>JAZKJV010006336.1:0-131140 GCA_037367405.1 Ottelia alismoides | reverse complement strand
TATGGAAAGCCCTTTAATACAAGCGGACCTACAGGTAGGAACCCACGTCATTAATAACCTAAATAAAATCTATCTTAATATGTTAAGCAATGTCTATATGCTCTATAGCTAATGTGAGTCTACAAGGGTACAGAATCAACTTAGTAAACAAGGGGTTTATTCCTCTCGTTTCTTGTTTGAACGACAAGGAAGGGATAAATATTTGTAGATGCAGAGAGACGTAATAAATGATCTCGAGATAACTTATACCGAAATAAAATATCCTTATCCCAAATTTATCTTGCATAAAGCAAGGTTTTGAAACCGAACGGCACCGGAAACCTTGTTGAAATGGTCGGATTGAGTCGAACCATATAATCAAATCGGTTCAACGGATGATGACGATATCATTATTTAAAACTGGATTAAACCGGATCGGTGAAAAAAAAGTGGTTGAACCGGCTAATCAAATCGAAATGAAATAATATGTATAATATAATATACACTTAAATATACTTGAAATATATATATAATACATAGATAAATGTATATATTTCACACTATACATAAAATTTTTCTTATACACCATCAAATTATCATACATATCACATATATATATATATATTATTTGCACTAAATGCTCTATAACATGATAATAGTTTATTTATATTTAAAATCCAATACATGCAAAAAAAATTGTGTTAGTGTAAAGGTTATGGGTTCAATTCTCCCTACCAACAAAATTTTTAAATGATTTAAAACTAAATGCGGTTCAACTTCGGTTGAACTTGGTTAAAATGAATCAAAAAATAGGTTGAACCGGACAAATTAACTAAAATTGGAATTGTCGAACCGGACCGGCCTAAACCGGTTAACCGGTCCGGTCCAGGCCCGGTTCACCGGTCGAACCGACCGATCCGGTACGATTTCAAAAAACCACTGGCATAAAGTCACTGTCGACGCCCACGATGATAGGACCCTAAGAATGTTATGAGTCTCTTCCCATGCTATGTTTATTGAAAACAGAGTAACAAGTGAATGAGTGTTCAATAGCAAAAAAAAAAAGAACCATTAGATTTTTGAAGTATGCAATCGTCTTTTGAAGTAGATGGGATACTTGAATAAATCTTTTGCCAAACTTCCATTAGTACAACTACATATCGTTCAATGGATAAGCTTACGATCTTGACTAAGGTACTACACTCACCCTATTGCTCCATATCCATGAAAAACTTCAGGATTGAGGTGTAATGTCCCCGATTCAGGTTGTTGTATCGTTATCAGGGAAATTTTACCTTTACAACTTGTTGGGTTTGGACACAATTAGACATGTTAAAATCATCCAAAATACTTAAGTTGTCCAGGAGTAAATCCCCCATGTTTATAATTAACCTACTTTCATACTTTGTGAATTTTAGAAGCGAGACTGTACTTTAGGTTTTACATGGGGTTCATTTGTGAATCATTATGATGCTCTACGTCACATCCAATTTAATTTTGAGTCAACCCTTGCTATTCATTTTTTGAAATTATTATCCAATCCAAAAATAAAAAACCACTCAAAGATTAAGCAAGCTCAATTCACATCCTACAATTTTAATCAACAATAGGGTGGATTTCCAATATTAGGCCAGTCTATAACCTTTCAGTATCCCTTGTATGTGGGATTAATGTGGCTGTGTTTTAGCTAATGGTCGTTATTTTTTAGCACCTGGTCGTTATTATGCCACTACGAGAACATAAATATCAAGTGACTTTTATTTGGAAATTATCACTATTTGAATATAAAGTACGAATACTATTCATTAAGAACTTATTTTTCGTACTTAAAATCAGCGACAAATGGCATATATATCGTTATACGTTAATTAAGGACAAACCATGTAGCAACAACTAGCCATTGCTAGTTTCATCAAATTTTAACGAGTCGTTACTATCTTTAAAAAAACTAGCTACGATTAGTTCAAAATTCGAAAATTAGCAACAAATAAGAGCTATTTTATTAATTGTCACTAATTAATGATAAACTGCTATGACATTTATCGCTAATTTAACGTATAGAAAATATTTTTTCCAAAAAAATAATATTCGTGACTATATATTTATTGGATAATATATTAGCGGATTTTTTTAATGTCAAAACGGACTTGTTTTATTCTATTGACAATTGTGTGCAGATATTTACACCTGTATATGTGTGCATATATGTGATGCGTCGATATGTATGTGATTATGTAGATATGTACACCTGTGTGTACAATGTAGATATGTTTGTATGGAAGTGTGTATAGTATATGTAGACAGTAGACATGCATGTAAGTGTATCTAGACGTATGAGAGAGAGGGAGAGAGAGAGAGAGAGAGAATGTGTGTGGATATGTACATATATATTTGAAGATATGTATGTGTATATGCAAATATATAAAGAGGTTAATGGGGATGCCCCCTTGGGACAGCCAACATGGACGACCTCCATCTAGACGGTCATTTTTTTAACGATAACGGGAATTTTTAAAATCGACATCATCTCGATGGAGGTCGTAGGAGTCTCTATTTCTAACGAAATTCGAATGGTATATAGGAGGGATATATGGATAGATATACATGGTTTTATTTTTCAAAAAAAATAAAAAAACACGTCGAAATAGGGGGCGGGACAGCCATGTTGGATGCTAAGGAGGCAGCTCCATTAAATCCATATATAAATATATGTGCATATATCATATATGTGTGTGCGCCCTTGTATATGTAGATATGTATGTGCATGTATTTAGATACATATGTGCACATGTATATATATATATATATGTGCATGCGTATCGTAGACATACATGTGCATGCAATCACTTATACATAAAAAAAACATACGTGCACTACACGTACATGATGTGTACACGACCGTTAAAGTTGATGGGTTTTTAAAAAGAAATATCTACCAACATACGTAACCGTCGCGAACATCAGATTTAAGCTCGACGTTGCGTTGACCGTCAAAACGAAAGCGATGGGAGTGCGTGGCCCCCACACCATACCCCTCGCCACGTCGACGACGACGTGACAGCGACGTTTCCCCTAAACACGGCACCCTCTACTCCCGCACTAAATAACCACGAGGCTAAAATGCCCCCACTATTTACACGAAATCACGCTCAGTATAACAAGGAACCTCTTGCGAATAGAGTCATATCACGAGGGTAGTTACGGTACCTTTCGATTGGTGGACTCAATATTCCAGATAACCCTCAGCGAAAAAAAAGTTTTTTGTGGGCCTTTCTCAGATGTGTGCCTGTACTTTTTCTGCGGTTACGTATCAGGCATAGATATATTATACACCCAATTAAAAAAAGGGTTTTTATCAGTTGTGCTCCTTTGAGATATTGTAATTTCAGTTATACCCTTCTTTTTTTTGAAATATCAGTTGTGCCCCTACTTTCTTGCAAAATTCACAGTTCTGCCCTTCCGTTAGGTGCCGTTCTCCATCCATGTGGGTCCCACTTTTTATCTTTTTAAAAAAATTAAATAAATCAATTCTCGATAATCAATTCCATCAAAAAATAATATAATATATCATCATATCATATAAAAATTACAAACTACTCCACTTCTACTCACTTTTTCAAACTCCAATACAATCACATCATAATAACTACTCGCTTTTTCAAACTTCAATACAATCATATCACAATAAACCCACTTCTAACCCGCCCACAGTTTAATCCTCTATCCAAACACCAAAACCCAAAAAATGGGTTACCTGCAACCAGTTTAACCCACCTAAACCCACTATCCAAACACACCCTTAAGGTAAAGTAAGGGAATAACCGATATTACGAAAGGGTAGAACCGTGAATTTTACAAGAAGATAGGAGCACAACTGATATTTCAAAAAAGGAAGGAGTATAACTGAAATTGTAATATCTCAAAGGGGCACAACTTATAATAACCCTAAAAAAATCCTATACAAACGTTTTTTTTTTTCGGAGAATTAAAACACAATGCAGAAAAATCGCGTACTACGATATCAGGAATTGATATAATCTGTAAAAAGGACCATTAAAACGGAACCCGACCTCGTTATGGAAATAGAAGAAAAAGAGGAGCCTATGCAAAAACGTTCGCTTGCTCGCCATGCACATCCAACGGTCCATTGCAGCAGCACAGCACCACACCCTTTATGAGCTCTCCTGATCTCTCCACCACGCAGCAGATCTGCAGCAGCGGCAGCAATGGATTTGAGCTCATTTGTGACATCTCTGGTCACTTCACTGCTCATCTTCATCGTCCTGATGCTCCTCTTCGCGTGGCTGTCGAGCATGCGCTGCAACTCCGCCGTCTACTACCCCAGTTTGATCCTCAGAGGGTTGGATCCGTGGGAAGGGAGGAGAAGTTGGAGCCCGCTTGCATGGTTTCGTGAGCTGTGGAAGTCGTCGGAGAGGGATGTCGTCGCGGTGGCGGGCGTGGATGCCGCCGTCTACCTCCTGTTCCTTGGTACAGGTAATATGAACAGCTTTAACTAGACTTGGAGGAATGATCACATGAATTATGTTTGGATTTAGATCTGCTGTTGTGGACAGCATATTACATGTTTGCAGGCAATATCAAACTTTTAAAGATCATCAGCTTAACATTAAGCGTTTTACAAAATATTTTTTGTTTGTTTTTCAGCATTTAAAATATTATTGGCATCAGCCGTTGTACTCCTCCCGGTGCTACTTCCTGTTGCTAGAACAGACGTCAACATAGAGAATGAGTTGAAGTTTAGCGATCCAGCTGCGACAAATCTGACTTTCAACGAGCTTGATAAACTAACCATGGCAAATGTTCAGGTATTCTTCAAATTTATTACTGGACATCACGCATTGCTGTTACTTAGATTATTAATTAACCGAATATGTCAGTTGTTCATGAAAATAATAATTATTTTTTCTTTATGCAAGACGCTTTTCGACCCAAAATTATAAAACTTATATTTGCGTCAATGGAGTTGTGAGAGATTTTTCCAAGATAGGGCATGGCACTGTCCGGAATGCCCGATCAAGACATGGCAGGAATAAATTTCTCTGTCAGGGCATGGATCGGCAAACGGTTCGTTGATCGGCAAATCGTACGCCGATCCTGACACAGCACACACCGTATGAATTTTATATTATTGAAAATAATATATAATATTATTATGTAAATTGTGTTTGAATTTTATATTATTAAAAATAATGTGTAAAAGTATAGTTCGGTGTCGTATAAATTTTATATATTTAAAATTAATATATAATATTATTTCGATAAACGTGTAATTTTATATAATATTATATGGTAATCTTGTTTGAATTTTATATTATAAAAAATAATATATAATATAGTTCCTATAAATTTTATATATTTAAAATTAATAGATAATATTCTTTCGATAAATGTGTAAATTTTATATAATATTATATAGTATCTTGTTTGAATTTTATATTATAAAAAATAATATATAAAATTATAGTTCGGCGGTGTATAAATTTTCGTATAGTTTTATTTAATAATATATGGTAATCTTGTTTGAATTTTATATTATAAAAATAATATATAAAAGCACCGTTTAAATTTTTAATAATATAAAATTCAGGATCGGCGAACAGTTTGCCGATCGGCGAACCATTTGACGATCCATGCTCTGACAGAGAAATTCATCCCTGCCATGCCCTGATCGAGCATTCCGGAGAGGGCCATGCCCTGTCTTGGAAAAATCTCGAGTTGTGATATATGGAATGGGATAATGATATGATTAGGAAGAACGAATGCAGATATAGACATTTGCAATGGATATTTAGTAATATGTTAAAAGAATACCTCTTATGGTTCTCTTATTTATTGATAACCTGAAGATTTTTCTCGTATAATCTTCTTAGGCAAAAAGCCCCAGATTATGGGCTTTCCTGTTCGGGACTTACTGGGTAACTTTTGTCACAATCATATTATTATGGAAGGCTTACAACCATGCATCGAATCTCCGATATTCTGCGAAAACTGATGCAGGCACCAAGCCTGAGAATTTTGCAATACTGGTTAGAGACATACCTCAAGCTACGAACGGCGAAACCGTAAAATTGCGCGTCGATTCCTATTTCAGATCACTCTACCCAGAAACATTCTACAGATCTATGATCATCACAGATAACAAACAGGTTGATAATCTAGACTCGGTCAACTGCAATACGTATAACGTTCTCATTTTTATTGAACTGATTATACTTTCGATGTGAATCTTTAGGCAGAAAAGATATGGAGTGAACTAGAAATTTACAGGAAGAAACTTGCACGAGCCGAAGCGATTTACGCAGAATCTAAGACATCTGACAATCCGGACGGCAAAAGGCCAATGACAAGAACTGGTGTTCTTGGTCTTGTAGGGAAAGAAGTGGATACCATCAATCTGTGCTTTGACAAGATCAGTGAATTGCAGTCCAAACTAGAGGATGAGCAACTGTCTACATTCAGATATAAACAGCAATGTGCAGCTCTCGTGTTCTTCAACAGCAGGCGCGCGACGGTTTCCGCGAGCCAGACGCTGCACAGCCGACAGACCGATACATGGACCGTGTCGGAAGCCCCCGAGCCGCGTGAATTGCTGTGGAGAAAACCTGTCGAAGGGCAATCACGGGAGGCTTAGGATGCAGGGGATTGTCTATGCTGTTGTGTGCCTTACTGTGGTTTTCTACATGGTCCCAATTACCTTCATATCTGCCTTCACCACATTGGATAATTTGAGGAGATTGTTACCATTTATGAAGGTCGTCGTTGATCGGCCAGCCGCGAAGGTGGCTCTGGAGGCGTACCTGCCGCAGATCACGCTGATTCTCTTCATGGCGGTGCTACCGAGCTTCCTTGTGTTCCTCTCGAAAGCTGAAGGGATCCCTTCACATAGCCATGTGGTGCGAGCAGCTTCAGGGAAGTACTTCTACTTCATTATGTTCAATGTCTTCATCGGGGTCACGATCGGGGGGACGCTGTTCGGTTCGCTCAAGACAATCGAGGAGCATCCCGATCAAATCGTACCCATGCTTGGTAGCAACCTTCCTGGGAATGCTAATTTCTTCCTCACTTTTGTTGCACTCAAGTAAGGTTCTTGAGCTCTCTGTTCGTGTTCTTAATAATATTGCTTACACTACAAGAAAAATGAGTTGTGGCCACGGAATGTGGCTACGAAAACTTGTGCCCACAATAATTGCGTGGCCACTAGTTTCCGTAGCTACAATTCTGTGGCCAAAGTCTTCAAATATGCAAGGAGGATATTCATGCAAGAGTTGTGGTCACGACAAGTTCGGCGGTTACTTGTAGTGGCCACGACATATTCGTGGTTAGAAAACTCTCGTGACGAGACTTGTAGCTACGACTACTGGCCACGACATGTTGTGACCAGAGCCCAATTCTGTGGCCACAAGCCCCACATCCGTGGACATAATTCTGTAACTATAACTTGTTTCCCTTGTAGTGTTATGTCATCAGTACTTGATCATGATTACCCAATTCATGCTGAAATCTACCCTTCAACAGTTTTTCTCTCAATTGATCCAGGTACTTTGTGGGATATGGTATGGAGCAATGCCGCGTTCCGCAATTGATCTTATATCATTTGAGACGGAAATATCTTTGCAAAACAGAAGACGAGTTGAAGGAAGCTTGGGCTCCAGGGGATCTTGGATTCGCAACTAGAGTGCCTAATGACATGCTCATCGTGATGATCGTTCTTTGCTACTCGGTAATAGCACCGATGATAATTCCCTTCGGCGTCCTTTACTTTGGCCTGGGATGGGTAATTATGCGCAATCAGGTAATCAACCAATATCAACAAAGCACAAGATTTTCAAATTTTTATGTAGGGTAAATTACAATTTGGGTCCCCATCTATGGGCCCGATCCCAGAATGGGTCCTGATCTTTAAATTGTAACGATTCGGGTCCCAAGGTCATTAATGTAAGGAACTTTTTGGGGCTAATAACGAGTATACCCTTGTTTAAAAGTTGGAACCTAACCCCCATTCCCTTCCCAACAAGGGTATATTCGTCATGAATCCCAAAATTTCCATTTCTAAATGATCCTGGGACCCAATTCGTTACAATTTAAAGATTGGGACCCATTATGAGATCAGACCCGTAGATGGGGACCCAAATTGTAATTTACCCTTTTATGTAATGAAGTGAACGTGAATCCTGATTTCTGTCCATACAGGCTCTGAAGGTTTACGTTCCCTCTTACGAGAGCAACGGTCGAATGTGGCCTCACATCCATAGAAGGATAATCGCAGTGCTCGTCATCTACCAACTTACCATGATCGGTT
This sequence comes from Ottelia alismoides, assembly GCA_037367405.1. NCBI lineage: Eukaryota > Viridiplantae > Streptophyta > Magnoliopsida > Alismatales > Hydrocharitaceae > Ottelia > Ottelia alismoides. The sequence continues at coordinate 122,841 of JAZKJV010006336.1, read as the reverse complement.
TCTTTGGATTGAAGAAGTTCTACTATGCCCCTCTATCGTTGCCACTTCCTGTTCTTTCGATTGCGTTCGCGTACGCCTGCCACAATCGCTTCTATCTCGCATTCGTATACACTCCTCTGGAGGTAGCTTGCAGGAACGCGACTGAGAGGCCTAACATGGAGGCCATTTACGCGGCGTATATCCCTGCTTGTTTGAACAGCGACAAGATCAGCTGGAGTGATTCCGATCAGTACGAAGACTGCCGATCCTACGCTTCGCGGACACCTTCTGTGTAGATCTTGTTTCGTTGATCTAACGCTGATGAGATCTCTTCTTCTTCTTCTTCTTGGTTTTGTTAATCTTAGATCTAAGCAAACGTGATCTTGGTCATACTGTACATGTAGTTCAGTTGACAGATTCTTTGTCCACCAGTTGATTCATTTAAAATATATTATATTACTTACCAATATCGTCGTCTTCTACCACTGACCTATCTATTCTATATGGATTATGTTCTCATTCAGCTTATTAATGGTGCAATGGAGAGCAGAATATTGGATATTCTTCATGAACGTGGTTAATCGGGAAACAATATAAGTGTCAAACTCCGAAACAAGAACTCCTTTTTTTTAATGATCAGTCCCCGCTGGGCCACGTCTCGTCTGTGTTTTCGACATCAGATCGAAACTATGATATGCCCACTTCACATAGCTGGAACTCAACAACCGTTGAAAACCACATACATATAAATCAACACATTATGTCTTGCCCCGATTCTCTATGTTTGATACGGCCAGGTTTGATCGGTAGATGATGCTTATAACTTGTTGCTCAACAATTTAACAAGGAAAGATATACAAGAAATAAAAAAATCTGACTTCCAGACATCCCAACGAACCACAAAGACATATTGTTGGAGTATATGCGTCATATGTATTTATGGGTAAATGGATCTCTCTAAAATCCATTTACAACATTCTGAGTTTAGTCTCACATCTATCAGTGGTGGGACTTGGAGGGTCTGAGGAGGCTATATAAGAAGCCCCATACCCCCTGTATCCAGTGAGAAAGTACAATGTTGTCAATGCATAAATCAGCCCTTTGAAGTGTTCTCCTGTGGTTTCATCCCCTGCTCCTTAGGGAGTAGGGTTCGACGTTAAAATCCCAGTGTCCATAATTTTTATTCTTTTCTCTAATTCTGCTTCCGCATTATACTTTCTTACATGGTATCAGAGTGGGTTCGATTCTCGAGGATGTATTTTATATTTTTATTCGAGATTCGATTTTTGGTTCTATGTTCTTGAAGATTTATTCGTTGAAGATTATTATGTTGTATTGTTCAAACTCGAGATTCTATAATCAGTTCTAGGGTTTTTCTCCTGAAACCATAATCCAAGTCCTAGCAGCAACATCTCGAGCTAGTGGCGTGAGATCCTTCGTTTGCCCTCGTCCCCAGATTCAGATCTCATCAAGCAGGACTCCGCCAAGAAGCTCCAGTTGCGAGATGTGGACTTTTCCCTCTCTGGAGCGGGTTTGAAACCCTAGATATCGAATGTAGAGGTGCATTCCTCATCTCTTCTCCTTGTTGTTTCCTACGTCGATACTATCACATTTGCTGCAAGAGATGGCGTTGAACTGACCAGAGGACAACGATACGAGGTGCCATCAGCCAGAAGAGACGGTAGAGTTTCCAAAGGATCAGAGGCGACAAAGAACTTGCCTCATCCCACGCATAGCCTCGCACTCCAACATCCTCGCACATGAACCCTTCGCCCTCCACAGGTTCCTTCGGTCCAGGCGGAGCTTATCTCCTACATGCAGCATCAGAGGCGGTGCGTGGGAGATCCAAACCAACAACCAGGTGGAGCCCTAGCTGCTCTCAAGCGAAACCCACTCCAAGCACGCACCCCAAGCATGCATCTTACCAACGAGTCACCTCCTCGTCACGGTCTCCCAGGAGGAGCTCTCGAGCGCAGGCCCTTCTCTATCACCACTATCATCGCCGACCTGACGATAAAACTCCCAGGAGTTCCATCATCTAGCGATGGCAGCAACCACCTTCTCTCGCCCAAGCGGCGCACTCCAGTTGGCGGCGGCAAGGCGAGGTACTCCTCTCCAGATCCTGCATGCGATGCATGCCTCTGGCAGCGCCCTCGTGCTCCATATTTCCCCGCGACGGCGGAGGGTTCCCAGATTGGGAACCCTAGTATTTGTGCGAGTGGGGGTTTAGCCCAACAGGGTCTCGTGCTTATAAAAAAAGGCAGAGACTATTCGAGTGGGTCGAAAAGATTGAAAAAAATTAAAAAAAGGAGAAAGTGATGGACCTATTTTGGTCATGTTTTTCTAAGAGAGAGAGAGAGACCACGAGTTCGAAAAAATAGATAATTTCTTTTTAAAAAAGATGCATACAATAAAAATTTGTAAGCAAAAGGGAAAAAATTACAAAAGGGGAGGAGCCGTAAATAAATGAAATAGCTTATTTTAAAAAAATATTTGAATGACCATTTAAAAAAAGGAAGAGAAATAGCCACACAAAAGAAAAATATCATCATGTTTTGTTTCCCCATTTTATTGTCTTCTCCCAACTTTGATGTCATTTTCCAACAAGTATGGGAGAAAGGGGGAGTATTGTGTAGAGTCACATGTCTATTAACCACAATCAGATTCTCCATATTCCATACCAACAAAATTTTCAGACTCTACAGATGTCCAGACTCAACAATCAGATTATGAGTCTTCAGTTCAAACACGTGCATGTATGTGGTCTTTTGTTTGACGTGCACATGTTTGCCATCACTTTTCAGTCCCCCCCCCATCTTTTGTGTTTCGGCCATTTTCATGTGATCCATAGGGACTCCAGAGTAGAGATCGCAATCTCTATGCCATGTGGGCTAGAGTTTTCATGTGATTTCATAGGGACTCTAGAGTAGAGATCTTATTATTCGAGCTAGATGGGAGAGACCATATTCTCCGACGATGAGACTTCTTCATACTCCATTCTCCAGCCATTGTAGACTCCGATGAGGAATGCACTCCACGGCTTTTCACTTAGGTCCTTTCAGAGATGGAGCAGTTGTCCACATATTATGGCGGGTCAGAGTACTCTGATGAGGAGACTCATTTTCAGTTGCAGTAACTCTGACAGGAGCAACACAGAGCACATGCTCTCTAACGAGGAGATTCAGTTTGACTCACTTCAGCCTGTTCATCCTCCTCACTTACACGGCATGAGAATCATCATCCTCGACCGCAGCTGACAGTTGTGCGTGTTGAGTTGATATTGTCAGTAGTGTCAAGTATTATGAGTTAACATTTCTTTCTGTTTCTCTGAGCTAAGCATTGCATGCTCCAACTTGAGGGGATGTTGGAGTATATGCATCATATATACTGATACCACATCTAGAGTTTAGTCCCACATCTATCATTGGTGGGATTTGGAGAGTTTGAGGAAGCTATATAAGAAGCCCTAGACATCCTTGTGTCCAGTGAGAAAGTGCAATGCATAAATCAGTCCTTTGAGGCATTCTTCTGTGGTTTCATCTCGCTCATTAGGGAGTAGGGTTCCACAGTAAAATTTCGGTATCCATAATTTTCATTCTTTTCTCCGATTCTGCTTCCGCATTTTATTTTCTAAAACATACAAAAAAACATATGGAGAGATATGTACAACATAAGTTATAATCATATATTTTCAAAAAACCTTCCCGACAAGTTTGTTCTTACAAGGTTGTACAAAAAGGAATGTTTTCATGTTAATATATGATTGTATTTTCTGGTGTACATATCCCTCCATATGTTTTTTGTGTGTAAAGTTAGATTTTTTATTTCTTATATTCTTTCCTTATTAAATTGTTGGGAAGAACTGGTTCCAGAAAAATGACTAAGATATTCATGTTCATGAATTTGACTAAACACTCTTGGGTCTCTTTTGCTACCTTTCATTTTGACGGGGATGGTGAGCGATGGTGGAGATTTGTTTACTCTGAGGAAGAACATCAAATGTCTTGCGAGGAGTTTATTGAGATTTTTAGGTAGCAATACTACCATGAGACTTGGAGGGAGGAGAAGAAGTTGGAATTTTTCAACTTGCGTCAAGGATCAATGGCAGTCGATGAATACAAAATCAAGTTTTTGGAATTGGCTCATTTTGCAAAAGAAACTACGCCTACTAAGAAGGAGAAGAAATGTCATTTGGAGCAAGGTATGCAGTCATCCATTCGTAGCTTTGTTGTAGGGTTAAAGCTAAAAAGTATCACAGAAGTAGCTAACAGTGCAAGGATTCATGAACGGAACAAAATGAGTTGCAACACAGAAGGGAATGGAGAAAAAAGGGTCATATTTTCAAGAAGGAAAGATCGATGTTTCACCCTCATACGGTCAACATCAGCGAGCAAGCAATATTCTGAGGATGTATCACATTTAAACCCAAAATCATCCAAGCCTTTTGGAGGTTATGAAAAGCATGCGGGGGTAACAAGTTCAGAGAAGCCGTCATGTCCATTATGTGGGAAATAACATTTCAGAGCACGCTGGAGGAACATGACATGTTATATATGTGGGTAGACAGGGCACCCAAAGAAAAACTGCCCAAGAATCCAACAATTTGGGAGTTATGTTGGATTAAATGCGAAATCGGATCACTGGACGAGCTCATAATCTCTCCATGAGAGAATCAAATGCATCTGATTCTGTGGTGCGATGTATGATTCTAGTTGATGAATTTATGGTTCATGTCCTATTTGATTCAGGAGCTACACATTCTTTTATATCGCCTGAATTTGCCTCGAAGATTCGACACAAACCAATCATATTAAAGGAACCGTACTTAATATCAGTTCCTGGAGAAACAATTGTATGTAACTGATACCATTTGGGGTGTTCAATTAACATTGGAGGACGAGGGCTATATGTCAATTTAATGGTTATTGAGATGGTGGATTTTGATGTGATTCTTGAAATGAACTGGTTATCGAAGCATCATGCAATCCCTGACTGTCACGAGAAAACAATTATCTTTAACGTTCGGGATGAACCGGTATTTGAATTTACAAAAAAGTTAGAGGATAAATTGTTGCATAGAATCACATCACTACAAGCGAGAAACTGCTAAATAGTGGATGTCAATGATATCTAGCGTGTGTTACTCTTCCACCTGAAGATGGAAACGACATACGTACAGTTCCAGTCATTCAGGAGTTTCAAGATGTCTTTCTAGAAGAATTACCCTGACTTCACTACAGGAAGTTCCAACTTTGGAGACGACAACTGGCGACGGTCATAGCACGACCGTCCCTAATGAAAGCTTTTAGGGACGGTCATAACAAAACCGTCCCCAATACTTAATATCAGGAGACGCTCTACGAGTTGGCGTCCCCTTTTGTAATAGCTTAATAGGGACGGTCAGTAAGACCGTCCCCTCTGCCTAGGGGACCCATTGGGGACGGTCTTGACCGTCCCCTATACGCCTCTGTTGGCGTCGCCTCCGGTCTTATATCTTAAGTGAGCGATTAGAGGGGACGGTCCGTGGTGATCGTCCCCTCTGCCCTGGCAGGTCTTTTGGGGACGGTTCTGACCGTCCCCAATACCCTTCTGTTGACGTCACCTCCGGTTTTTTTCCTTAAAGGGAGACCAGAGGGGACGGTCACGATGGACCGTCCCCTCTGCTCTAGCAGGTCCTTTGGGGACGGTTTTGACCGTCCCCAATACGCCTCTGTTGGCGTCGCCTCCGGCCGTTCATACTTAAGTGGCTGAACAGAGGGGACGGTCACCAAGGACCGTCTCCTCTGCCCTGAGAGATCCTTTGGGGACGGTTCTGATCATCCCCATAACACTTTTGTTGGCGTCACATTAGGTCAGTGGCATGACCAAAGGGGACAGTCACCGACGACCGTCCTCTTTGCCCACCAAAGGGGACGGTCTTAAGTGAACCGTCGCCGATCATCTCCAATGGGGACGGTTGTTACGACCGTCCCCATTGGTTAGATCGAAAAAAACCCCTTCGACCTTCGTTCATCCTCACTTTGCCCTCTCCCAAAACACCGCCCAACGTCGCCCCTCCCGGCCAACGTCGCCCCTCCGCCCTCTTCGTGGTTCCGGTCGTCCTCAATCTTATTTTCTGGTATATAGTAACACTCCTTTGTGTTTATTCTTGTTTATTTTGCTTGATATTCTTATTTGGGATGTTATTCCCCATGTGAATGGGTTTTTTTGTTGTTATGTTAGGGTTGCTAGATTTGTTTAATGTAATAGGTTTTTCCTCATGTTATGATGAAATATCTTGTTGTTTATGATAAAACATAGAGATTTAGAGATACATGTTGTTTAATGTAATATCTTGTTGTTTAATGTAATAGCTTGTTGTATAATAATAGGATGAAATCTCTAACAATAGGAATACATTGTATAGAGAAACATGTTATAGGATGAACTTGATTTAGAGTAAACAACATGTTATAGGATGGAACTTGATTTAGATTAAACAACATATTATAGGATAGAGGATAGAGGATAACATGTTATTGGATGAAACATGTTAAACAACATATTGTAGGATAGAGGATAACATGTTATAGGATGAAACATGTTATAGGATTAACATGTTATAGGATGAAACATGTTATAAAATATTGCTTGTTTATATTAAAAATAATGTGCTTGTATATATTAGATCTAGAAATTCTTATTGTGTATAAGAGAAACACTTTATTAGGGTTTAGGGTGGAAAAGCTTGTTATTTATAATAACATAATGGCGATGGATTTTATTCTGATTGTGCAGTAAAATGGATAAGTCATGGATGGATAAGAGATACGATGATTTTCAACAATATAAGAGAGGAGTGATCGCGTTCTTGGATTGGGCATTTGAAATAGAAAGAGTTAATAAGAAATTTGGTGGTCTTAAGATTTATTGTCCATGTGTGAGATGTAAGAATATTAAATGGGATGTTAGAGAGGAAGTCTATAATCATCTTATACTCAACGGATTTTGGTTACATTACTCCATTTGGACTGAACATGGAGAGGTTATAGATTTACGAATGGATGAGGATATGGGTGTATATGCAGGAGTCACTACACAAACCTTGAATAATGTTGATCATAATGTTGATCACGAGTTATTTGAACTAATGGACAACTTAAGAAGACCTGAGGCACAAGACATTGGTGTAGACGATAGATTTTCGAGCAGTTTGCCAGATGCAGAAGATATATTGGCTCCTGGGGTAGAAATGACGCGTTTGCAGTTTCTATTAGAGTTGTTTAAGATGAAAGTAAGGAACAGATCAACTGCTGCAATGATGACAGATGTGTTGTCTTTAATACGAAAGTTACTGAATAATCCTCAGAATTATCCTAAGGATTGGAAAGAGGCAAAGCAACGATTCCGATCGCTCGATCTGAAATACGAGAAGATCGATGCTTGTGTTAATGACTGTACGCTTTTTCGAGGAGAGAATTATGATTTAGTTCGTTGTCCATATTGTAAGGCTTCCAGGTATAAAGAAGAAAAAAATAATTTAAAGAGGAAGAAGAAGTCGGTGAAAATATTACGATACTTCCCATTAATTCCAAAGCTGAAACGTCTCTTCATGTCAGAAAAAACTGCAAAGTGGATGACGTGGCATTCTCATTCAAATAAACGAGATGCTAAAAGAGTTATGAGACATCCTTCCGATGCAGAAGAATGGATAAGATTTGATCAGAGATATCCGCATTTCTCTAGTGATGAGAGAAATGTTCGCTTGGGATTAGCTTCAGATGGTTTCAATCCGTTTGGTAATATGAGTCTGAGTTACAGTATTTGGCCCGTGATTTTGATTGTTTACAATCTACCACCGTAGATGTCAATGAGTTCATCATTTATGATGATGACACTACTAATTCCTGGTCCTAAAGGTCCTGGCAATGCAATTGATGTGTACCTATAACCGTTAATGGATGAACTAAAAGTCTTATTGACTACTGGAATACCTACATATGATGCATGTAGGAAAGAGTTATTTACATTACAAGCTGCATTGTTGTGGACTATAAATGACTTTCCTGCGTACGCAAATTTGTCTGATTGGAGTACGAAGGGTAAACTCGCATGTCCTGTCTGTCTTGAAAAAACACATTCGACATGGCTGTCTGGAAGTATGAAGCATTGCTATTTGGGTCATCGTCGATTCCTTCCACCGAAGTATAGATGGCAAAGGGCAGATAGTAATAATAAATTTGACGGCTCACCTTATGGACAACGAGTTGACTTAGCTCGTGTGAATGGCAACATTATTTGAGAACATCAATTACTTGTACGAAGCAGTTGCCTAGGACGGACAACCAAGAAAAGTGCAGCCGGTGGTTGGAAGAAATAAAGTATTTTTTTCAGAGAGTTACCATACTGGAAACACTTACAGCTTCGTCATAATTTGGATGTCATGCATATTGAGAAGAATGTTTTGGAAAATATTTTGGGAATGTTAGATCTTTCGGTTCAATCAAAAGATAATTTAAGGACGAGACGAGATTTAGTTCAACTTGGTATACGGGAAAAACTACATCCAATTGAATTAGACAATGGACGGATTACTGTACCTGCAGCAATATATACTTTATCCAATGCTGAGCGTGATAAAATCTTCAACTTCCTTAAAAGTCTGAAGGTATCTGATGGGTTCTCATCATAGCTGTCGAAGTGTGTAAATGAAAGAGAACGTAAGATAACTGGATTAAAAAGTCATGACTGTCATGTTTACATGGAAGTGTTACTCCCATTAGCTATTCGCGGAATTGTTGACGATGTTGTCCTCCAATCATTAACAGAATTGAGTGGTTTTTTTAGATTATTGTGTTCGAAGGTTTTAGATCCGTTGATCTTGAGAAAATTTGAAGAAGATATTGTTATCACATTATGCAAATTGGAGCAGATTTTCCCACCAGTCTTCTTTGACGTCATGGTTCATTTAATAGTTCATTTAGCAGGTGAAGGAAGAATCGGTTGGCCGGTTCAATATCGTTGGATGTATCCAATAGAAAGGTACCTTCGAAAATTAAAAAAATATGGTCTTTAACAAGGTACAACCCGAAGGATGCATTGCTGAAGGTTATCTTTGTGAAGAGTGCATTAATTTCTGTGAAATGTATATGGACGGTGAAAGCGTGCGTTTTAATCGTTATGAACGAAATGATGAAGGCAAGGTCGTAGAGGAAGAGGACGAATCTAAATTATGGGTCTTTAATTCTTGTGACATGCATATATTCAGTGGTATACGCCGCGTAATATCTGATGAAGATAAAGATCTTATACACTACTATGTCTTGATGTAGTTGTCAGAAATAGATAAATTTATTTATGAGTACAATTCATTATTTAATGAGACGCATAATAAATCTGAATTCCTCAAATGATTTCGTTCACGTATGAAACATTTACGGGAAATTGCAGATGATAGGTGGAACATTAACCTTGACATTCTTGGAAGCATACCATATTCTCAAGTTATGTCTTACAAGGGTTATATTGTGAATGGATACAGATTTAGAACAAAGTCTGCCGACGAGATGAAATCGACGCAAATGTCGGGTGTTTATAGTAAAAACAGATTTGCCTTCAGGTTTAGACGACTATTATGGGGAAATACTTGACATAATAGAGATCAGTTTTACTAATGAATGTTGATGTGTTCTTTTTATGTGCAATTAGTTTGATGTTGGTCGCGAGGGGATAGGATACCAAAGAGACAGAAATTGGATCATTTCATTGAAACAATCTGGAAAATTGCAAACAAATGAGCCTTTTACACTGGCCAGCCAGGTAGAACAAGTTTTCTATATTCCAGACAACTTAAGTGATGGATGGATCATACCCGTGAGAACAATACCAAGAGATTTTTTTGATGTCAATGATGATGATGAGTTGCTAAATATAAACGAGGCATATCAAGCTGAAATACAAGAACATCCAACAGAAATTGTTGATGCGGATTTTTAAAATGTAAGTTTACCATCATTTATTTTCCAATTTTTTGATGTAATATGTGAATTATATCATTGTTGTTATATCTAATTCAAATGTTTCATAATATGCAGATATGCCTCCACGTCTTAGACGTATCCGGGATGCACCGCCTGCACCACAGCGAGGGAGTGAGACCTCCGATCCTGACGGATCGAGTAGATCAGGCAGACGTAGAGGCCCATCTCAGTGCCGAGTGTTGGACCGTCTGCGTCCTGGTGAGACACTCAGGGTGCGGATAGTTGGAGGCGATGCGGTGGGGGAGAACTCAGCTGTTTTCCATAGTTACTTGGGACAGGTGTGCAGAGCCAATGTCCCTCTCCACATTACAGACTGGCGTTTAGTGGAGCGGTCAATAAAAGATGCCATTCTTCATGATTTGGAGGTATTTATAATAATAACAAACCAAATTTTTTCTTCAGTATATACACTTATTTATGTATAAACTTATTTATATTTGCTTTCATAACTTTGCAGTCTAGGTTTTCCTGGGACCGTGATCCGGCCACTGATGCTCTGATTTTAGGCCATGGGGTGGAGATGTTGCGTAAATATCGAGGTCGTGTGAAGGCCCGAGTGAGTACTTTGCTTTATATTTAATGATAAATTTGTTTTTCATCATATAAGTATATAATTAATTTTCTTTATATTTTAAAGTACTTCGACCCGGAGCTTCCATTGGAAGCCAATTTGGTAAATTGTCCTCCGAATGTACCCGCTGAAAAATGGAGGGCGATGGTTTATATTTGGATGGGAGAAGAACATACGGTATGTGACATATATATATGCATTTTATACATATATCTTTTATTAAAATTACTATCTTCGTATAGGGCATCTCGAGGAGAAATGCTGAAAATCGGAGGAAAGGTTTCAAGTCTACCCATAGAATGGGGAGAAGAAACACAAATCAACTGAAGGATGACTTCGTAAGTAATCTACTTTATTATTAGTGTTAAAAATGTAACTATTATATATGTATTAAAATGGTATCCTAAGTTTACTAATCTTTTCACATTAGGAAGTGGAGAACGAGAGAGTGCCCAGCCGAATGGAAGTCTTCGAGAAGTCTAAGAGCCGCGATGTGGGCGGGGAAGTTCATTGGGTGGATCCTGCCTATGGTCCAATTCATGTAAGTTATTCATAACATATTTGCATCTTTTTTACAAATTAAATGAATTTGAACTTACTTAAATAAATTTGTAGGAGGAGATGGTCAGGCTCACAACCACTGGCTCTGTAGACCACACCGGAACGAGTCATCCACCTCTTACTCCTGATGCGGCCTTCCTCTAGGCGACCGGTCCAGAGCATCAGGGACGCGTCTGTTGTGGTGGTCGTGGTGCCACCATACGAAATTGGTATGGAGTAGGGACCGGCTCGACCTCTCAGAAGAAACAAAGGGAGAGGGAATTAGAGAGTCAGGTGTCTAGCATGAATATGGAGATTCAGGATTTACGCCAACAAATGGCGATTTTCAATGCATTCATGCAGACACATCAAGGTGGAGCGTCGACTAGCCACCCAACAGATGATGATAATACCGCTGCGAGGTTAGGCGACGACGATGACAGCGAAGAGGAAGATGATGCTGATGATGACGAGGACGACGACGACGATGAGGATGAGGACGATGACTAGGATAGCTTAGTTACTTTGTAGGATACTTTAGTACATTGTATAACTATTTTGAACAATTATTGTATGATACTGTAGTATTTTGAATGCATATGTTGTTGGACAAGGACTTTATGAATGTGGATTGCATTTTTTTTGTGTGGTAATAGTAATGTTTATTATAAAGACAGATTTTTTGTAACAGGTACTACATTATATTGACATACAGGGCAAAATGAGGATCAAATAGGGGGCAATGGAAATTTTTTTTGTCAGCAGATGAACAAAGGGGACGGTTATGGCGACCGTCCCCTTCGTTCTTAGAGACGGTTATGACCGTCTTCACTTTCTCTCTTTTGGGACGGTCGTGACCGTCCCCCCTGATGACTTTAAGGGACGGTCATGACCGTCCCCAATAAGATGCTTTAAGGGACGGTCACGCCCGTCCCCTATGCCAAACTTTTAGGGACGGTCACGACCGTCCCCTATGTATGAGTATTGGGGACGGTTCATAATTCCGTCGCTTATACCAAATGGGACGCGACCTTTGGAGAAGGTCTTATGACCGTCCCCATTGATCAATGGGGACGGTCATATTATCATTAGCGACGGATGTTGACCGTCGCCTGTTCCACTCTTTCTTGTAGTGCTTCCTCCTAATCGAGTGATCGAATTTATGATTGCCATAATTCCTGAAACCAACCTGATATCTATTGCTCCTTATCGTATGACTCCAGCCGAATTACGAGAGTTGAAGAGTCAACTTCAATAATAATTAGAGAACGGGTTCATTAGACCGTGTACTTCTCCTTGGGGTGCACTACTCCTATTTATGAAGAAGAAGGATGGATCACTTAGGTTCTACATTGATTATCGTCATTTGAACAAATCAACTACCATTTACCTTGTATTGATGATCTACTAGATCAGTTGCAAGGTGCATGTGCCTTCTTTAAGATTGACCTACGCTCTAGGTATCATCAGTTGAGAGTTAGGTTAGAAGATGTATCCAAGACAGCTTTTCGAACACGTTATGAGCATTTTATGAATTTTTGATGATGTCATTCGGACTGACTAATGCTCCGGCAACTTTCATGGACTTGATGAATCGAGTTTTTCGATCATATTTAAACCCATTAATCGTGTATCTATTTAAGATGAATCCAACATGAAGATCACTTACGAATTGTCTTGGAAACCTTACGAGCACATCAGTTGTTTGCAAAATTCAGCAAATGTGAATTCTGGTTGAAAGATGTTGCATTCTTTGGACATGTGGTATTAGGGAATGGAACTTCTATAGATTCGGATAAAGTAGAAGCAATTTTTGCATTGGAAACATCCGAAGACAGTAACTGAAATCAAAAGTTTCTTAAGATCAACGGGCTACTACCGAAGATTTATTAAGGATTTTCCCAAATTACATTGATCATGACAAAGCTTACTCGGAAGGAGATTCCTTTTATTTGGACCAAAGAATGTGAAGAAAGTTTCTTAGAACTTAAAAAAAGATTGACATCAACCCCTGTGCTGGCCATCCCTTCAGGAAGTGGAGGATTTGTTGTTTACAACGATGCCTCTCATCAAAGACTAGGGTGTGTACTTGTGCAGAATGGTTGGGTAGTGACATACTTTTCGAGACAATTACGTAATCATGAAATGAACTACCCAACTCATGACTTGCAGTTAGATGCAATAGTTTTTGCATTAAAAATTTGGAGACATTATCTCTATGACAAAAAGTCTGAAATTTATATTGATCACAAATGCTTGAAATACTTGTTTTCTCAGATGAGATGGAGAAGGTGGTTGGATCTACTAAAAGATTATGATTGCACAATCTTATACCAGCGGGAAAAGAAAGTGCCATTGCAAATGCCCTTAGTCGGAAGCCACCCTTAATATTAGCACAATTGCAAGTCCTGAAGTAGGATATGCTCGAAGAAGTAAGCAGTTGGGGACCGATGCTTCCTACTAGAAAATTTAAACTGTTGTAGTTTCCAAATAAATAAAGAATAATCTGATCGAACTTTAAGAATATCTCACAGGAAATATGCCAATCTGGAAAAGATGAGAAACAAGATGGAGGATGATCATCTCGAAGATTTCATTCTGAAGGATGGAACACTAATCTTTTGAGGGAGACTGTGTATACCCAATGATGAAGGTCTAAAAAGAGAGCAGCTTTCAGAAGTTCACTGCATGAGGTTAATGAAGACCGCCCAACTAACTACGGTTAAGTTGATTAATTATAGTATCATTGTCACCCAAATCATTCTAAAATCGAGAGAATATTTATTCAATAATAAAAGGAATCAAGAAAGTAAAGCAAGCAGTCTACGCTACTTTTATTAACCTGGTATAACGATCAGGGTCGAACACCAGGAAGCAACTATTTATAAAAGGGTCAATCAAGTCAATGAAAAATCAAAGACAAGAAAGATGCCATCAATGTACACTACTCTTGGCTTTTATGTGGTTTGTATCTTTCTAAATTTCTATACATTTTAAATTGTTATATATTTTAATGGAATGTAAACATCATATTTCAAAAATCATGGCACTTTATTTAATTATGTCATCTTTATCCTCTCTCACGAGAATGATGGATGGGGTATTATTGACCTTCTCATATTTAATGATTCGTTGTTATCTAGAGCATTCATTCAGATAGCTGAGGATAGAAAATCATGGGTGGCTTGTGTAACAGAGTAAATTCCTTCACGAAGGAGCCTTTCTCATTAGAACTCCGTCACACTCTCGACATTCTCCTCTATGACGATCAAATTGTAAAGGTTTTAAAGGCATGCATACAATGGTCTCTAAATCCATTGGTTCAGTCGAGCATACCTACTTATGGATTGACTATATCAAAGGAGGCCTTTCTCTGGGATCTCAATTCCTTGATCTATAGAGACTATGAAAAAAATAGTTCCTGTTTTGTTAATCATGGTTTATCGACTCGGAGGCACGTTCAATTTGTTTAAATCTCTTGCCAATAGACTATTAGTGGCCTTACTTTATGAGTATAACTATTTTGATGATTGTGCTGTACAAAATAAAAGATTCTTTTATTGATGGGAGATAAATTGTTGTTGTTTGTCGAGTTGTTTATATCTTCCACCGAAGGCGATAAACAAAAAAACTACTCTTTGCTCACTGATGAGGGGATAACATCTTTCTTTATCACCAATTTTTTGAAAGATTTATACTCTGATTTTATTTTTTATGACTACTATCCCATGTGAAAATTATAACCCATGATCTTCTGATAAAGTTTGGTATCTTTTTGATTAATCATTGTTTCTTGAGCAGAAAAAACTTGGAAGCGGTTTCACATTTACTCAAAGATTGTGACCGCCATGCAAAATTTTCTCGAACATCGTTTCTCGATCAACTTTCCAAACTTAAGAGAGTTTTTCTTCTTGGATTTAATAGGTTCAAACCATGAATATTTATAACAGTTTTAGAGTAAAAATGTGTAAATTCGGTTGGTGGTTTGGAAGGCTCGAGGGGGAGAAGCATTTAGAGGTACCAATTTTCGCATGAAATCAAGAACATAACTTATTACGAAAGAAAGATCCGACATTTAGGGATTTCATGTTCTGTTTTTTGTTTTCATTGAGATAGTGAACTTATATCTTTTTTTACTGCAATGGAATTCTCCTGCCTTCTAGCTTTGAGATTCGTTATCTAATCAGTCATGTGGGTCTTTTCATTCAAATTGTTGACTTGTATTATTGGTGGACATTGGCTATAACTAAACTACTTTTGACATCTTGATGATAAGTGATTAAGGGTGTAAACGTACTAAACCTGAGCGACAAATTTTAGGCTCGGCTCGTTTATTCATTCGAGCATAAACTTTGTGTTCAGGTTCGATTCTTTCATTTCCGAACTGAATATGAATTAGAACTCTTTTTTATATAGATTGAATTTAAGCGAACATCGAACTCGAAAATTTTCTAATGAGAGCGGCCGAAAAGAAAAGAAAATAAATGGAAAGATATTTATACATATACATCGACATATAATTAGGAATGGGACAGAGCCTCCAGTAGTTATAGATAGGAATTCTTCCTCATTTTTAGAAAATTAGATTAACGAAAGATATTTATAAATATATCTTTATTCATTTTTTCTCGTCCAATTCTTCCTCATTTTTGGAAATTTAGATTAATGAATATTCTTCTCATGGAAAAATATTATAATTATAATATATTTTTATATTATTTTGAATGAGAAATAAGAAATAAGGTGGGATAAGAGATAAATGGATTTTATACTTATTCTGTCGATTTGAAGGTAATGAATGAGAATGTGCAAGAAATAGACAAAATAGATGTTGTAACAACGATGTGACCATTTATCCTTAGATAGTTTATATCGAGATAGAGTTTACTTTTCTCGTAAATATTCACCTAACTTCAGACAAAGTCCACTCATTGTGTGATAAAATCCACTAATTCGAAATATGATCAACTTATCTAGGATAAGAATCTGTAAATACGTGATTAATTAAACATGAAAAAGCTACGATTTTTAAGTTCAATTCATTTATTTAATCGAGACTAAATTTATATTTTGGTTCTGTCAAACAACTGCATGAGACTTCTAACCAAACAAATCCGAATAAATATCAAACTTCAAAATTTTAAATGTTATTTTTTTTCTTAAAGAAATCTCTACTCTTCCACAAGATTATTACCGTGTACAAGCCTCACACCACCACCCCACCCCCTCCTCTTCCGCATAAACCCTACCTCCGACCCCTGAACCACCCCCTCCCCCGCCACCGCAGTCTCATGGTCGTGGAGCCCCCGACGGCCACTACCGCGATCCACCTCGTGCCCCGTCAGGTCACCCTTGCCATGAACGCCAGCGTCCTCCAGAAGGAGAAGAAGAAGACGAAGAAGGCAACCAAGGAGAAGGCGGAGGAGAGCCACATGGATCTGGAGAGGATTGTTGCAATGTTCTTACATAAGTCGGGCTACCAGAAGACTCTGGACACGTTCCGATCAGAGGTGCAGCTCAAGGTATGCATAATCCGATCCATCGTTGATATGATAGGGGGTCTGGCTGAAAGGATCGATTGGTAGGAATTATATTGCTATAACATGATCTCTGGGAAAACTTCCAAGGAAAAAAGTTCGGGGGTAGAGAACGGAGTTGCTACGGGATGCCAAAGTTGACGACGGCTAGTGGGCCGCATCTTCCTTTGGAGGCACTCACCTCATCAATCCCCTTCATTTGTTTCAGCAATGGTAGAGAGCCTCCGCTAGTTATAGATAAGAGTTTCATCGACAGAGACCAGAATCCGGTAGGGATAGAGGTTTGACTAATATTGAGTTAATCCCTTGTTACTGCCCATAGCAGAGGTAGTAGTCACTGATATTAGGATTTGAATCTGTGACATTTTGTACCCAAAACAAAAACGCTACCAAGCTGTGCTACATTCTTTTTTCAATTTTTGTACAGTCCCATTGTACAAAAGGATCGTCAGGTAACCCCTCGTTACTGCTCACATGAGAAGTAATAGGTAGAGATGTTAGGATTTGAATCCGTGACATTTGTTCAAAGAAAGGTGCTACCAATATGCACAACGTTGTTTTTTCAATTTTTGTACACTCCCATTGTAAAAAAAAAGGTCTATCTTGTTTTCCACATCATTACTTCTTTACTCAAAAAAAATAATTTTATTGACATCAATTGTACTGATGAAAGAGGAAAAATTGTTGGTACATCATTTGGAAAAAAATCATGGTTTGCCTCCACGAAATCTTTTTTTATGCACCTCAAGAGTCTGCTTTGGTTTTAGGCTAAGCATTCATTCTCAAGGGTATCGTTCGCAGAAACAAGGGAGAAGGCAAACCTAGAGATTGCTTTTTAGGAAGTTCAGATCAGGCTTTGGTGTAAAACCAAAGCTGCCTATTGCGAGGCATCTTATCTATGCTACATAACAAAAACAAGTCACATAGCCATATCACGAACTTTATTTTTCAGCTGCTGCGCTGCAGTATCAGCGAATTTTCCTGGTATAATGTCGTCTGAATAGAAATCTCTTTCGTGTGTGATATGATTTGACCACATCAAGAGATGATATGCTCTCCTGCTTTAGGGATCAATGTGCTTTTGCAGGATTAGATTGGATAAGAAAAATAGACCAGTGGATAGTAATTACGATATTGGGCAGCCTGAACGGGGCGTGCACTTCAAGATATGATTGCTAGAAAAAAAGATGCGAATGAATATGTGTATGAAATATGCCGCAATTAGGAGTGAATAAATGTTCGGAAAAAATTCCAAATGCTGCGTCCATTGCGAGGTTCCAAGTATTGCTGGATGGGTTCTACTGCATTAGTAATCATCATACAACACATCCTTGTTAGCAATGTGGATTTCTTGTTGACCATCCTTTTGGAATGGACACCGTCCTTATTAACCTTGATCCCCCAATCAAATGCATTTGTATCCCTGCTAAAAAATGGGCGGTCCTAGTAGACAATCACTGGAAAAAATCAACACATCCGACGAGGTTTCAAGATTCATATCTCCGTTTCAGTTTTCTGGACCCCTTGGTTTTTAGTTAGATTGCATTTTTTTTCTTGAAATAAAACATTGTGATAGGCTTGGTGCCCGTAATTCGATGGACAATTCCTGTACAGGCTTCACTTACTGAGATTTTGAAACATGGTGATAGTCTTGGTGTTCGAAATTCCATGGTTAATTCATGTACATGCTTGACTTACTGAGATTTTGGCTTTAGATGATGGCCAAAATCAGGGCCAGTTTCCTGCATAATTAAGCTTACTTAGTCATTTTTAAAGCTGATAAAATCTAAAAAAAATATAAATTTTGATCGGGGGACAAAATTTCCCATCATTTCCTTTTGTAATCAGAATTGTTGGTTGTCTAGAACCTACTAAATAATTTCTAGCTTGCAGCAAAATTGTACTCTATAGTTAATGATGCATTTAAGAATTACTGACAATAGCTCATTCTTCTGTTTGCAATTCCGTAGGACGATGACATAAAAGGGAACTTAGATCTAGAAGACCTCTTAAGAAGACTTGTGGAATTCTGGTGAGAACTTGACTAGTTTCCATTTCTTTTGGTGTCTACATTGTGTTTGAACTTAGCTGATGTTGCCCTTTCAATTATCTTCTTAATTATGTTGTTAATTTTTCAGCCTGAAATATGGATGATCTAAATTGAGTGAGAAATGAGAACCCTTGCAGTCTTTCTTGTCTCTTGTTCTTGTCTGATATTTCCACAAAAGCTTTTGTGTTTCTTAAGTTGCAGAAGATTTTTGTTGCTCCAATCTTGTATAAATATAGTCGTTGGCCTAAAAAAAGACATTTCAAGTTCCCTATAAGATATTAACCTAAGCATTTTTTGAAGCTTAATAAGAAATTAGCATTTCAGTCATGGAAGGCCATACTGCGATATATTGGTATCAACAAGTGACCGATATTGCCGATATTTGGCCTTGAAAGGCCATTTTCTTCATGAAATCGGTTCGATATCGGTGATATGGCATCGATATATCGTCGATATATCGAAGATATATCATGTCAGCATGGTACCGATATCGATACCGATGCTGATATGCCCTTCCATGATTTCAGTTAGTAAGCTAGCATTTAGTTTGAAGACATAAAAAATGGAGAATTTTATGGTTCTATTATGTTAAAGTGAGTGTGAAGTTGTATTACGTCCAATTGTCCCAGATGTTGTTGGTTGGGCAGCAGTGTGTCTTCATTTCCAGTATATTGTTTGATTGCCAAATTACTCAAATAAGTGGGACGTGCACCAATCTAGACGCATCACCCTTTTTTTCACATAAAAAAGATGACTTAAACAATTGATCTTGGTGGCATTTCTTCTTTTGTTCCAATACTAGATTGAACCGCCTGCAATCAGCCACTTCTTTCTCCGTCATCGATCAATCAATGGAAGGTAGGGTCAAAGACAGAACTATCGTATGAAAGGAAAATGTAAAAAAAGTACAGATTCATAAGATGTATTTGATCCGTCACAGTGCAGCCGGAAAGTAGCAAAAATTAGCTTCCCTTCAGGTTTAAAGGACGTGATTGTGGTGCAGCTTGCAATGATCATGTTGTTAGTTGGTCCCACCATGTACCATGGTTCATTAACTGACCCTGTCAGAATCACCAGGGGCCGGCATACTGAGTGTCAGTTTAATTTTCCTTTTCCAGTAGGCTGATAGTAACATGCTATAGGTCAGTGCTCTTGCAGGTTGCAATTATTGCAAGTTGTCTGGTGGAAAACACCTTAATTAGTTAAATGGGATCATCAGTCTCTTCCACTTAAAACATCATTGACCCTATCAATTCCAGTAAAGGAAATATACGCTTGGGCTGCCTTTGAAACACCATTGATTCATATATTTCCGTATCATCACAAAACACATAATCCTATAGTTGAGCCAATTATGCAACGCATCATCCTATTGTCTACTTCATCGCCACTGCATGATAGATGATCGCCCATCCATATTATGCAATGCAATCACATTTTAGAAAGTATTAGAATGCCATAAGTGCTAACATGAACGAATATATACCATAATTCACACTACAAAAACATCTAAAGACACAACAACTACACCTACAAATATACAACCACCAAAGATAAAGGCATGCTAACACACCTACTTAACAACACACTGATGCAAAGTTCTACACCGTGGTGTGTAAACCAACAAAGATACGCTTAACAATAGATTGATATCAATGACTCTACATCTCATACTCTATAGGAACCACACCAGTACAACTACATGAGTACGATCTATAGGTTTCTCCATGCCGAGTCGGACCAAGATTATCACAGAACTCATGTATGTTTTACTTTGATACATGTAAAAACATCTCGTACAATGTGGTCATGGAAATAACTAACTATCCAAGCGAAGTTGGGACCGACCATGTCAGGGTAAAAGAGTCTTAACATCGTTATGCCTTGTTGAATTTCCCTCATGTGTGCCTCTAGATTCTCCATGCACTCTTGAAAAGTTAAATATACACTCATGAGCTCTTGCAACTCCATTATTGCACCAATCTCCGTTAAAGTCGAGCTTCCACTATGTTGACACTTCGAAGACCTAGATGGAGCGAGAGATACTCCCCTATGTCCCTATGTGGCCTCATGCCTTGGTTACGATGACATGCCATGGTCATCTCCATGAGTTTTGTGCCTCCCACTATGCTGATTTCCTTGTCTGTAATTGAGGGGGTGGGTGGGTACATGCGACTACTAGAAGTGGCATCATTTCATGGGGAAAATGTGCCAATGTGTCATCATATTATGCGAAAGGACAATGCTTGACATCATCCCATCTTTAACCACTCAAATTAGATAGCTAGTGGAATTGTTTTTCTAATTGAAAAATAAAAATGTTGAATACCAAGATTGATGTGCACAGTGGTGTATATGTTAACAAGCTCATGGTCTTAATTACCTCATCCAAGATTCGAGCAAAGTCCTAGCATGTTCAAGTACATCTTCCGTATAGACTTTCTCATAATGAAATACAACACCATTATGTGTCGAGTACAACACCTAAAGAAAAATTAACGGCTTTACCTATCCCTTCGAGACTTGAAACTCACGGTGTCAAGAGCCATCCAGAAAGTAGCCACACTGGTCTTATTTGCCTAGTCAACTTAACCTCCATCTACACTTCTCTAGCCTTAGCACATGAAAAAGAACAAGTGTTACATATTTTCGGAGGCAACTGAGCATAATCTGTATGTCTCCTTAGGCTCATGAAAAATCTTAGCTATATGAACTTTTATTACCGAGCTCTCTTTTTTCAATACCATAAGATCTTCACCCTCAGAGGAATTTTGAGGCCCCACATTAGTCTGCAGTCTCTTGTCAAGTTACATGATCAAACACAAGATGAGTAGTCAAAGTCGTGTATGCCTTTTTTATTGGGAAACCACCATCAGTCCACGTCCAATAATCTTGCCATTAGAAGATTCGTTCATGGTACTAAGGAACTCCATCAACATCAAAAGTTGTGTACTTTATGCTTTGAGAGGTTGGATCCAAATGTGGTGGCTCAAGTTCATACCAACTCTTTATAACTAAGGATGCAAATGGTCGAATGCATATACTGATATAGGTGCTCTGAGAGGTTGGAGCCAAATGTGGCAACCCAAGTTCCCAAGTTCAGACGAACTCTCTATAACTAAGGATGGAAAAGGATTAAATGCACATATTGATATAGGTTTTACTATATCCTTATACATTTATAAGTACGATTAGAGATGTATATACATATATCGAGAGATATACAAATGGTAACCGAATGGTGGAGAAGCTGTGTAAAGTCAATACTCTCTACAACAAACGAATTTCTTGATGGCGAGGGATACCTCTGGTGGCTAGACGAAGGTGGAGGGGAGAGGGAGACAAGGCCCTGGGGCAATGGGGTTTAGCGACATATCGATCGGCGGTGGAGTGCGCGGTTTTCGTGGAAGATGCCTCAGAGGTGGGGGTTGGGGTCACCGTGCGACGGTGTGTCGTGATCTTGTTTGTTGCTTCGTTTGCGGAGGAAGTGGACACCGCGGTTATCAATGTTCGCGGAAGCAAACGCGTAGGCTGGAGAAGGTAGATGGCGACAAGACTGGGAAGGGTGTTGGTGGAAAGGAAGATGGAAGGGTTCTGGTGGGGGTCTGTCGAAGAGAAGTATCGGGGTTGGCCGATGCGACGGAGGATATCGATGTTGCTGTGGGGAATAAATTTGGGGGGGATGTGGTTCATATCGAGGAGTCGGTGGTATGTGCACGTGATCTCTCGTCGGAGGAAGCAGGGAGGTTGCTTGGGCTCTCACGTCGTGCCGAGGGGTTGGTACACTAGAGAACCTTGCTGTTGCGGGATGGGGGAGCGATTTGCGGCGGAAGGAGAGGATGATTTCGATGCATGGCCTTCCCCTCTTGGGCCGGGACCTCGGAGCAGTGCGTGGAATGCTAGCGCCATTGATGAAGGTGATTGACATCATCTCTAACGGTCTTCGTCGAGGGGAGCAACCTTGGTTGTTGGTGAATGGGTCGGGGGTCAATCGCCCTTTGCCTGCATTCCTTGATGCGTGTTTCAGCGATAGCATTTTCAGCATGGAGGTGTGTGACTAGGGGTTAGTGGCAGAAATGGGTCAGATTTGGTCGGTGAAGAAAGGGGAGTTGTCAGGCGGGAAGGAGTTGGAAGGGGAAGGAACTACTTTTGGAAAATTTGAAATTATGTTCATGGCCTCAAATTTCAGCGAAATTCGGTCGAATTTCTGTCGAATATCGATATCCAGTCGAAATCGAAATTCGACCGAAATGACCGAAATATGGGGGTCCTAGTACAAAAAATGACCGAAATGGTCGAAATTTCGATCGAAATTTGACCGAAATTCCATCGAAATTCTGTATTGGTCGTCACCGAAATGGTGACCGAAACCGACATTTAAGGCCTTGATTATGTTTCCATTTACGGAAAGGGATCAACTTGCGACGCAAGGTAAAACTCGTGGTTCAAGAAGAGCTCGAAGACCATGGGGAGCTGCTCTGGGGCATAAGCCTCCTTCGCGGAGGTCGTATGCAGGTTGGCGGATCACGATGGGGTGGTTGGCGAATTCCAGAATCGGCACTCTGGATCCAAGGTGGCGGTTTCTGGTAGTGACCCGGATCCTTGCCTGGAACCGGGAGGCGATTCGGTTACATCTGGAGCTCCAGATAAATATGAAGATCCGGATCGGGACCCGTTGGTTGCAGGTGTAGTTGGGGATCAAGACCTGTTGGATGCTGATGGTCATGAAGATCTAGATCTGCTACTTGCAGGCAGACATGAACATCTGGACCCGCTGGCGGATCTCCCGGGCATAAGGTACCTGAACACTGGGCCGGATCTCGATTCGATCCGGTTACCTGGAGAAAGTGCGTGGCTGTCGCATGTCGGGGCTGGTGGCATTGAAGAGTTGTAGCCAAGGTTGCAGAAGTCGGCAGTCGGTACTCGGTCGGCAGGGTCGCTGACTAAGGATTAATCGGCAGTCGGGAGAGTAATCGGATTTAGTCGAGCATTAGTCGGTTTGGAATTTTTTATTATTTTAAATATATATAATTCAATTTTTAAAATTATACTCTCATTTATATTCATATATTTAGCAGCTTTAATATTTTCAAGAGCTCAATATAATATGATCAATGTTAGATACTATACCATCAAATCATGAAGCCTTCTCTACTTTAATAATCTTAAAAGCGTGGATCTAAGCTTTTAAGCATACATTCTAAGCTGTGTCACCATTTTTTAAAATGACTTCACTGTTTATAACTCTCTCGGTAAAGTGTGAAAAATGATAGCAATGATCGGTATGATTTATAAGCAAATCGCGCTTCCTAATTAACTAACAAAATCACACGCATGCCATCAACTAAATCTAACTTTTACTAAAAAAATAACCTAACAAGCTAACAATTTTTAACCTAAGATGCAAACTAACAAGATAACCTAAGCATTTATAACTAAAATAAAGCAATAAACCAAACAAAAAGAATAAAAAATCGATTTTTTTGAAACCTTAACCAACTCAGGAGGCGGCGGGTTGAGATAGACTTGCTACTGGAGGAGGGCAACGGAGGATGAGATGCAACCGGAGTCATCGCTCGAACCTCGGCGACACGAAGGAGGAGGCGGAGGAAGATCCTCGAGTCGGGGGGGGGGGGGAGGGGGGGCGGCGAGTTACTCTCGAAGAAGGGTTTTGGGGTTCTATTCGACAGAACCCAAAACCTTAAGTTAGGGTAAACGGGTATTCGGGCATGTCTGAAAATATTGTTTTATTTTTTTCAGAAATCTCATGTAAAAATCGGTCGATTAGTCGCCCGACTAGGCCGATTAGTCGGCCGACTAATCGGGTGTACCCGACTAATAGCCGATTTGGCCTATTCGAGTCGGGTACCCCCCGACTCGACTAGTCGGCCTAGTCGGCCGACTTTTACACCACTGGTTGTAGCAGCCAGGTCCCGTGGGCCAAAGTGCGGCATCAAGGATATCTCCGCTGCAGGGAGGAGCGGTTTCGAGGCCAGGGTTGGAATGCTCCGATGGGCTGGTGAGCTCGGGGGATTAGATTGAAGCCTCAAATCAAGAGGAAGAGCGGCTAGGCGAGGTGCAGTCAACATGGAGGTTTGGGCGACAGTTTGTGCGGTGGAGCCTGAAGGAGAGGAGGAGGTGGCACATGGCAGCTATTTACAAGGGATTGGAGGGGAGCTGTGGGGAGGGGATGCGTGAGGGTGTGGTAGCGAGTCTTGGGAGGCACCAAGGGGCGGAGGTCTTGAAAGGCAGTGAGGTGTAGTTGAAGGCGAGGGTTTGAGGTAGGTGGACGAGTGGGAAGGGGGTGAGGTGGATGTACGGGTCGAACCGTTGAAGGTGGTCACATCCAAGGCATGAAACCGGAGGTTTTGCAATGCCTCAACGTGGTGTTGCCTGGTGGGGTTTCGATTGGTTCCAAATGAATCTTTTTTCATGGAATGTGAGGGTATTGAGGTAGGTGGATAAGAGGATGATGATGACACAGATGTTGTTGGAACAACAAGCGGATGTGATCATGTTGCAGCCTTGCAGGAGATGAATACTTTGCAGGGTGTGGCCGAGGTTTGGAAGGAGGGGGGCTAGACTGGTTGGTTTGGCTAACCGGTTGATGGGGGTATTGGTTGGATTATCTCGCATGAGTAGATGGCTTTTGTTCTTGGGAGATCTATGGGGGACGGTTTGGTGATGGCTTCAAAGGTGGTAACGAAGTGGAAGAGAAGCAAGGCCAAGGGCGTGCTTTAGAAGGTTGACTTCTCAAAAGCATATGACTATGTGGATTGAAGTTTCCTGTGGGCGTCACTCGAGAGAAGGGGATTCCCAGAGACGTGGATTGCTTGGATCAAGCGATGTGTCACAACTGCATTTCATGCTGTGCTTGTTAATGCTAGATCAAAGGGTGGATTTTTCCAGCGCAGAGAGGGATCAGACATGGATGTCCGCTTGCTCCACTTCTATTTGTCATTGTAGTGGATGCTCTGAAAGTAATGATGAGGTTGGCAGTTCATGCGGCTTGGTATTCAAGCTAGAGGGATGACATCTCCATCCCAATTCTTTAGTATGCAGATGATACGGTACTCTTCCTGGGAGTTGAGGAGGAGAAGATTCGAAGAACTTCGGGTATCATGGATATATTTGGGGACATCTCTGGACTTTAGATCAATAGGGAAAAATCGGTGGTGGTGCCTTTTGGTCTTGTGGAGGATGAGGTGTATCACGCTTCTGTGGTGCTGGGATGCCACACGACGACCCTGTCGATTACTTACCTAGGGCTGCCGTTGGTAGCTGGGAAGCCGAAGGTGGAGGAGTGGAGGGCGTTGTTAGAAAGACTGGAGGAGAGATTGGCGTGGTGGAAGGCGAGGTTGCTATCGAAGGGTGGAAGTTGGTACTTGGTACTTCTGAAGCATGTTTTGTCGGCCATCCCGATCTTCCTTTGTTCCACGAGATCACTAGGCTGCATGGGTGTGTAATAAGATTGAGGCGTTGATGAGGAAATTTTTCGGGTTGGACGGACGAGAGGATAAGAATGAGATCCACCTGGTTGAGTGAGCCATTCTGACGTCAACTAAGAGGAAGGGTGGATTAGGGGTGCTGTAGATGGGGGAGACGAATAAGGTGCTTTTGGCAAAATAATTGTTTGGGTGCGGGGGAAATCACAGGACCTGGTTTGCCGCTTGCTCAGGAGGATATATGGGGTTACCATGCCATTGGAAATCGTCCCAAGGAGGCTTCCATCATTTTTGTGGAAAGAGATTACTACGATTATTCCGAAGATTCCTTATAAGCTCATGCCACTGCTGGGAGATGGCATGAGATTTCGTTTCTTGAGGGATGACTAGATCGGGGATGGGATGTTGGGGGACCAGTTTCCACACCTTTGAGGCTGGCATGCAACAGAGAGGTGTCGGTACAACATGTGTGGGATTGTGGGGCCTGGTCTCCGACGTTTTCGTCGCCGTTGTCCGAGTAGAGGGTGTAGGAGTTCCTATCGTTGCGGACTGAGTTGTTGCATGGCGAGAGTCCATCGGTGGGCTGTGATCACTTTGTTTGGGGTGGTGGGAGGCTCACGGTGCGAAAGGCATATAGTTTTCTGCTGGAGGATGGGGAGGAGGTGCATGAGGGGCTTCGTGTGGACATGGATTTGATATGACGGTGTAAGGTACTCAACAGAATCACGATTTTCTTATGGCTATTCATGCTTGGAAGGCTACTTACCAAGGTTCGCCGGGGACAGATTCTGGGTGTGGAGGATATTGCATGCGATAGGTGCGGTGGGTTAAGAGAGGCATACCATATATTCTTCTCTTGCATGCTTTCTGAGGAGGTCTGGGGGCAGGCTAACATCTTGTGTTTGGCACAGAGCAATTACACTGCCTTCTGGAGGGATTTCCGCTTGGTTTGCGGTTTCTGACTTGAAGACAACTCGTACCCGATTGCGTTGGTGTGGTCCATCCGGTGTGCGAGGAAAGATATCATTTTTGTGGGGGAGGGGTTTCATTCTTCAAATTTAATGGAGCATTGTAGGGCACTATGTAATTCATGGCAAACGTGATATGATGTAAATGTAACACTTTTCCTTGCGTTTTCTTTTCTTTTACCAATACACAGATTTACGGTGGTGGATTCCAATCGGGGCGCCACCCTTCTTCTTCTCAAAAAAAAAAAATCTTGATTCATCAATTGGCTTTTGGTTGGCAATAGTTGTTTATAAGAGTTGCAGGATCACTTGGGATATATTTTCCTCCACTCTTTTCTTTCATTTCTTATTTTTCTATTCTCGTCAACATATTTATCTTATACTAATTAGCTGTTTATATTTTTACTGAGTTTCACCCCAATCATTTTTTTGCAGTGGTTGCAACCTGACTTCTTGCAATGAGAAACCCCTTCTATTGAAAAAGCAAGGTATTTTGAGCTGTCAATTTTCTCTGATTTTGTGATGTTTTCTGAGGCTGTTGTTTTTCTTTCTTTCATTTTCTATCGGTCGTGAGGTTCTTCTTTACATTCAGAGGGAAAAAAATCTGGAGTTACTGAGGATGTTAAACTAGATACCGGTTCACCGGTGGATAAAAATGAGCCACCAGCTTGCCATGATGGTGAAACAATTGTGAGAAGCAAGCTAAAGAAGCGAAAAGATAAATTACTATCTGACAGTGCCGGTGGGTCCTCCCTTGGTGTAACAAAGGACGATATAGAAAACATTGAGAAGGAAATTGACAGGGAAAATCTGCAGACTGAGACAAGTGAAGATTTAAAAGGTAAGAAGAAGAAGAAGAACAAACCAACCTCCACCTCTGAGAAGACGAGGCAATTCGTTGAAAAAAAATCGGACGATTTGAAGTTGCTTGTCCCAACTAAAACAAGCCAGTTAGATGAGCCGGCTCAGAAATCTAAAAATAAAAAGCAGAAACCAATGTCTGATTTTTCTGCCTCTGATGCCAATCAAGGTTCAGAAGCTGCTCGGGAAGCTATGAAAGATGCAGAGCATGCTAACATCAATGGTGTTTCCGAGAATGTGAGCAATGACATAGTTCCTGAAAAAAAGGTCAATAAAAAGAAGCTGAACAATGACATAGTTGAGAGGCTGGATAAAGGTATTCTAACGGAGTTAAGAGAAGATAACTGTGGCCACGAGAATCAAACAGAGTTGAGCAATACTGGCACGAAGTTTGAAACAGATCACGTACCCAAAGAAGAATTGGTCAACACAAAAAGTAAGAAATCTAAGAAAAAACGATCTACTGCAGAAGGAGAATCACATAGTAATGAAAAACATGCAGCTCAGGCTTCGGAGAAGGATACCAATCGCTTAATTTTACACCAGGAGAAGAAGCATCAAAGCTCGGATGCCCGTTGTCATCGTGAAACAGATATAAAACATTCAAAGAAGAAGCGAAAAACACAGGGTGCTCAAGATGATATTGGGACTTTGAACACAAATCTGGGTGTACCATCAGGGCTTTTAACAAAGCAGGAAGAGAATGGTTCTGATGGAGAGAAAACGCTCAACCTCAAAAAATGCAATGGAATCCATGCGAAGAATGAAATCGACACGCCCTCAGCAAAATCAAAGGAATCATACAGAAAACTATCGGCTGAAGTAAGCACATGCCTTTTTTGATTCATAGTTTTTTTCTATCTTAAGAATGTAGATTCTACTATTCCTGTGTGGCTGAAGTATTGCCGCAAGATTACAACTGCATTTCTTCGGCAATTGACTGGCTTCAGTGATTATTCTTCAACATATCCGTGCCATATGCCAAACATGCACTGTACATCTCGTTGCTGGAGTGCTGGAAGTGGTGGTACCTTGGAGAAATTGCAGTGGCCATCATCTCCCATTGCTCCACCATAAATTATATTTATGCCAATATTTGTTAATTGTTTGCCTATTATTCTCATGAATTCTTATATCCACCTTCCTCATCTTATAAGGAGGCTGGGTGGTAAGGACTAAACAACATACATGTAATCTTCTTCTGCACTGCATAGTGCATATCTCTTCATTCTAATAAAGGCCCATGAACCCTCGATCAACGAGGACCAATCCTATGGTATCTCATTAAAATCTTGTATGCATGTTGTCATTGCAATTGTTCTGCTGCTTCTACCTCGTTCTTCTTGCTTTACAGATTTATGAGGAGTGGGTCGTTATACTATGTACTCATTATTGGCGTTCTCTTTGGGAAAGTAAAAAAAAAGTCAAGATCAACGTTATTCCAACTCTTTCTTGACATCTTTTTGAACACATATGTATACCTTCTTTATTAACATCTTCATTGAGTCATGATCAAGTTCCTCATTTTTAGGAGCTGATCGTTTGTCATATATCTTCACTGGCAATGGTTATGTCCACGTGGCTATTGCAAACAACCTTTAATTGTTTTTGTCCTTCTATTACCCGATCATACCCTGACATGTGTAACCATAGAAGGTCATATCGATATCGATATTGTATCGATCCGCCCGAAAAAGGATATATCGGGATATATCGCCGACATTGGTAATGCAGGAAATGGCTCAAAAAGCCATTTTTTACCATTTTTTCTAGAAATTGAGATAATCCAAGATTTTTGAACAACAAATAACCTACAAATACACACTTATGTCACACATATTGGTCATTTATAGTCCATATATCGTACATATCGGTCATATCGAACATATCGTTATTAATGTTTATTCCTGATCTATAGATATTGGAAATGGATTCCATTCAAGTTCTTATAACATTAAATAACTTACAAATATACACTTAGATGACACATATAGATCATCTATAATCCTTATATCACGCATATCGGTCATATTGGGCACATAGTGAATGGCATTGAGATGAGTCATTTGATTTGATTCAAAAAATGTACTTAATAAGACAATGTTTCTTTGGAATAAAGATTTATCTATTCACAAAAATAAATGAAAAAAATGTAATTTATTGCAATATTTTAAAATAGATTACCTAGAACCAAGAGTTCCGTGGAGGATCTGAATTGACCCCCTGCCCTGTTGTCTTTCATAGTGGTTCACGGACTCAATGAACTCGCAATAGTTTCCCATGTCATGTACGAGTACATGGCCTTGTAATCCATGGCATATTGTCGGTATTGATGGTCATCGATCCCCATGAGTATCCCGAGACGAGGATAAGTAGCACTAGATCCGGTATCATGAGGTGCACGACGAGGCTACGATCATGGAAGGCCGTATCGATATCGATATCGTATCGATACGATATTTCGACAATATATCGACGATATATCGCTGAAATATCACCCATATCGACGAGCCTTTGTGAAGAAAATGCCTGAAAATCGGGATATATCGCCATATCGTTGTCCATATTGGTCCCATATCGATATCGATATATCGGCGATATATCGCCGATATATCGCGATATTTCCTTCCATAGCTACGATGCACTGGCTTGAGATCCTCGAGATGACGACGATGGAGTATGAGAAGATCTCTGTGGAGGACTTGGAGGAGGAGGCACATGTGCGTACTCGTGGACGAAACCAAAATTGTCACCACGAAAGAAGCTACCCTGGCTCAACTTGGGTTGGCTATCTTGGTAGTTCTCATCGCTGTAACTGCTATGTCCTCCATACCCACTGTAACCATATCCATATGATGGAGAAGTGTACGCCTGAGGAAGAGGTCCAGGAGGAGGAACATGCGCCTGAGGAGGAGGTGTCTAGGAGGAGCATGAAAATATTCATGGAAGACGCCAAATGATCTCCCATCTTGTGAAGATCCCATGGGCTGTCAATGTTCATGCAACTCAACGAACCTGCAGATTATATCAAATCATCCATGTAGCTATCTGTAGGACAATGGCCACACCGTCCATATACATCGTAATCCATAGGTACTGGACTCAAAGTTGGGACAAACTATCCATGTGTGTTTCCATGCCGCTCCTTGTATTCTCGCACTGCCTCGAATCTTGTATCGTCATGTTGTCCATGACCACTCCCTGCTGACCCTGACCCCCTCAAATATGTCTTTGTCTCCCCATCACATGCTGATCCACGATGACCACCTCCATTAACATCATCATCATCATCACTTTCACTGAATTTGGATTTGGATTTCGATCTAGTGGAGAGAACGTCGTCCACAATTGCATCAAGCTCCATCCCTCCAAGAGGGTCCGTGACTCGTCCAGATCTGACCATATAGTCACCAACATCTGCTCCCATTTGTTGGCTTATATTCTGATTCGATCTGCCTCTCAATTGATCAAGTAGTGGAGCATCGTTGGAATCCAACCACCTCTGCAGAACATCTTCACCTTCATCTGCATCATCATCGTGCATCTTGAAAATGTATGCAAGATCGATGGGGTATGTGTAGTCCTCCTTATCCTACCCTTCCCTTGCATGTTTCATCTCCAACCTCAAGTTGTAGTGCACAAAGACAAGATCATGGAGCCTATGTTCTCCCAACTTGTTCCGTTTCTTCGAATGGATCAAGTTGAACGTGCTACAGTTCCTCTTACAGCCACCGCATATGTGGTTTGGGACAATACTTTCACTGCCACTTTCTGTAGGTTGGGAGCTTACATCCCGTACAGTAACTACCATTCGGCTGCGGAAAAATCCAAAAGGAGATAAATCAATAATAGTAAATTAGCTATACATCATAGACTCAATGGACTTCTTTGTCTTAGTCCTTACCAGTAAGGGTACTGCCTCGTCCATTAATCGCGGTAATTCTGCCGAAAGAACCCATTGCATCCCTAAAGTACTTGACCTGCACATAGTTTAAAAGTCACAATATGTTACATAATATTCTCACTGAATATTTTGTTATTCATGCACGGCACTATATTATAGATCTATTTTTTAATCCACGGATTTAATTGATTAATAATTTCTAGTTAACATAATCCACTGTAAACCCTTGTTTTCTATGTCTAAAACATGAGTTCCAACTTTATTCTTCCATAAATTAACCCGATTTCACAACATAACACAAAATCTCAAATTAGTCCCAAAATATCTCACTAAATACTTCAAATCTTACAAAAAAAACAAGAATATGTATTATCAAGCAACTACGAACAAAAGCCTAAAAAATTTCGCAATTTCTACTAAAATATCGGATTAGATCTAGAATTTACATACCTCAAGGAAGCTAAGAGAGAGCTTTGGAGAAGAAGCTTTGGAGAAGAATGTGCGAAATGAAGATCTGGACCGAAACACATCGAAATATAGTCGAAATGGGACCGACATCTGTGCATTTATACGCTGGAAATATAGTCGAAATGGGACCGACATCTGTGCATTTACATGATGTAAGATTCCTTCTGTCGCCGATATATCGCCGACATACGATATATCATCGAAACCCGGTAAATGGATATAATGGCTAATATCGATATGCTTGACCTACCGATATCGATATATCAACGATATATCGTCGATATTACCTTTCATGTGTGCAACATACTTTGTTTTCTGGACACTGGTGGGAGATCACTGGTTCATCTCATTCTACCATGGCCTCAAATTTCAGCGAAATTCGGTCGAATTTCTGTCGAATGTCGATATCCAGTCGAAATCGAAATTCGACCGAAATGACCAAAATATGGGGGTCCTAGTACAAAAATAACCGAAATGACCGAAATTTCGGTCGAAATTTCACCGAAATTCCATCGAAATTCTGTTTTGGTCGATACCGAAATGGTGACCGAAACCGACATTTAGGGCCTTGCATTCTACTAGTCGTGGTTGTGCATTGAGCTATCTTGACTTGGCACGCTACATGCTTTGATGTCCACATGCTAGCTGTGGTCCACGAAACATGATCTTTCATTTCTCAAC
Source organism: Ottelia alismoides (assembly GCA_037367405.1). Classification (NCBI taxonomy): domain Eukaryota; kingdom Viridiplantae; phylum Streptophyta; class Magnoliopsida; order Alismatales; family Hydrocharitaceae; genus Ottelia; species Ottelia alismoides. The sequence continues at coordinate 89,818 of JAZKJV010006336.1, read as the reverse complement.
GGTATCTCAACTTGCTGGATATGTAGCCCTTTACGATGAACTTCTTGTTTTCATGGTGGTCGCGTTGATGTGAGTCCTTGCGATGCTTTGGTAAGCACATGCTTCAATACAATGATTGTTGTGACGTGTGAGGTTAGCCAAGGTTTTTTTAAAACATGATGCACATTGAGACGAGTTTATATAAGTAAGGTGAGACATAAACGTTGAGGTTGCAAGGCAAAATCCTAAATCTTGTGAGGTATAACTAAAATGATAAAATTATATTGTACACAAAATTATATAATTATGATTAAAACTTGTGTCTGTCTTTTCGATTAATAATTGGGTTGATAGTTCCTTTGTTGATGCCCTAGTTACAGTGAGTAAATTTTGTTTAATGCATGATAGGTCTACAATTGAGGCTGTACAACTTCTCAGACATTTGATGGTAGTTTTCTGATATGAGAAGATGATACTGTTCCTAGAGAAATCATGTGGAGGATTTTATAGAAAAGAGGAGTTCCAAATTTCCACATCGACATGATACGAGATATGTATAATTTAGCAACATCTTGCGCGGGGAATTCTAACTGGGCTGACACTATTTTGATATCAATATCAGTCTACATCAAGGATTAACGTTGAGTCTATATCTTTTTACATTGAAGAGAAGGTGCCTTTGTGCATTTTAATTGCATATGATATTGTTTTAGTAGAAGAAACAAGAGATATAGTCAGTAGGTTGAATTAGCTTTGGAGGGAGGATCTGGAGTAGAAGCATATCTAATTATGTGGAACCAATATAGAGTATATTAATTTCATTGACAAGGAAGTTGGAGATGCGGTAAATGCAAACGCTGTAATACTTTTTAATCTGATGGACACTTTTAAATAGTTAGATTCGATCTTTGAAGTTCAATTAAAATTTGACTTTCATCCAATTATCTCCCCCCTCATCCTCCCTCTCCGTCCTCACGATCTCCACCCATCTTCTAAAAAATCCCACACAATCTTCCTCTTCCCTACAAATTTCTTCCACCAAATATCAGCATCAGATATCACTGTCTACATCCTCGCCAAGCTTGCATTGGAGGGGATGGTAGCATGAAGACGGACATCTTCATGTTGAAAGAGTGCTAAAATTGACATCCTTCATTGCATGGATGCATTTTGTTGTGTTTGCAGTGGCATGATGCTTGCTCTTGTTCGTTGGAGGGTAGCAACATATTTTTGGTATATCGCCCAGGAAAAGATGAGCCCGAAGTGTTGCTTGAGATGATCCTAAACGAAGTTGCATTGGCTGTTGAGTATAAAAAAGAGCAAACGGACGAGAAAGAGGGGGGTAGGTGACAGAGATGAAGGGATGAGAAGAATTGAGGGATGGTTAAGGAGGTTTGGGTAGGTGGAAGAAAACAAGTTTTTTATTTTCATGGTAAGGGTATGATTTTCCGATATGCATAGTTAATAGGTTTTTTATGTTCTTAATGTATTTGACATTTTGTGATCAAATTTTTAAGGTTCATAACTTTTCATGAGAATCCCGCAGAGTATATATTTGCCTTATTTTAATTGGTGGCTTAATTTCTTCTTCAGCCTAAGTCAGTAAAAGCTTTTCAACGCGTGAAAGTGGATGAGGTTAAGTTTGCAGATGAAAGACTTCAAGATAATTCTTACTGGGCGAAGGTGCATTTTGATTGTAGTTCTGATCGCATGAACTTTTGTATATTATAATATGTGCCTAAATAAGGAGGATATAACATTAATGTTGGCTTTTGTGGTGCTTGGCAGGATGGGGCAGAGATCGGATATGGTGCAAAAGCCCAAGAAGTGCTCGGGCAAGTAAAAGGAAGGTCTGTTCGCTTGCGAGTTTCTGTAATCTTTTCTGGCCTGTTTATTGAAATAATGTTCCTGTTTGAGTCTCATATGCCTCGTTAAAAAAACAATTCTCACAAATTTCGAATATCTCAATTTAGATTATAATAAAATTGATTAACTTGCTCGCATGGGACATTAGTATGACTAAACGGGATGGCCGAGGGGTCCAAGGCACCAGACTCAAGTTCTGGTCCTCGTACTTATATTCGTGCACACATTTTTGGGCTAAAAAATCTGTACTTGCAAGATTGAACCGACATCCAGTGAACTTTAAATGCTCAAGTTATGGCTAACTCATGTCCAATCACTGACATGATGAGGATACTTCCTGAACTTAATGCCATGACTCTAATAAATGGCTTTATGAGTTCCTTTTGGATTTATATGATCTTGGCATGTTTGAATTATCACGGCTTGACGGTTTTGTTTGGAAATGCATGGTGCACATTAGCATCTGATAATTTGAAAAAAGAAGAAGGAAACTAATATCTAGAGTTATAATCATTTTGTACTGTATCAACTTCCCTTGCTTGGTCTTAGTGGCGGTTTCTATTTTTAATTGTGTACTAATTTTGTTAAATGCAAGATCTTAGAAAAGCTGGCTCACAAAGTACCCATTAGGTCCGGATTAAAATGGACTTGGAGCAATCAACTTGAAATATTCTTGTCTTGCTAAATTTAACTTGTTCAGAATCACACGAAAGCTATGAACTAGTTGGCTTATGTTATCTTTTCCAGAATGTTTACTCATTCACCATTTCTTTTGTTATTGCAGAGACTTCAGACATGAAAAAACCAAGAAGAAGCGAGGCAGCTATCGTGGGGGGCAGATAGATTTTAACTCACATTCTATAAAATTTAATTATTCTGATGAAGAATGAGACGATCCCTGTTATGTTTGCCCCATTCTTCTCTTGGTACCAATTTTGACTCATATTGTCAGTGAAGTTATGCATTGAATTGATGCAATGGGAGATCCGAACTGTGAGTTAATGCATAATTATGATTATTTTTTGTTTAAAAACTACGAGTGTAATTTGTATTCTGGGGACATCAAAGTAAACCGATTGCTATTGTGTGCGAATTATATACTCGAACCATTCGGATGATGTAATGCCTTGTTAGGCTGCATCCCTTTTTTGGGTCTTGTAGGTTGCAGAAAGGTTCTATATTTCAGAGGGCATGTTATGCGCAGAATGTTAGCAACATAGCGAGTCATGATGATGTCCAGATGTGGGTTAGTTCTAGGGTACATTCCCTATGATCAGAGGGTTTCTTTTCATTTTCTTGTAATTATTGGCACTCCTATGATTTGGATTCTGGTTGGTACTAGCTAATCTCTTTCTTTTGAATTTTGCTTGATTTCATTTTCATTATTTGAATAGATTCTACACCCGGCAGATGGTGGAGTAGACTTCCTCGAGGAGGCTAGAATCACGTCGACATTTGGGATCAGCATTTTCTTCTTTTTTTACAGAAGGTAAGGCTTGAAGGATAATTTATGAATACTTGATATCATTCATGCTGGATCTGACTACCCAGGCGGGGACGTTGCCCGGATGGGGTAGCTGGTGTTGGCCTCTTGGTTCTCTCTATATATGAAGACTATAAAGATGCTCTCTCCAAAATGCAAAGCATCATAATCTGCTTTTGTCACCGATGTATTTGACAGTTGCTTCTTCAGAAACTTTTCCATATTTTAGTCCTTTTTAGTGCATATTCACACAACCCGTTTTGTAATATTTCATTGACTGTTGACCGGCATTGTATCTTAACGATCCACCTTTGGGTCTATTTGGTTTATCTATCCGAAGTGCCACTTCGCTTGCTGTACTGCATTGTTCATAGCACTGTTCTTGCATTTTTCTTGTGGTGATTAATTCATTTGCGTTGATATATCCTACACATGCTACTCGTGTGTATCTTTATTTGCTAGTTTTCCTTGTCGGTTTCTCGTACTTAAAGCACAGCTCACCATCATGTTAATGAGTGGAGTCGAGGTCGAGCCTTAAGCGCTCGTGTTATCCTGATGGTCTCAGGTGAACCCAAATCTACTAATAAAGGCAAGATCCTTGGAGTACATCAACAAATCCAACACAAATATTCTAGGAGGTCTGATGTGGTCTGGAGAAGACTCTCATAGCTTGTCCTCGGGGAATGTATCAACAACAACAAAGCCTTTTCTCACATTAAGTAGGTCGGTTATATGGATTCTTTGGTTTCATTTAGATCTGTTTTGGATCATCCTCGGTCTTAGAATAACTAAGATCCCTTCGTATGCTCGAGTAATGTGTGATGCATCTGAACCATGTGGAATGGTCTAGCGGTTGAAGCATTGTGCTTCTATTCAAGTGAACGGGGTTTCAATTCCACCACCCCCACCCTCTCCTTAACTAGTGAAAAAATGTACGATACATCTAAATAGGGCTGTGCAGTGGGGAGCTCCCAACTGAGTCCCTCTTCTCTCCAAGGGCTCGTTTGGTAACCGGGTTACCTCCAGGTTATCCCGGGGTAACACGATCTACCCCCCTCTTTTGATGGAGTGGAATTTTATCACAAATTATAGCAACATTACATTACATTCTTTATTCCAACCCTCATAATCATCCCAAACAGCTACTATTTCAATCAGGTTACCCCAACCCACTCCAACCCAGCAACCAAACGAGCCCCAAATGTCTCTCCACCTCTGCGTCCCTTCTGAACTATCAAGTCCTGCATTAAATTAGCCTCATCATCATTACTTATTAAATTTGTACAACCCAACGAAAACGAAGAAGCACTAATCATGACTCGACCAATATCATTAGATTTTTATAGTCTTTTCTATCGTCTTGCTCGTGACCAAGGTTGCAAAAAACGGTATGCGGTATACAGTCGGTAGGGTCACTGATTACTGTTTAAACGGTATGCGGGAGTTTAAACGGAAATTAAACGGTCTATGCGGTTTTACATTTTTAAATTAATAAAAAATATTACATAGATATATTTAATAAAAAAGTATAAATGAACTTTAAAAATATAATCACATATCCACAATTTTGATCAGATATTGTCAATTTCAATGACTTCTTCATCCAAATGTGACATGTCAAAGTAGATAGCATAATCAACATAGGGTTTATGTAATCTTAATGCAAAACGCGGCCTTTTAAACGGCGTGTAAACGGCCGATTACACCCGTTTAAACGGTCTGACCGTTTACATAGCCGATTAAAGGTTATACAGTCGGTCGAGGACCGAATGAGTTTAAACGGCCTTTTAAATGGCCGCCTGAACCGATTTTTGCATCCTTGCTCGTGACCATCCCTCCATAAATTTTGAAATGGAGATATATGGAATGTAGAGAGACGCACGCACATACCCTCTAGTTGTGTGCTGAAAATTCGAAAAAAACGGCGAGGGGCTTTTTCTCGTGATGTACACGTTCGTGTGTGTGAATTATGGATGTCCCGTTCTGCCAAACAGCGAGGATTACCAAAGGCGTTCAACCATCTTTTGACTGATATACACGCAAGCCTCTCTCCAGACGTCAATTGATATTTGCGAGGGCACGATGTTTATAATCTGCTCCCACTCCAACACAAGGATATGCTTTTCATATTTATGAATATAGATGATTTTCATATTTATGAATAGAACCCTATGACTACTTATATAGTGTGTCTTAGGGTTAGGATTACAAGTTAAACTCTCAACACTTTCTTTCAAGCTGGAGCATATATATCAATCATGCTTAGCTTGTTACAATATTTTCCAAATTATGTGCGAGCAAGTGGTTTGATGAACATGTCTGCTGTCTGATCTGCCGGTGATACGCTGTGACTTTGAACTTTGAAGTAGCCCTCTCTGTATCAGATCTCTAGTGTAATGGTAGTCAAACTCCACATGTTTGGTGCATTCGTAGAACATGGGGTTGTTAGCTATGTGCATTGCTGCGCGGTTATCACATCTGAGCTCTATAACATTAGTAGGAGTAATATGGAGATTTGAGAGCACGGATCGAATCCATACTAGTTCTGCAACAGCATGAGCCATGTTGTGAATCGCGGAAGCAAACACGCACAAACACGATCAAACAAGCAAGACACAAACATAAGGATTTACAAGGTTCACCCGTAAATGGGCTACGTCCTTGGGCGGCAGCGATCGGTTTCACTATATGGAGAAAGATGTAATACAGAGGGTACTGAGAAGGTACAAATATGGGATGAGAAACATGATCAGAAATGAGGATTGCAGTATCTGGTGGCTCTAGGGCCCTTTTTATATTGCAACAGAAGAATACCATATGTATTCAGCAATCCATCCCAACAGCTCTCAACCAATCAGAAGACAAGACACAGATCAGACATATCAGCAATCCTGACCCAACAGCTCTCAGCTAATCAGAAGACATGACACATATCAGACTTGTCAGCAATCCTGACCCAACAACTCTCAGCCAATCAGAAGACAGGACACAGATCAGACTTGTCAGCAATCCTGGCCCAACAGCTCTCAACCAATCAGAAGGCAGGACACAGATCAAACATGTCAGCAATCCTAACCCAACAGCTCTCAGCCAATCAGAAGTCAGGATACATATCAGCCACATCAGCAGCCCAACAAATGGTTAGGATTGAAGTCAAATTAACAATCTCCACCTTGAATTGAATCCTCATATAGTAGAATTAACCATTACTATTAATCCATCATGAGTTGAATTCTCCACTAGCAGAATTAACCACTGCTAGACTCCTCCGGAGTTGAATTCTCATATAGCAGAATTAACCACTACTATAATTCACCACTTAAAATTCAAATAACAGGAATTAAGGAATTATAAACAATATTCACCTTAAAATTTCTCCTCAGAGAAGCTTCGCCAAGCTTCACCGTGCCGCCGTCAGCCCCTCATCGGGGCCACTGCCAACTGTCGATATTGAGCAAGTCCAAACAATGCTTGAACTTACTCCCAGGAACTGTAGACCCTTGCAAGACATATAAGGTCTTCTGCTTGTTGCCCATTATGACAACAACTCCAGCTTTGGCAACCTACATGACTCCACCTTCATGCATGCGGAGAGAGAACAGACGTTTCTTCAAGAACAACTTGTTGGTCAGAGACTTTTTCATGTATAGACTTTCAAGTCTCAACCACATACCGGCCGTAAAATCCTCATCGGTAACCTCAACGATAATCTCATCCGCCAAATATAGCATAATCGTCGAGTGCGCCTTTTCTTCCTGCACCATCAACTCGGACAGCTCGAGTGACTTCGTCCGCTCCTGATCTAACGATGCCCAGATGCCCTGCTGCTTCAGAAAAACGTGCATCTTGATCTGCCATAATTTAATCCATTCTTCCCCGTGAACTTCTCGATCTTCAGATTGTGCGATGCCATCTTACTGAATGATCCTGACAGAACCTGAAGCTCTGATACCGATTTGTTGTGAATCGTGGAAGCAAACACGCACAAATACGATCAAACAAGCAAGACACAAACACAAGGATTTACAAGGTTCGCCCGTAAATGGGCTACGTCCTTGGGCGGCGGCGATCGGTTTCACTATATGGAGAAAGATGTAATACAGAGGGTACTGAGAAGGTACAGATATGGGATGAGAAACATGATCAGAAATGAGGATTGCAGTATCTGGTGGCTCTAGGGCCCTTTTTATACTACAACAGAAGAATACCATATGTATTCAGCAATCCATCCCAGCAGCTCTCAACCAATCAGAAGTCAGGACACAGATCAGACATGTCAGCAATCCTGACCCAACAGCTCTCAGCCAATCAGAAGACAGGACACATATCAGACTTGTCAGCAATCCTGGCCCAACAGCTCTCAGCCAATCAGAAGACAGGACACAGATCAGACATGTCAGCAATCATAACCCAACAGCTCTCATCCAATCAGAAGGCAGGACACAGATCAGACATGTCAGCAATCCTAACCCAACAGCTCTCAGCCAATAAGAAGTCAGGATACAGATCAACCACATCAGCAGCCCTACAAGTGGTTAAGATTCAAGTCAAATTAACAAGCCATTGTTTTGTATTCACTCCCAACACTTGAACGAGAAACCAGTGCTTGTTCCATACTTCTCCAAGTTACTAGATTTCCTACTAGATATGTGCAGAAATCTACGGTAGACTTTCTATCTATGATGCATCCTTCATAGTCTGCATTTGAATAAGTCATGAGGTCGAAGTTGTTGCCTTTTGGTGAATATTAAACCTCTCCCTAAGGAGCACTTGATGTACCTTAAACCATCATGCATGCATCAAAGTGAGCTGAAGTGGGGGAGCCCATAAACTGGCTCAACTTCCCGACTGTAAGAGAGATATCTGGCCAAGTGATAGTAAGGTATAATAACTTACCCACTAAGCGCATGTATCGACCGGTATCTTTAATTTCACCCGACTCATAGATGCATCCCTTAAGATCCATGGGTATCTGTGTTGGCTTGGGTATCTTCAATTTCACCGGGACATTATCCCTGTTTCCTGAAGTAGGTCGGTGACATACCTTCATTGAGACATGACTAATCCTCGCCTGAATCTTGCATTCTCAATTCTCAAGAAGTATTGAAGTGACCCCAAGTCTTTAATTACAATCTGTTATGCTAGTTGCGCCTTCACTTCTAAAACACCAACATAGTCATCTCCTGTGAGGATAATGTAATCAACATATATAAGCATAGCCACATATCCTTTTCCATTCTTTCATATGAATAAAGAATGGTATGCCGAAGATTGGATGAGGTCCAAGCTCTCTAGTACCTCTGATAGTTTCTGAAATCAAGCATGAGGGCTCTTTTTGAGGCAATATATGGTCTTACGTAGTAGGCACACCTTCTAACACTCACCTTGAGCCTCAATATCGGGAGGTTGCTGCATGTAAACAATCTCCTGAAGGTCTCCATAAAGGAAGGCATTCTTCACATCTAGTTGATGCAAGGACCAATCAAGCTGTACTGCCACAACCATATGGATATGTATAGTAGATAGACGAGAAACCAGAGAGGAAGTGTCAAAAAATCAACACCATAAGTTTACGTGAACCCCTTTGCCACAAGACTTGCCTTGTAACGAGAAATGGATCCGTATGAATTGTACTTTATGATGAATACCAATATGGATCCCACAATCCTATTGCCGTCAGGAGGATCAACTAGCATCCATATGTTTCGAGATATTAGGGTAGACATCTCTTCTTCCATTGTTAAGCACCGTCTAGAATTCCGAACTATATTGGAGATGGACAAACTATCCGCATGAGGAGCCAAGACTAGAAAAGGACACAACAACTGAGATCAGATGCTTGGTATTGTATCGAGAAGGACATTGTCTGGTCCCCTTTTGTAGGGCTATCGACATGTCTACCATAGCATCCCCTGATTTGTCAAAGGTACATATATCTGTATCCATTGATGAATCAATGTCGTTAGTCTATATAGACTCAGTTGAAGGAAATACATGAGGAGATGGTGTCAGCTCAGAAGGGGTTGTCACTCCGAGTGGTAGTCATCTAGTAGAGATCAATCTCTAGAGTAGGAACATGAATGAGAGCTGTATATGGTGGTGGAGGGCTAGCATATGTGCCCGACCTCGAGTAGAAGGGAAAGGACTCAAAGAATGTAACATCTGCACTTGTGCAATGCCTTTTGTATTTAGGATCATAGCTTCTATACCCCTTTTGATTCCTATAATACCTAAGGAATATACATTTGACAGCTCTGGCAACAAGTTTATCCTTTCCTGTACCAAGGATATGGAAAAAGGTAACACACCCTAAGACATTTGATGGTACATGAAACAAGGTCTTCTCTGGAAAGATAACCTCAATGGGTACATGCTCATCAATGGAGGTATAGGGCATATGATATGAGATAAGTGGCAGTTAGAACAACATCACCCCAGTAGGTGGAAGGAACATGATAATCAATGAGCATAGTTCATGCAATGTCTAGAATATACTTATTTTTTTGCTCAACCACACTATTTTGTTGTGAAGTATGGACCCAAATAATTTGATGTAAAATCCCGTGGGTTGATAGAAAAGACTGTATATCACGAGAAGGAAACTCTTGTGCATTATGCGATCATAAACTTTTGATAGTAGTGCCAAATTGAGTCTTAACTTCATTAATAAATCGAACAATAATATGGAAATTATCAGACTTATTTTTTAATGAGAAGATCCACATGAAATGTGAAAAGTCATTTATAAGAAGTAAATAGTATATGTTTCCCAGATGATCAGGATATCGACTGGTCCCCAAACATCAAGATGAATCAACTCAAAAAAGACTCATGGTATGGATGGTATCGGAAGATGGGAAGGAACTCCTATGGTATTTCTCCAGTTGACAAGCCTCACACTCTAGGCTGACAGTGGGAGGAAGATGGGGAAGAACATGACGAAGCTTGTAAATGGATGGGAGACCCAATAGTTGATGCCAAAGGGCACTGAAAGAAGCACAAAAAGGAGTTTCAGAATACATAGCAGTCCCAGACGACTGTAGGGGAGAGGAGGGTGGAAGGGTGGGGAAACCTATACCAAGTTGAATAACAAGGATATTATTTTCATATTTCTGAATAGAATCCTAAGGCTACTTATATAGGGTACCCTAGGGTTAAGGTTACAAGTTAAACTCTCAGCAATAGTAGAAGTAGAACAACAAAAGATAGCCAGATTAATAAAGATTAATAAAATATATTGTAACACCCATACCCCCAAACATAGTGCCACATCTAAAACTCACGGAGTGTGGGTGTGGTTTATATGTAGTGGGGATTACTCTTTGACAACTTGGGCTTAAGCATTTTAGGTGGTTGTCATCGGGTTCATTCGGGCCCATACTCAAAAAGTTGTCAGGGTCAGTTTTCCTCGATAACAGACCAGAGACCTAAGTCCGGGACGTTACATATGTATATTCACTCGATTAAGATCTGCTATGTGGTTTATTTTGGGCATCTAAGAGGACGAAAGGTAAGTCGTAGTGCAGTAAAAAAATCAAGGAATAGGCCAGGTAATAATTGTAATGGCAACATCCCGTCGTATTTCTTGTTAGTGGCTTTTCAGGGGGCTAATTGTACATGAGGAATAGGTTCGTCAAAAAACCAATTTGTATAAGACTAAGGTAGAGAGAAACCTAAGCCCTATCTTTATCTTGACTCATACGCCCGAAAAGCGAGGTATCTTTCAGTCCATGCCAACCTCGACATCTTCAAGTTTGATTGAACGAGTCCTGGACCTTTTCTTTAGGCCAGGCCTTATTGGATTCTAACATGCATCAAGCATCATTGTTTATGGGTACTCTTTAGGCAGCGTCAAGCATCCGTTGTGTGCAAGCACAAGTACCTCTGTCTCCTCCAGTCCTATCCCCCTTCGCTTTCCTCCTTCAAAGAAGATCGAGACAATAACGTTTCCATAAGGCCAAAGCTTAAAGAACCTTTCATCCACCTCAAAGACGCCATACTCTATACCTCATCAGATGAAGATAACGATCATGCGAAGAAGAAAAAGAAGAAGGAGGAGGAGCATGTTACACATAACGGAAAAAGCATAGACTGAAAATACAAACAAACAAACACAAAGCAATCTCCACACAAAAATTTACGGCATTCACCTTATTTGGGCTACTCCGTCGATGATGGAGGTGGAACTCTCTTGTATAGGGATGAAACAAATATGAATATATTCGTATCCGATCCGTTATCGTATTCGTTTTAATATTTTGACATCCGTATTCATATTCGTTTTAAAAGTGGATGCGGATGTGGATATCATTTTGACATTCGCTAATATTCGCAATCGTATTTGTATATCCATTTTAGTACATAAATATAATCACATATATATTTACCTATAACTGTATGTAACAACATTTTATTATTGCATTCACCATTGTTGATATAATTACTATGATATCAATATATTTGATATATCTATTTTATATGTTAACCATCTTAAACACGTATATTTTTAATTTATCTATTAAATATTTCTGTTATTGTTATTATCTGTATCCAATTCATATCTGTTTTTAAGGATATGATAACTTTATCGGATCATTTTCGTAAATGTAAAATGGCAAAGCAATGGTAAAGAGGATTAATTAATAAACCTAATCTAAGATGAGTTAACACCTCGTGTGATACAGAGGACAATAGTAGCACCTCACAGCTTGGGGTGTAAACGAGCCGAACTTGAGCGAACCAACCCAAGCTCGGTTCGGCTCGTTTAGCATACTTTCAGGTTCGGGCTCGGTTCGGCTCGATAAAATGAAAACTGTAATCAGGTTCGACTCGGCTCGGGTAAGGTTCGTAAAGGTTCGGTTCGGCTCGTTAAAGGTTCGTTTAAGAATAAATGATGTGCATACGTTTCTGTTCAAAGGGAAAAATCGCAGTTGCAGGGGAGGGTTTTGTGGAGTTTCGGGAATAGGGACTTAGGGAGTGGATCATTGGATGGGTTTGGAAAAATAAGGGAATGCCGTTATGTTAATATAGAATGTATTTTTTCCTTGTATATATACAATATGTATGTATATATACTTTTATGTATGTATGCGTGTATATAATCAAACTTTTAACGAATCGAACCTGAGCGAACCCATATTTTTGAGGTTCGGTTCGTTTATTTAATCGAGTCCAAACTTGTCTTCAGCTTCAGCTTCGGTTCGTTTATTTTCGAATAGAATCTAAATCACCCAAATATCTCCGAAGACCGCCGCTAATTCGATGATCCCCCGTGATCGACTCGCAGACGACGCTCTACTCCAGAGAGCGGGATGGCAACCGCATTGCCGTCCTCTGATGCCACCGCGTCTTCCTGACAGTGAGGAGAAAAGGAGTTACCGAGGCTCATCCGGAGGAGCCCGACAACGCGGAGGATGGACGGGTACTTCGGGGAAGAAAGCTCCTGGTAGCGGGGCGTTCCAATGCGGCAGGAATTATCGTTCCACGGGCCGAGGAACTGGGGAAGAAAGCTCACAATGTGGTGCGTGGAAATAGTCTGATGTTTAATTTTTTTCTGTGTGTTGTGATTTCGAAGTGCAAATTGCTTTCAATCGTATCCGTAGTTTTTTTTTCACACTTCCGTTCGTGATCCAGCTTAATTCTATTTAGGGACACAACCGAATAAAACTGATGCCTCTGGTGATTAGGGACATACAATTGGGACTCCAAATTTCAAAATGAAACAACTCAAATAAAGAGGTACTGCTATGATCCTAACGATTAGGAAAACCAGTGTGATAATGCTTCCTAAGCTAGTATGTATCATACTGGAAATTAGTGTTTGAACGGTTCCGAAAACGAGTGACCTTAAGTGGTCAGCAACCGCACCCCGGCCGTTTCGCGGCCGGCGGTTGCGGGATGACCGGAAATGGCGGAAGGGCGTGAGGTTGAGGGGCGGACAGCTTGAGGGGCTAGCGCCCTACAAATGGACTCCTAATGGAGAAGAAGCCGATCATCGGAGCAAAAACACCTCGAGTTCGGGAGCCCCCAACCACCCCTCTCATTCTCTCCATCTATATCTCTCTCGCAGCCAAAGAAGAACGACATACCTTGTCGAGACTCCTGACTGGTATCAGAGCGCGTCACCGCTCCTTGTAGCGTTACCGGTTCGAGCATCCTCGCCGCCGCCACCACCGGCGCAACTCGCCTTCCTCGTTTTTTTTTTCTGGCCGCCGCTGCCGCTCGAGTCGGGGCCTAACAAAACCCTAGCACGGGCTTCACGAAAGGTACCTTTTTTTTTAAATTTTTTTTTCTCAATGCGGTACTGATAGGCTGCACCTCTGGGCTTTTTTTTTATTCTTCACGAAAGATGCACGTGACTTTGTCCCTTTAAAAAAAATTATTATATACAAATTGGAAAGCCTGTTGCCTACCACGTTTTCTAATTTTTTTAACATTTTTTTTCTGTCAACGTGATTCTATTTTTTTTTGCAATTTTTTAATAAAACTGTTCTTATCCTGTTGATGTGTTATAAAAAAAAACTATTAATTTCCTTTGCATACGTCAACTTGTCCATCTTTATTTTTTTTGCCACAAATCAATTGCATCTTTGGGTTTAAAAAAAATAAGTTCATTTCTTCTTGTTTAAAATAGAGTTTAATTTTTTTTAAAAAAAAATATTAATTGCAAACTTTGTTTGTTTAAATTAGAAGGATTTATCATTGTCTCATCCGAATTGCATGTTTCTTTAAAACCATCAAAACATATGTGATAGTTTAATTAAAGTATAATTAACATTGACCACTTGCTAATAAGTTTCTTTTACACGTGCTTGTTGACTAAATTTAAAGTTAAGTTTTTTTGAAACTATCATTGAATAGAAATATTTTTTTTGTATAAGTTTTTTTTGTTGAATACTCTTATTAAAATTTTTTGCTCTCTTCATTGAATTAAAATCTGGTGTTTGTTTAATTAACTCACACTTTTAACAGTCATTGTTCACTGTTTTGTATTGCATTAAGTTTTTTTTAAGGGTGGTAGCTAAAATTGCTATTAAGGTGTTTTTTTTTTAAAAAAATCTTAGTAGTATTGTAAGTTAAACCTCTAATTTTTCTTTAAAAGTTTTTCACATTTTTTTATTCCAACCTTATTTATTAGATCAATCAAAGAATTTTTTTTGTCTACAATTTGGATTTTTTTTTAAGAAAGCACGACAGATCCATATACACTTTAACTTGTTGATTGTTTCAATTAGTACTTGGTTCATCTATTCACGGGTGACCTGTTTTGGAAAGGTTAATTAAGAAAGTTTTTTTTAAAGTTAATTAACATTACGCCTTTGTTAAAAACGGGGGTGGGGGCTTGTTTATACTTGTTTGATTGATTAGTCTAATAGTTTTTTGTCATTAAAATATCTATATATCATTTTTGTCTCTCTGCTTCTTAATTGCTTAAAAAAAATAATCCTTTGCTTATTCTACTTAAATATATTAAACATTCCTACATTTATTTCTTTAGATCAAATATGACAAGCAAAACCATTGCCACTGAGGTAGGGAAAATCGAGTACCTTAACGGTACTAATTATGAATTATGGAGTAGGAAGATCTACTATGGCCTACTGCACGATAGCATACACTCCATCATAGATAAACCTGTCCCAATTTTATCTGAGAATCCAACTGTGGATGAAATTAGGTCCCGCGAACAGTGGGAGAAAATAGATAATAGGGCTAGGAGCTTTATGCTGACCCATATGCATCTGAACCTGATTCGGGTCTTTGAGAACTGCGAATCAGCTTACGAGCTCTGGACCGCGGTGAAGGACAAATACCACTCCAAATCGGAAGTGAGTGTCCAGCTTCTTCTACACAAGTATAACTCGTGTAGAATGAAGGAATCTGAAAGCGTCCTCGAGCACGTGAATAAGATGATCGTGATGGCCAAGGATCTTGCGGCTGCTGATTGCGCAATTCCGGAGAGGATGCAGATCGCAACCATACTAGGAAGTTTCCCTCCATTATTCGACATGGTTGCCACATCTCTGAGAATGAATGGCAACATAAAGTCTGTGACGGACCTACCTGCACAGCTGGCGATTGAGCAGGACCTCTCCAAACAAAGATCAAAAGCTGAGATCTTTGAGGTTGAGGAAGAAGAAGAAGCAAATGCCGTGCACGCAAAGAAAAGACTAGGCCCCTCCAAGGCGAATTTCAAGGGAAAGAGTGGGAAATACCCACGCGGCTCTTGCTACGGTTGTGGCAAATATGGCCATTTCAAGGTCAATTGCCCCGACAAGAAGAAGCCGGGAAATTCTAAAGTACCTGAAAATAAAGGCAAGAAGAAAATGGAATTCGCGGCAGTCGTGGAATGCAACTCCGTCATCACGGACAGTGATGGATGGTGGATCGACTCTGGAGCAACCAGACATATCGCCAAAACGAAGGAAGGCCTGGTGGACTTCAAGGAGCTGAGCAAAGGCGAACAGAGGATCTTCATGGGGAACAACACCTACCTGGACGTGGAGGGTGTTGGGACATACAGACTTGACCTGGGAGATAGTATTATGGTACTGAATGATGTACTATATGCCCCAGGGATACGTCGGAACCTGATATCTGTCCCAGTGCTGCTCAAGAAAGACTTCGAAGTTAGATTTTATAATAAGCGTGTTTCAATAGGCAAGAATAAGAAGGTCTATGCGATGGGAAAGTTTGTGCCCGAGCATGACCTGTTCTGTCTTCCTGTAATAACTTCTAGTGAATCAATGAATGTCTCTTCTGATTATTCCGTGTGTTGTTTGTCTGATTATGACTTGTGGCACATGAGACTGGGTCATCCAGGAAATTCTAAAATGGATCAAATGATTAAGACAAATTTGTTGCCTAAGATCACGGGTGCAAGGACATTGCCCTGCGAACACTGTCTGACCGGTAAAATGACGAGAAGACCCTTCTCAACCGGAATTCGGTCAACGGAGTTACTAGGTTTGATCCATTCAGACATATGTGGACCACTGAGCGTCAGCACACATAGAAATAAGGAATACTTTATAACATTCATTGATGACTACTCGAAATTCTCCTATGTCTATCTCTTAGGAAGAAAGTCGGAAGCACTTGAAACATTTAAGAGATATAAGACAGAAGTGGAGACAAGATTGGGAAAACCAATCAAGACTCTTAGGACAGATAGAGGTGGGGAATATACCTCAAAGGAATTTGAGGATTATTGCATTCAAGCAGACATTCGTAGGCAGACTACAATGCCATATACGCCACAGCAGAATGGTGTAGCAGAAAGAAAGAATCGAACTTTGATGAATGCAGTAAGGTGTATGCTTTCACACTCAGGACTCTCCAAGAAATTTTGGGGAGAGGCAGTGTTGACTACGAACTATATACAGAATAGGATTCCCACCAAGTCCGTAGAATCAATGCTATATGAAATATGGAATGGCAGAAAGCCCGAGTTGGGCCATCTCCGGAAATGGGGATGTGTAGCACATGTTCTGGTACCGAGTCAGCTTAGAGACAAGCTAGACTTCAGGACATTAAAGTGCAAGTTTATTGGATATAGTGAACATTCTAAAGGATATAGGTTCTTCCATGAAATCAAAGGTCTAATTGAAAGTCGTGATGCAACTTTTCTTGAAATTCATCAAGAAAAAGAGCATGAAGTAGAGGAATCAGATCCTCTGATTATCTTACAAGATAATGAAGATGACTTGAATATTAGACAAGAACTTGAGGATGATATCGATCATCCAAATATAGAGAATGAACCTATAGAACATGATGATCCTTTAGAGGAAGTGGGTGGACCCACACAACCCACGAGTATAATCGGCAACAAGAGACCCAGAACACGGCCCGCATGGATGGAAGATTACCATTTCTATGGATGCGAGGCGTCGTGCTACACCGTGGATGAGGATGTCGCAGATTGTACAGATCCCATATCCTTTAATGAAGCCATGGCTTCATCTGAGTCGGAATCATGGTCGGCCGCCATGAGAGATGAGTTGGACT
Organism: Ottelia alismoides; assembly: GCA_037367405.1. NCBI lineage: Eukaryota > Viridiplantae > Streptophyta > Magnoliopsida > Alismatales > Hydrocharitaceae > Ottelia > Ottelia alismoides. The sequence continues at coordinate 72,480 of JAZKJV010006336.1, read as the reverse complement.
CAATCGAACGAAACGGTGTTTGGGAATTATGTGATTTGCCAGAAGGTAGGCAATCCATAGGATGTAAGTGGGTATTCAAGAAAAAGTATCGAGTTGACGGTACTGTTGACAAATACAAAGCCAGATTAGTTGCCAAGGGTTATACTCAGCAAGCTGGAATAGATTTCCAGGAAACCTACTCTCCAGTGGCTAAGTTTGCATCCATTCGGATGATCTTAGCCATAGTCGCATATATGGATTTGGAAATATTTCAAATGGATGTGAAGACAGCCTTCCTTAATGGAGAATTGAGGGAGGAGATTTATATGCGACAACCTGATGGATCTCAGGTTGAAGGTCAGGAGAAAAAGGTTTACAGGTTAAGAAAGTCATTATATGGCTTAAAGCAGTCTTCACGGCAATGGTATCTCAAATTTCATGAGAAAGTTATTCAATTTGGATTTGTTTCAAATAAATTGGATAACTGTGTTTATGTCATGAAGAGTGGGAGCAGGTTTGCAATCATGTCATTGTACGTAGATGACATTTTGCTCGCAGGTAATGACATACAATTGCTCAATGAAATCAAACAGAAATTGAGCAATGAATTTGAGATGAAGGACATGGGCGAAGCATCCTATGTTCTTGGAATTCAAATAACAAGAGACAGGGACTCAAGGACATTGAGCCTTAGTCAAGAAAGATATTTGCATACTGTATTAAGGAGATTTGGAATGCAGAACAGCACTCCAGCTCCAACACCACTTGTGATGGGAAAGAGACTCAGTAAGAGTCAATGTCCCGGAAAGGGACAGAAATCTTTAGATGTACCATATGCACAAGCGGTAGGAAGTTTAATGTATGCAATGTTGTGTACTCGACCTGATTTAGCTTATCCAGTAAGCTTAGTCAGTAGATATCAAAGCAATCCCGGTCCAGCACATTGGGAAGCTGTAAAGAGGATTCTTCGATATCTGAAAGGGACGGTACATCTAAAACTTGTGTATCAAGCAGAATCGCTTGAGGTGGTAGGATACTCCGATACCGATTTCGGAGGGGATGTGGATGATAGAAAATCCACATCAGGTTACCTGTTCATGTTTGGTGGTGCAGCCGTTTCTTGGGGTAGCAAGAAACAAGGATGTGTATCTCGACATACACAGGAGGCTGAGTACATTGCATGTAGCATGGCCACCACTCATGCTGTATGGATCAGACGTTTTCTAGAGAACCTAAGCCTCGAATTGGTAAAAGGGCCAATTGAAATGTATTGTGACAATCAAGCTGCGATAAGCTTGATCAATAGTGGGGCTAATAGTTCTAAAAGAAAACACATTGAGATCCAATATCACTATGTACAAGATATAGTGGCGAAGCAAGAAATCACGGTAACCTACATACCTACCAGTGACATGTTGGCTGATTCCCTAACGAAAGGAATAGCAACAGGAACATACATTAAACATGTTGGTTTAATGGGACTCAGGAATGTATGAGTCAAGAAAGAGGTTTCATAAATAATGATCCTCACAATGGTAAATCTCCATGTATATGCTACACGAATAGTGGGAGCATATATGTTTTGACCACTTCGGTCAAGTGGGAGATGTTTGAACGGTTCCGAAAACGAGTGACCTTAAGTGGTCAGCAACCGCACCCCGGCCGTTTCGCGGCCGGCGGTTGCGGGATGACCGGAAATGGCGGAAGGGCGTGAGGTTGAGGGGCGGACGGCTTGAGGGGCTAGCGCCCTATAAATGGACTCCTAATGGAGAAGAAGCCGATCATCGGAGCAAAAACACCTCGAGTTCGGGAGCCCCCAACCACCCCTCTCATTCTCTCCATCTATATCTCTCTCGCAGCCAAAGAAGAACGACATACCTTGTCGAGACTCCTGACTATTAGATTGGGAAGAAATCTAAGGGATGACTCTAGACAACTTTTATAAAGGAAGATGACCAAATTGAGGATGCCACGGGCACAAGAAAACTTCTCCAGTAGATATGGAAGATCTGCCAACTTAAGGTGATTGCACAAGTCTGCACAAACTCCCTTGCTCACAGCCACATCCAATCACCCTACTCATGAGTATATTCTAAACCATAAGAGAAGAAGAGTCAACAATGACACGACCGTTTAGTTCCTTAGAAACCGATTGATGGATAATAAATTCGTAGAAAATTCTGAAGTGTGTAAAATATTGTGCAGACGAATGGAAGGCATCAACTGAATCCCCTGTTTCATGTGATAATGTTTCCCATCAGCAATGATGACATATCTATCATGGGAATGGTGCTATAAGATGTAAATTGTTCTCTATCTTCACATAGATGATGATATGCTCAAGAGTCCATTATCCTTTCTGTAATATCATCGATGTGGTATGTGGTAAGAGCATAACCGGTACTTGAGGTGCCCGCGGATGCAACAATGTCAGAGAAAACATGAGGAAAGCCAATAGTACTAGCTGAAGGTCCCATAATCTCCCTCAGATGGGAGACCATCTCATTATGCTTCTGATCAACATGTGCATCAATGGTCTCAAATGTTCAACAACACGCTGATAACACATGTCCTCGAAATGGCCCATACGATTGCGATATGTACACTAAGGACGAGGATGATGAATTTCCCTGCAGTGTTCATCACATCCTCTCCCCTCTGCCTCTTAACGTCACCATAGTAGGGGAGGTTTGAGATGTAGAGCTGGAAGGCATGATGATTCAGCTCAGTTGGTTGTATGTTGCACCATAGTTGGAATTAAGGACATCAAGAAAAACACAAACTGTTGTAGTCTTCCTGTAGATCAACCGATGATCAATACTAGCACTTGGAGGCATGAAGTTATGGAGCTTCTCAAGCATGCCTCTTAGACCGGAATAGAAGGTGTAGAGCTGATGGCCATTCTATTTTGTTGTGAAACTTTCATAATGAAATTGAAGAACCTTTGTCTCGTTCTTCACCTTAGAATGCATGGTAGCAAGAATATGCGACATTGCCTTGTTGTGGGATGATGCAGGATGCCATTGGCTATTTCCATTGCGAGGACCGAAAAGCCACACTCGAGCCCATGTATTGTCCTGCTTCCATGAAGCGCTGACACCCGTCTTGTCGGCTAGCTCTTATTCCGTCAGGATGCACTCTTTGTTGTGGCTTTACATGGTGCTCATAAGCTACATAATTTACAACTTATGGTTAGCCACATCCATCTTGACAATGTGACAAGGGCCTCTGAGTGCTCCTGAGGATGAAGTAGCATCGACCTTGCTTTCTGCCATTGTTGAGAAGATGGACGAATGGGATGTTTATTCCATAGAGCTAGAGTCTCTTATATAGAGAGAAAACCCTTGAGAGTACAAGTGTTACAGAACCTGAAGGGTCATAGGAGGTTACGGAACTCGAAGGGTCACAAAGGGTTATGGAATCCGAAGGGTCACGTGGGTTTATGGAATCCGAAGAGTCACATGCATAAATGTAAATATAATAACTCTAACACTCCCCCTCAAGCTGGAGCTGAGAAAGCTGCAGCTTGTAACAAAAAGAAAAAGTATACACCACATCTTCACACGATGCATCATAAGAACATATGCCCGCTGCTGGTAAAAGACCTCGCTCGAGGACGGGTCTGCGACTTTCGTGTAACTAGAACGTATATATGTCATGCCTGTAGAGTCGCTGTGATATCAGCTCACCGGAACGTATCTCTGTCGTGCCTACAGGTCACTGGAACATATCTCTGCCGTGCCTGGAGAAGAATCGTTTTAAAGAAGTCCAACGTGGAGTAGTAGTCGGGTCGTAAAAGAAGAGGCATACATCCTGATGAAGAAGTCGATGCTCGGTGAAGACGGATGATCTAAGTAGTAGTCTGGAGTATCGGTCTATTAGTCGTGGTAGGGCAACAGACATTATAAAGAATCATCTCTGACTCCCCCTTTCTTCCATACTTGATAGAATAAAGAGTACTGAACATCAAGTTGGAAGAAATAAGTCGTGGAGAAGCAGGAGCTGTTGGATTGGGGGGGGGGGGCTCCAGGCGGTGTCGGCGACAAAGGAGGTGTGGCTGGAGCCTCAAACGATGCTTTAGGTGCTGCCGGAGTAGCATCTGGTGCTGCTGGAGACTCGGACTGCCTTGCACGGGACCATCGAATCCACGAGCTTTGTCGATCTTAGGTTGTGTGTACAGACCTAGATCACAAGCTTTCTCATCATCCTTTTCTATGCTCTCGGCCTGATCGATCAAATTTAGGAGATTGTATCTGAGCTCGACTATCCTAAGATCGAGACACTGAAAATGAGGAGGCGCATGAGACACAGATGCGTGAGGCGCGTAACGTGTATGGGCATGCTAGGCGTGTAGAGTACACTGCGTGCAACATGCACAGAGGTGCTTGGCACCACTGGGCATGGATTTACCACGCTGAACCACTGGACGTGGAAGCCCGCTGCTCGAGCTGCATATGGTGGCGCTAGGCACGGCTCGAGGGCGATAGCGATGGCGTGAGCACAGCTGGGAGGGTCAATGTTCTGCGAGGGTATGGTAGCCCTAGCAGGCCTTAGAGTTGAGCTTGCATGTATGGATCTGCATGATGAGTAATGGATTCTGTTTTATTTTCGTTTCTAGTATGTTATCGACTAATCCCTCGAGAACTTGATTTTTTGACGGAAGGGCTACTGTTAGTCGAGATGGTTTACTTTCCATGACGGACGTTTCTCTTTCATTGTTGTCTTTGTTGTTCATTTCTCTTCTCTGTTCCTTGTCATCTGCAATGTTACTCCTCTTGTTGGGAGCTTTTACTCCATTAATTGGGAACCCAATCATGTACGTCCCTAGTTCATATTAATGAATGAAGGCTTTCCTTCCAAAAAAAGTCTAGCATTTCTTTTTGGAATACTTAATTACGAAATGAAACTATACAAATACTGTAGAATCTATAGGTTTATACAGACTTGAACCATAGACCTTCTCGGCAAAGCATATCAAACTGATTAGCATCGAAATGATTTGAACCGTTTCAAAGACCCAACATGCATTTTGTTGCATTGGGTTCTTTCCTTAACTGATGAAAAGATCAGTTAGTCTGCTATATTTTTTCTTATCTTCAAGCAAAAGTAAGAAGATAGTGAGATGGATCCATGTACTCTTGATTCATTATTTTTACTTTGATCCAAGAGCAATACCAAAATATTTCAAAAAATGGTTACCTTGATGTAGGTCTGCCTCTGGCTAGATTCACCTATGTTGATAAATAAGTTAAGTGCTACAATATCCAAGTAACTTGAGGCTTTCCAAAAGAAAGAAAAGGTGCATTCGATGTTCAAGCTGCTTTGACAAAGGAGATTGACATGCTCATACTGGAAATGTAGTCCTCATAAACTGGAAATTACCAAAATATCATAAGCATGGTAGCTCTCACAATCTGGAAATTACCAGTTTGTGAGTCCTCATAAACTGGAAATTACCAAAATATCATAAGCATTATCATGATTTCCTACCACAGACCTGAAAGTGCTTGTTTCTTCGTTTCTGTTCGTGCCAGCGACATGTGCTCCCCCTTATTCTCAACTGAATCGACTTGGGGTGTCTTGGTCGACTACTGGGGGGTGCTTTGCCTCTTTGTGCCCACATGAGGGTCATGGTTCACCTGCACGGGTTTTATAGGAGGGGTGAAAGCAGAGTAGATGCTTTACACTGGAATGAAGAGAAAGAGGTTGTAGGTGGAGAACGATTCGATTCGTGCGATCTGGGAAGGAATCAACCCTCAAACTTGAGCATGTTGATGGTGAGTCAAGGTGTGCGATTCCAACATTTGGGTCTGGGGTCTGTGAAATAAAGTTTGATGGGATGAGTCCACTACTCCTAAACTGCCAGAGTTGAGAAATGTGACAGAGGCGATGGTAGGTGTTTTCACTGTAAGGAGTCCAAAATCCATTGACAAATGAATATTTTCACGTGGAATGTCAGGGGTCTTTGTGACCTGGAGAAAAGAGGAGTTGTTGCTGGCCTCTTGATGGAGTGCAGAGGAGACTTCGTTCTTCTTCAAGAAACTAAACCTGGAAGCTGTGATTTGGTCATGTGGAGAAGTGTTGGAGATCGGATTGTCCGATTTTGTGTCGAGAGGGTTCCTCATCGGTTAGAATTGTTTGAGTGTGAAGAGTTCCTGGTTGATTCCAGAATGGTCTCAGTCCTATTCAAGTGGAAGATGGATGGTTTTTTACTTTGTGGTTACCTCGGTCCACGGCAGACTGATGTCTGCTGGGAGGGATGTGGTTTGACTTGAACTGAGAAGTGCTCACCTTCATTTCTACAATTTTCATGTTGTATCGGTGGAGATTTCGATTGCACACTACCGGTGGTTGATAGATATTGAGAGGCAAGTGGAAGAGACCTTGGTTCCTAGGATTTCTGGGTGCTTTTAGGTGAGCCGCAGCTGAAAGATATGGATGCTGGAAATGCAAATTTATGTGGATGAATGCAACCACATGGTCATAGATTGGCATGTTCTTGGTCTCTGCTGAGTTATTACATTTGTTTGAGCTTTCGGGGATCCGTGGCCTCTCTAGGTATAGATCAAACCATGCACCTCTTCTTTGGAGTTTGGGAGAGGAGCTTTGGCTGTTCACTTGTTTCAAGTTTGAGAGCTCTTGTCTCTTTGAACCAATTCATAGAGTCTGGGTGTTGGAGAGATGTGTCAACTCTGTGATGTCTCGGCAACTATTATATCTTTTCCGCCGCAATCTTATCCACTCTTTGATAGAAGACTTCGAATCCCTATCAGCCAATCGAATCCATATAGGTTGCACATATTTCTATTTCCCGCTGGTATAGGTAGGTGGCGACCATATAGGACGAGGTATCCGGGCTAGTGAAAATTCAAATATAATAGCCAACTGGCATGCGAGCGAAGATAAATGCCCAACTTGTTTTTATATAGTTTCGGGGACCGATCTAAAGTGAATGATCTAGGGTGTAATGGAGGGAGGCAATAAAGAAATAGCCATCACCAGTCATTGAGTAAGATTTGGCAAAGAAAAGATCTACTTCTATCAAAGCCATAAGGTTGATGATGAAATATGTGGCTTGCAAGATTAAGCAAAAAAGGATTTGAAGCCCCTTCTGGTTCGGATCCAGCATCGTAGACGTCAAATTTAAGCATATGAATATGAAAGAGGTCAAATTTAAGCATTCATCTTGCATAAATTAATAGTTAGACATAATTCATAGTAAATATGAAGCAGTTTGCTGAAATAGTTACACATAATTAATAGTAAATATGGAGTTATGGGTACGAAAGAAACACCGGATTTAGGCATTTAACTTGTATAATCATTATCCTAAACAAGTATATATTTATAAGCTTCTCAAACCACCATGTAAACTATTAAAATCATAAAAAAATCTTCAAAAAAAATAAAAAATGCCTCGAAAAACGCCTCAACCGCCTCGAGGCGGAATGCCTCGAGGCTACGCCTCCGCCACTTGAGGCGCACGCCTCACTGGACAGGGTCGAGGCGCACGCCTCGAGGCTAAAAAGGCCCGCCTCGCCTCGAGGCGTACGCCTCAACCGCCTTGAGGCGCGTTTGTTAATACCATGCTCGCGAGCTCCGCCTCCGGCGTCAAGACATTGTTGGCTTCATCCAGGCCGACATGCGCCTCGCCCGTGCTTCCAAGTTGACAGCCTCGCCTCCCAGATCTTTCCTGGAGCTTCATCGAGCTCGATAGACGGAGGCAAAGCTCTTGTAGAGTCGTCGGAGTCCCAAGATCGCTGCCAAGCTTCGCGACGGAGGAAGAAGCCCCATCGGTACAGGTGCCGTTGGATGGCACCCTCCTGGTGCGCATCCAACAGTCCATCTTCAGCCACGTCACGTCCCCCTTGCATTTATAGCCACCATCCGATCTTCGTGATCGGGTGGTTCACAGGATGCCACGTCACCACCTCCGACCCTTCATTCCGAACCTCCAGGCTCGGAGCACCCGAGCCAAGCCATGGCTTCACTAGACGACGTGTGGCCCGAGCCATCCCCGAGCCTCGATCCGAGCCTCTGTAGACCACCGAACCTAGCCTCACGTGCCTAGTCACGTGAGCGTTGGGTAATTTGCAGGGAGGCCCCTCCGAGTTCTTTAAATTACAAACATTTCCTGCTATCACGTGATAAACACGTGCGCCTGGGGCTAATTGCATTCAAGCCCCTCCAGTTTTTAATAATTGTAAACTAGTGGGTGGGAAAATTACAGGGAAGTCCTCGTGCTTTATTTTATTTGCATTTAGGTCCTCCTAGGGACTTGTTTCTAATATTTGCTCTATTTATTTTCATGTTTTCTTTGTGTTTATGCTCATGGACTCTTTTGTGAATATCTTGAGCATCTGAGCTCCGTTTTGGTCGATTTTGGTCTCGTTTCGAAGCTTGTTTCATTATCTTTTTAATGGCATGAATTGTTTTCTGATTAGACACTCTAAACTTTGATGATTACCTTTAATAATGAAGTGTCCCTCATGTAATGATTTATCATGCCTTGAGTTAATATATCCATGGAATTTGCTTCATCACTAGATCCTGAAGTTGACTACAATTTATTGCTCATTGATTTTTATCTGATTAGGGCATTTTTGCATCAGTGTAAATCTGCATCTTGTTGCATGCTAAAAATCAGATAAAAAGTGTCTGCATGTGTCTGCATAATGTCTTTGCGTGCATGTTGGCCTATGAGTTTCTAATCCAACACTTAATTTGAATAATGAGAGCCTATATATACTTAAGAGGCTCGTGTCCCTGAGTTCGACCTTGGGCTTGCCCAAGTAAAATATAATCGATCACTTTGATTTAATCGACAAATTAATTAGCGCTTTTTGATGGATCCAATTCAGCCTAACTACAACGCATTAAAACGGCATAATTAAGAGGTTGAATTCGCGTTCCGTCAATTAATAGAGCTTTTTGGAGGCTTGTTGGTGTTGAGATTAAATGGTGTAAAATTATATTTTATCACTTTTGGTTTCGATGCATCCGAAGTAGGGTGATGAGTGAATCTACTGGACGTACCAAAGCCAACAAAATAAGTACAGAGGAGGGAAGATAGTTTAAAAATGTCCACAACCTAGAGTAATTGGAAGCCACCAAGAACATTCTATGTGGAGAACCCCAAAGGAGACAACCAGAGTCATAAAGTCTCTTACAAGAAGGGTCCAACAAATTGTTGCACATGAAGAAAGCCACAATCCACAAACGCTACCAACTAGGGGTGTCTATTTAGCTGAATGAGTCAAGTCAGCCCCGACTCAAACTCAAACTCGAGAACCAACTTCAGACTCGAGCTCGAACTCAATAAGTTTCAAATCCAAGAATGTTGACTCGAACTCAAACTTGTTGAGTTTGAGTTGGCTCACGAGCCTCTTAACGAGCTTTTTTGTAGTTGATTTTAAATTCATTTTTTTGTGAACTTTGTTTAAAAAACAATTAAACTCATTAGCAGTCTCAATAGTAATAAATGTGAAGAAAAAGAATGAAAATGAATGACTTATTATTCTATAGGGTCCATGGTTTCTTATATAGCATGAAACCCTAGAGAGTAAAAATAAGATAATTACATGGATACCCTTGAGGGGTTACAAAGCTGAATTAACTTGAATAAGGTAGGGGTTACGAAGGTGGGGGTGCAGGGGAGAAGGACAAAGGAAAGAGTGATGCCCACCTCCAATCAATTGATTCGCCATGGTAGAGGAGAAAACGAAGATCAAATTCTTGGTGGGAATCATCAACTTTATAATGTTTTAATAACGGTTCACACATTTTTAATGATCTTTTTCATGGTGATGCCAGCAATGATAGGTGGACTTGGTAATTGGTTTGTTCTGATTCTGATAGGTGCACCTGACATGGCATTTCCACGCCCAAATAATATCTCATTCTAGTTGTTGTCACCAAGTATCTTGCTCCTATTAAGCTCAGCCTTGGTCTCTAAATAAATTTAGCACCCCCTCTTAAGTTGGAGCATATCTGTCGATCATGCCTAAATTGGAGATAAGGAAAGAAACACGTCTCTTGGGCAGTGCCTTTACGAGTATGCCTGCAAGCTGAAAGTTAGTAGATATGTGTGGGGTGCAGATCTTCCCTTCTCATACAACACCTGGCAGTCAACTTCAATGTTTAGTTCTTTCATGAAAGAGTGGATCGGTGGCGATATATATGGCAGATTTGTTGCCGCAATGCAATGGAATAGGAGTAGCTAGAGGAAGGCCAATTTCTATCGAGAAAGATACCAACCATGTAATCTTATACGTGGCCTGGGCCATTGCCCTATATTTTGCTTCAACACTTGACATAGATACCACGGTCTGCTTCTTGCTACACCATGTAACAAGGTTTCCTCCAGTCAACATTGTATATCCAGTGGTGGACCATCTGTCTTCAGGAGAGCTAGCATAGTATGTGTCAGCATAAGCAATGACGTTGGTGTGGCCGTTGGCTTTGTAGAAAAACCTCACCATGGAGATCCCTTCATATAACGAAGTATTAGAAGAACCTCCTTCCAATGATTGTAGCATGGTCTTTCCATATGTTGGCTTGCCCTACTGGTGGCATATGATATATCATGCCTAGTGATAATGAGATAAAGTAGTTTACCTACTAGGCTTCTGTATTGAGTAGGATACTCAAACTTAGGATCTGGAGAGGTAGTATGCTTTTGTGCCTCTATTGGGACACCTGATGGTTTGCATCCAAGAAAACATGCCTCTGTAAGAATGTCCATGCAACATTTCCTCTCTGATATATATAGGCATTTTGCAGTGCGGATCACCTCTATGCCCAAGAAATAACGTACTAACCAAGGTCTTTAGTGACAAACATCTTCTGGAGAAAGGCCTTGGTCTTTGCAACTCCTGCTTAGTCATCACCGGTTACCACCATGTCGTCAACATTGACGGTCATTATCACAATCTCAGTAGCTCGTCGTCTCACAAAAACAGAGCACTCAGATGCCATTATCCGGAAACCAATAGAGTTAATCCCAGTAATAAGCATGTCAAACTAAGTCCATCTACTCTACTTCAGGCCATAGATAGCCTTGCGCAATCGATATACATACTCCCCCTCGACGGAGTACCCGAGTAGCCGTATCATGTAAACTCTTCCTCAAGATGTCCATAGAGGAAGGCATTCTTCACATCAAGCTGGAATATAGGATAGGTAATGTTGAGTGCAATAGACAAAATAGTGCGAACAGAGCCCAATTGGGCCACTAGTGAGAAAGTCTCAAAACAATCTACACCATATTTTTGAGTAAAGCCTTTGACCACTAGCTAAGTTTTCAATCTGTCAATCGTTCCATCGGGAGATTGTTTGAATCTATCACATCGTGCAATGTTTGAGTTTTTGACAAGTATATATAAGGGATTTTATCACTTGTGCCCCTCCGAGATCTCGCAATTTCAGTTATGCCCCTATATTTTTGATAATATCAGTTGTGCCCCTCACTTCTTACTATTTTATCACTTGTGCCCCTCGGGTTAGTAACCGTCCATCCACAGTGCAAACAGACGTTAACTTTGAGGACATAACCGGTATTAATTTTTAAAAAAGGGGTTATATGGTCATTTTATGCCTTCTTCCTCATCTTCTTTGGTCTTCTTCCTCCCTTCTCTTCCTCCTCCACGGCTCCTCCCTCCTCCTCATCGAGCTCGTGCTCGAGCCTCCAGCTCCGCCCACGTGCCTCGCCTCCGACGGAACCGCCCCCCGCACAGCACCCTGCACCTCCCCTCCGTGCCCAGCCCCGGCCCCGCACCTCCCCTCCGCGCCCAGCCCCGGCCCCGCACAGCCCCCTGCACCTCCCCTCCGCGCCCAGCTCCGACCCCGTACCTCCCCTCCGCGCCAACCCCGGCCCCGCACTGCCCCCGCGACCCTGCCTCCCCCCGCGACCCCGCGCCCCCGTAGCCTCGCTGCTCCGCGCCCCCAGGTCCTGCTCTAGTCCGCCGCCCCTAGGTCACCCCCAGAACTTACTTTCAATATTTTTTAATTTCAGATAAATTTTTGATTAATTGATTCATGAAAATTCATCGAAAAATTCAATAAAATTCACCGTTTGATCCGTAATGATTGATATATCCGTGAAAATGCAAAAATTTTAAAGATTCGATGGATCATGAAGGTGTAATTAAGAGAGAGAAATTATGAAGAGAAAGGAGGAAGGACAAATGGAGGAGGAAGAAAATGAAGAAGAAGTCTGGACAATAATACCCCTCTTAACTGCACCAAGGTTTGAAAAAACTATGGTTAAGTCAACTCATTAACGGTCAATCTGACGGAAGGGCACAACTGATGACGGAGCAAGAAGTGAGGGGCACAACTGATATTATCAAAAAGATAGGGGCATAACTGATATTGCGATATCTCGGAGGGGCACAAGTGATAAAATCCCTATATATAAATGTATTTATTCATTGTTCAATATGTTTTTTCCTATAAAAACTATAAAAATTTGACATATAAATACATGTGCATGTAACATCGCACGACTCTAAAATAAGATGCTCGCGATGCACCATTTTCTCCCCAGTCGTACATCATGTACATTGATATGGAATGGGAAATATATAAAAACTAATAAAATCAAATCAAATTATCAAGACAAGTTAGCGAGTTTGTGTCGCCTCAACTCGATAACATTAACGGGTCATTTATCCAGCCCAAACTCGCACTCAATAACTTTTTGAGCCTGGCTCACAAGCTCTTATTGAGATGAGTTCGATTCCAACTCATCGAGCGCAAGCTTTCTTGATGCCCCTAATGCCTGTAGAAAAATAAGACATCAACATACATACAAGAATCCGATTTTCAACATGTTTCCAGTTTAAATCAATGTATGTATGCATCCAGACAAGAAAATTATCCATTTAAAGAATGCATGCATTTTAGAGCAAGGGAAAAATCGGAAACAACCATCACAATGCGACAAAGAAAAAGAGAGAGTTATAGATCACAACCGAAACGTCCTGTTGTAGGACTCCCCTTAGAGAGACAACGCCCCCCACTTTACCGGCACACAGGGCCTTGACGTGCCGTCTCCCAAGGTCCGACGGTTCCACGCTCGTCGACGGTGCACACCGTGCTTGAGCATCCTCGAAAGTCACCTCCGTAGACGAGGCCCGAGATCGTGAGAGGGAGAAGAGAGGCGGTGGGAATGAGAACTGTGAATGTTCACAACCCTCACCCACGACTTTGAAAGATACTTAAAGCCGTCAGGGCGGTTACGCATCGTGAGAGGATAAAGTGACACGTCCCTTGGAATTCAAACACGGTTACTCAAAACAGCCCGAGCCCGGCCCGACGCAGGCTGGTGCGCGCGCCTGTGTGGTGGTCCAAAGTCCTCTCTAGTCTGTTTCCAGACTGGTCTAAGGACTTCCCATATAAAAACCAAGTTCCAGATTTGACATTCCATGATGTGGGACTAAACAACACCCCACATGTTTGAAACATTGAATTCTAGGAATTGAGATACATTAATACAACTTGATATTGGCAATCAAATCGCATCAAAATATCCCAACAAAGTTAATTCCAACAATCCCCCACAAATTCACTGTTGAAACACGAAGAGCCAAAAAACTCGATTTTCCACACTCTGCTTTCAGTAGAGGTACATTCTGATTTGAACCTTTACCTGAGTTATCCCCTTTCACCATCACATGAATAAAGTGAACTAATTTTTGAACTTTAATCCTTTGATGTAATGGTATCGAGTGGTAACAACAGAGTGAAGTTTATAGTGACAATCTTCTGGTTTTCGTGCTATTAATGGCCATGCACCCTACCCTGTTTCATGAATATATTAAGGATAAACCCTCATACTTTATCTGCGGCCCACAGAAATATATATATAGGTGGCATTCTCTAAGGATGCACTGCTCACATCCTTCTTATAAAAGCTTGAATCCATTAAGAGCATAATGCTCAACATTTTCCTACAGTTTTCAGGCATTCGACTTTTCAGGGATAGGACTCACATGCAAAGTATTGCATAATGAGTGCCAATCAGTTCCCCATACAACTTGTTTTCTCATTGAACCTATTTTGTGGGATCTCCACTCATTTAGGTTGGGTTGCTAGTGCGGGTAAACTCTCAGTGGGTTTCAGCCTTATCCCAAGTCTGGATTTTTAGATTAAAGATCTATCAAGTCCCTTTGTAAGTGGATCTGCCGTGTTATCTTTGGTACCAACAAATTCCACGGCAATCACTCCAGAAGACACCAAATCCCTAATAGACTTAAGTCTAACTTGGATATATCTTCTAGTTTTTTGATTGTACTTTGAACTCTTTACCTTTACAATAGTAGTCATGCTATCACAATGTAAAGAAATCGTCGGTATCGGCTTTACCCACCATGGGCATATCAGAGAGAAGCTCCCTAAGCCATGTAGCCTCTATACCTATTGTGTCCAAAGCACACAACTCTGCCTCAAAAGTAGACTGAGCCAAGATGGTCAGTTTCACAAACCTCCAGGAGACTGCACCGCCTCCAAGGGTAAATACATACCCAGTTACACCGTTATTTCTAGAGTCCTCCATTTGACCAAACCAACTTGCATCACTATATCCTTCTAAGACGAGCATATTTACCATAATGCAGTTCAAGAAGTGCAGTAACCTTAAGGTACTTCAACACTCGATCGAAAGCCTCCCAATAAGTACGGTCAGGACAACTCGTATACCTACTCAACTTTGCGATCGTGAATGAAATATCAGGTCGAGTACAATTCGCAAGATACATCAAGCTTCCTATAATATGGGAATACTGTAGCTATGCTACAGGTACTCCACTCTTGTTCTTACAGAAGGGTTTAGATGAATCATAAGGAGTGCGTACAGATTTACAGCTCTGATAGCCAAATTTTTCAAGAACTTTCTCAGTATAATGTCACTGAGACACATCTATCCAATTAGTAGATCTAATCAGTTTGAGCCCCAAAATCACATTTGTGACTCCTAAGTCCTTCATCTCAAGGTTACTGCTCAAGAACCTCTTGGTTTCTACCTTAGCTATGCTACAGGTACTCCACTCTTGTTCTTACAGAAGGGTTTAGATGAATCATAAGGAGTGCGTACAGATTTACAGCTCTGATAGCCAAATTTTTCAAGAACTTTCTCAGTATAATGTCACTGAGACACATCTATCCAATTAGTAGATCTAATCAGTTTGAGCCCTAAAATCACATTTGTAACTCCTAAGTCCTTCATCTCAAAGTTAGTGCTCAAAAACCTCTTGGTTTCTCCCACTATCCTTATGTTTGATCCAAATATCAACATATCATCGATATATAGGCACAAGACAACAAACATATCACCTTTAACCATAGAGTAAGACTAGATAGTCTTATCAAACTTTTCATGCCACTGTCGGAGCTTGTTTTAGTCCATAAAGAGATTTTACAAGCTTGCAGACCTCTCTTTCATTATCAGATGCTATGAATCCCTCAGATTGGTTCATAAAGATCTCCTCCTCAAGATCGCCATATAAAAAGGCAGTCTTTACATCCATTTGATGAATTGCGAGATCATGTATGGAGGCCAATGCAATGAGCATCCGAATCATAGTCATCCTAGTAACAAGAGAATACGTATCAAAATAATCAATACCCTCTTTCTGCTTGAAACCTTTGGTTACAAGTCTTGCCATATATTTTTCTATGGATCCGTCCGGTCTAAGTTTCCTTCTGAATACCCATTTGCTTCTTACGGTGGAACACCCTGTAGGTAGATCGACCAATTCCCATGTAGCATTTGAAATGATCGAATCCATTTCAGATTTAATGGCATCCTTCCAAATGCCTTGCTTCAGTAGAAGCCATAACATCCTTGTACGTGGGAGGATCACCCTCGATTTGGTAGGAGACAAAGTCGCTACCTAAATCCTTGACAATCCTATGCCTATTACTTCGTTTAGGTTCAACATCCTCCAAAAGTTCATTGGGTTCAGAAGAGGTAGCCCCCCACATTTGACATCTTTTCTATTTGTTGTGGAATAGAACCAGATGTAGAGGCTACGTCACTAGTCAGATTTTCAGGAATTCCTTTTTTCATTGGAAAAATATCCCCGAAAAAGGTAGCATCACGAAGTTCAACGATAGTATTAGTATCTATACCCCTGATCTCAGACCGAAATACTAAGAATCGATAGGCATAACTATTTTCCAGATACCCCAAGAAGACCACGTCAACTATTTTAGGTCCAAGCTTCATTCTCTTGTGTTCTGGGACTAAGACCTTAGCCAAGCATCCCCACACTTGGCATATTCAGATATGACATGGCCTAGAAATGCAACTTTCTTTAACCAAAACTCACATTTGTTAAACTTGGCATATAATCGATGTTCCTTCAGAGTTTGCAACACAATTCTCAAGTGTTCTCTATGTTCTCTTCTGTTTTAGAATATACTAGAATATTATCAATAAACACAATCACAAATTTGTCTAGGAAAGGGCGAAATACCCGATTCATCAAATCCATAAAAGGGCATTTGTTAAGCCGAAAGGCATCACCAAGAATTCATAATGCCCATATCGAGTTTGGAATGCAGTTTTAGGGACATCTTCTCCTCTAATCTTTAACTGATGATAGCCAGATCTCAAATCAATCTTAGAAAACACAGAAGCTCATTGCAATTGATCAAATAAGTCATCTATTCTGGGCAGAGGATAGTTATTGCGGACAGTCACTCTATTTAGTCTCCTGTAATCTATACAAAGTCTCATGGAACCATCTTTCTTCTTGACAAATAGAACAAGAGTACCCCAAGGAGACATACTGGATTAGGCTTGGTTTCCTATTTCTCCAAAGTTCAAATGGACTCTTATCTTTATGTCTTCAGGGAACTCTATTCAGAATATGACAGGTTGTATTCAAAGCTTCCCCCCACATGTAAGATGGTAGCCCGGAACTTTGTAATAGTGCATTGACCATATCGGTTAGGGTTCTATTCTTCCGTTATGCTATTCCATTGGACTGTGGTGAATATGGTGCAATGACCTCATGAACTATACCAAATAATTTACATTGTTCATCAAATATCTTAGATGTGTATTCATCACCCCTATCTGAACTTAGACGTTTAATTATTTTACCGACTTGTGTTTCTGCTTCATTCTTAAAGATAAGAAACTTTTCTAAGCCTTCATCCTTAGTTTTAAGCAGATTAACATAACCGTATCTACTACTATCATTTATGAAGGTGATAAAATATCTTTTATTATCTCTAGACATCACGCCACCAAACTCACAAATATCAGAATGCACTAAGTTTAGAATTTCAGTTTCCCTATTCACAAAATGAAAAAGCTTTTTAGGCAACGTAGCTTGAGTACATATTTCACATTTAATGAGTTTATCTGTAGTATGATCAGGAATCATGTCAAGTTTCATCATTATTTTCATAGAATTGAGATTCACATGTCCTAGCCTAGCATGCCTTAAATCAATAGATTCAATATTCGAAACAACATAAGTAGATGAATCAAAATCAGAATTATTATTAACTGAACTATCAATGTCACATCTGATTCTAAATAAAAGATCATGATCAGCCAAATATCCTTTGCCAAAGAAAACACCATGTCTCAGAAAAACTACTTTATTACATTTACATTCTAATTGAAAACCTTCTCTAACTAATAAGGAACCAGACAAGACATTCTTCTTGATATCTGGAACGTGCAACACCCTACGCAAAGCCCAAACTCGTCCAGTTGAGAATCCAGCTCGACTCGTCCAGACCCAAGCATCTTAGTTGCATATATGTTCCCCGTCATCACTGTTCCACCGGTTGAAGCCTGATAAGACACAAAGAAGGTCATGTCTGTACAAATGTGTACATTTGCATCGGTATCAACAAGCCACTCATTAGGATCGTTTACTATATAGAGTTCAGGGTTCACTGAGACATACCCCTCACTGGGCCTGCCTCCCTCAGTCAGCACGAGAGTCTGAGGAACGACATCCGCAGGCTTCTGCTGGGTCTTTAGAGAAGGGCAATCCTTCTTCCAGTGTCCAACCTGTCCACACTGCCAGCAAGGTTTGTTCTTTGATTTTTTCTGGATTTTTTCCTTGGCTTTCAGTTTTTTATTTTTTCCTTTAGCATTATTTCCCTTTGAAGTTATCACATTGACCTTAGTGTTCACGTCAATAGGCATCACATGTTTTTGTTTTCTATGCTCCTCTTCAATAGCTATTGAGACCAAGGCCTCAAATGTCGGATTTCGGTTTCGTTTCGGTGCCCCCAGAAAAGGAATTTCGGTGGAATTTCGATGAAATGGCCGGAAATTCTGGAAATGACTTGAAATCTCAATTTTTTTATAAAATTAAGATTTCTGATGTTGGTCAATCATTAAATGAGATAGAAATACACATTTTTATTATAATAATAAGTTGTTTTCATGATCAAGGCCTTAAATATCGGTTTCGATCGTCATTTCGGAGACTGGCTGGAATTTCGGTGAAATGGCCGGAAATTCTGGAAATGACTTGAAATCTCAATTTTTTATAAAATTAAGATTTCTGATGTTGGTCAAGCATTAATTGAGATAGAAATACAAGTTTTTACTATAATAATAAGATGTTTTCATGATCAAGGCCTGAAATATCGGTTCGGTCACCATATCGGTGATTGGCTGGAATCAAATTTTGGTAAATTTGATAATATTAATTTTGAGTTTTGACATTGAAATTTTCCTTCAAGCCCAGAAAGAAGTAAAGAAAAACAATGATTTTATATGCATAGATGCCTTTCAAATTGAAATATCATATATTCATATTATTATTATACAAGTCCACAACCACAAAATTACATAACATGACACATGAAATTCCAATCACATAATGTGCATAGACAGATGCACTACCTTACTATTACTAGTACTCTAGTACCACATTTATTTATCTGGGAGAGTAGGAAACTAGGAATGACATTTAATCATCCAAACCAAGAATTCCTAGGTAGATCCATGTATCCTGTATGATCCCTTCCTCCATAACGTGACCTGATGGTGTCCCTATATTCCACGTAATCCTCCCATGTCATATAGGAGTACATGGTTTTGTAATCCATTAAATACTCCTTGTATTCATGCTCAGTCACGTGTGCAAGGAAGCCAATCCTAGGATACTTGTCACCCGAAGAGGCAGGAGCCGCAGAATCACGCGGAGGTCGATGCGAGGAGGATGCAACGTGAGAACCTCGAGATGAAGAAAATGGAGCAGGAGCCGCAGGAGGAGAAGCTATCTGAAGGGGTTGAGATGGAGGTACTGCAGGGTAATAATCTGGAAATATACCATATCCTGATCCAGCGCCAATCTGGGATTGGGAAGAGGTATTGGTATATTGTTGTTGATTTCTCGGAAATACCCCATAAGTACCACTGCTATAGCCATATGGCCCATATCCGGGAGGGAAAACATCATATGCATCATTTTGTTGCCCTTGAGATCCATATCCACTGAAGGGGCTTGAAGTTGTCCCGCCAGCAAATATTGAATCTCCAACATCCATACTCAATGATCCCACCGAAGATATGAGATCTTCCATAATGGTGCGGGTACGAGAGGTATGGACAGTAATCCATTTGCTCTGCAGATGACTCTCGATTAGGACTTGCAATATATTGACCATGTATATTTGTACGGTAGCCCGTGTATTCTTGTACAGGTCCCGCAGAAAGTCCAACATGTATTCCTTCAAATCCAGATCCAGTAGCACCTCCACCAGATGTCGCCCCTTCATGTTCTGCTGGAACATCACCTCCACTACCACCTGATTTGGATTTTGATTTAGACCTGGAGGAGGAGTCATCAGAATCACTTTCCAACCCTCCAGCTGGGTCTGGATGTCTCCCTGATCTAGCCATATAATCTTCGACATTTGCCTCCATTTGCGAGGCAATCTGTGTATTTGGTCTCCCTCCTCTCTCGTCGAGTACGGGAGCGCCATTATCATCCATCCACTTCTGTAAGACGTCTTCCTCATCGTCATCGTCATCTTTAATCTTGAATATATATGCAAGGTCGATGGGATCTATGTATTCCTGCTTGTCGTGTCCTTCCCTTGCATGCTTCATTTTCAACCTGAGGTTGTAGTGGATATAGACAAGGTCATGTAGCTTTTGTACTCCTAAGGAATTTCGCCTTTTGGAGTGGATGAGGTTGAAGGTGCTCCAATTTCTCTCGCATCCTCCAGCGGACGCAGTCTGCGACAATACCTTCACAGCAACTTGGCGCAAATTAGGTGCATCTAATCCATACAAGATCCACCATTCACCTACAAGCCAAGGTACAAATTATTTTAGTCATGCTATATAAGTAATATTACTGCTTGATACTTCAAGATCATACATTAATACACACCTGGAAGAGTATTATTACGACCGTTGATCGCGACCATTCTTCCAAAAGAACCCAAGGACTCCCTAAAGTATTTTATCTACAAGGTAGAAAATACCAGTTTCAATAATAAATTTAAGAAGAGAAGACATCATATATTAGGAAGATATGATATTGTATACCTCGTTCATGCAATGAGTTTGGACGTCTCTTGACTTCACTAATTTCTCCACTACAACTTGAAGGGCTGATAGGAGCTCGGGACGAGTGCCAAGGTTGTGCTTGTAGTGGTATTTTGGATTAAGATAGTACGCTGAAAACAAACAAAAAAAGTACTTAAGGGTGACTAAATAAAGCTAAAATATTAACTTAAAGAGCGTAATATACAAATGCATACCGGCTTGGTGAAGAGGATGTGACAACATTTTCGACCAACGTTCGTCGATGATGCCCAACCACACCTTGTAACCTTTTCCGACATTTTCTTTCACTTTTTCCTTCATCACCCGCATGGCTTCGTATATCACACCCATGGTTGGTTTCTTGTCACCATCCACTATTCTCAAGACTGACACAACCGGCTCCATAATTTTTATCGCCCTGGCAATGTCGTCCCAAAAATTGACGTTGTTGATCAAGGTTTCTGCCCTTCTTCCTTGATCGGTGCGAACCTCGGGAATCTCGAACCATTCCCCTGAACAACACATTTGCTTTAAACCAACCTTATGTTGTTGCATGCTTTGCAACGCTATAAAGTTGGTTGCAAATCTTGTAATTTCAGGCCTGACGATGTCACCACCACACATCCTTCGCATCAATGCTAGGACTTTTGAATGGTTATAGATGAATGTCGTGATTGATCGTGCATTATCAACAACATTCATGAGGGTTTTCCTCTTTCCAAAATCTTTAAGGATCAGGTCTATGCAATGTGCAGCACAAGGTGTCCAGAAGATGCCATACCTGTTGGAAGACATGATCATCTCACCAGCCTTCTTGAAATTACTCCCATTGTCGGTCACAATTTGAACAATGTTCTCTTGACCGACCTCTTCTATGACATCTTTCAAGAGTTTCAGTATGTACTTGTGACTCTTGACATGCTCAGATGCATCTACAGACCTTACAAATACCGTTTTTCCATCACAATATACGAGAAAGTTGATGATTTGCTTTCTCGTATAGTTTGTCCAACCATCACACATGAGGGTCACGCCGTACTCCGGCCACTTCTTCTTCAATTCGGCAATATACTCCCCAATCTCCTCTTTCTCCATGGGAAGATACTTGTTCATTATCTCGTACGGAGTAGGAGCTGTCACGCCTCCTCCTGCTGCAGCAATCTCATCAATTACGTGCTGCAAGAAGGGTCCCTTTGCCACATTTGCCGGAATACCCTCTCCAACAAACAACTTTGTAACAACCCTTCCTACCCGCTCCCTCATATTACCGAACATGCCCTTTAATGTCTTTTGCTTTGGATCTTTACTCGGAACATAGTGACCGGAACTGCTCCTTCTCAGAAATGCTTCTATGCCCTTTTGTTTCTTCTTTGGTGGCACCATAGCTGTTCCACTTCCACTTCCACTGTCGCTTCCCGATCCAATATTTATCGGGAACCTTGAACTGCCACCGACACGTCCAAGGCCACCACGACCACCGAGTTCCCGCCTCTCATGATCGCTCCTCATAGAGTTGCGTAATGCCGCCTTATATGCCTTTCTCTCAGCCTCCGTTTGAATATCTTGTGGGTATTGGATATCATCATCATCGGAATCAGACAAGACATTGAACTCTCTATGGAACATGAATTCATTAAACTCCTCATCTCTTCGCCCCTTTTCTTTCTTCTTCTCACTCTTCCCTTCCAAGTGAGCCTTCACTTCAGCTCTGATCTCCTTTGGACATGTAGGGCATTTAGCCACATTCACGTAGCCACCAACGAGATGTTGTTTCAGTCTTGTGATTCCTCCTTCTCCAATTATCTTCCCACAAAATTTGTACTGAGGTTTTGACTTGTTGCTGTCAGGAGCAGTAGCATATTTCCATCCAATCTCTCCACCAGCCATTTGAGAGTCGGAACCAGAGTCAGAAGCCATTATCTTCACCTCTTGAGCATTAACAAATTAACAATGTAATATATTATGATATTATGAAGATAAGAGCATGAAAAATGGATATGTAAAATCCATAAACCAATCTACTAAATTTGTACCCAATCAAAAGAAATTATTTACTATAAGTCTATAATTAGTACTAAAATATTTATAAAAAACGGAGTCATTGACTCATTGATTATAGTTGTCATTAAAGATATCCAAAGTGTCGATATAGATCGTATAATTTGATTCCTAATCGTATGTTCTGCAGAGCACATGCCACATATATAGAATGGCTGCTCACCTTGGCATGCATTCTCTGATAATAGTGGTGGCGTTCGTCGAAAAGAAAATGATGTATATTTTCAGCATCGAAAATCAACTCATATTTAGAGCAGTGACAAAATGAGAATTAATCTTAGATAGCAACAAAATTATAAGGAAAGTACTTACAGACGGTTACAAACACAACAAGACTTGTCGTCAAGGAGAGAGCAAGAAGGCTTGTGAGTTGTGAGAACTCTTTGTGTTGTGTGTGTGGTGAAATGGTACAATGGATGCCACCATTTATAGGCCTCCAAAGAATCTTTATCAAGGGCCTACAACCAATATAATATGGATGAAATCCATATAATATAGCTAGCTCTTCTTTATAGGTGTCTAAAGAAAAATATGAAATGACTAAAGTTGGCTAGATTCTTTGAAATTTGGACTCACTAGGACACCTAGCTAGTAATTTAGACTCTAAAATACTAGCTAGGTGTCCTAGTGAGTCCAAATTTCAAAGAATCTAGCCAACTTTAGTCATTAAAATACTAGCTAGGTGTCCTAGTGAGTCCAAATTTCAAAGAATCTAGCCAACTTTAGTCATTAAAATACTAGCTAGGTGTCCTATTGAGTCCAAATTTCAAAGAATCTAGCCAACTTTAGTCATTTCATATTTTTCTTTAGTCATTTCAGCACTTTTTTTTCCATTTTGGCCAAAAGTGGCCGACAAAGACCAAATTTCGGCCGAAATTCGAGGACTGCATGTGCAGTTATTCCAAATTTCGGTCATTTCGGATGAAATGTGTCGACATGACCGAATTTCGGTCATATTTCGGCCGATATGTGTCGATATCCTGGAAAAAGATATATGACTATGTATCGATATCGGTTATCGACCGAAACCGAAATTCGACCGAATTTCGGTCGAATTTCGCCGACATTTAAGGCCATGATTGAGACCAATAAATCATCCAGACTAATTTTCCCTTTCCTGTGCTTTAGGGACATCCCAAAATCTTCCCAGGACTTGGGAAATTTCTCAATGATTGACATGACCTGAAACTTTTCAGGAAGTTTCATTTCCACCTTGGCTAATCCATGGAGCAATAACAGAAACTCGTGAGCCCGTTCATAAGCTGATTTACCCTCAGTCATCTGAAATTTCAGGAACTTGGAGACTAAGTATTTTTCAATACCCAAATCCTTCGTGTTGTATTTCTTATCCAGTTCTTCCCACAGATCCTTAGCAGTCTTGGTGGATGCGCCATAGACATCGAACAAAACATTCGATAAATGCACCCATGACACATACGGTCATGTTCTTTCCACGCATCCGTCATCTTAACCGCTCTGGATCTGTATTATGTTCAAATAACTTAGGGCATTCGATTTCTAGAACCGAAATCAGGCCAATCGTGGTCAACCGGATCTTCATGCGTTGTTGTCAACGCTTGAAATTCTGGCCCTCGAATTTCTCTGGCATATCAGTAAAATCCACACGAGACCGAAACCTCAAATCAGACATTTTTCTTATCTCGTTAAAGATATGTCTCTCTAAGATTGTAGAAAAATAAGACATCAACTTACATACAAGAATACGATTTTCAACATGTTTGCAGTTTAAATCAACGTATGTATGCATCCAAATCATTACAACAACAATGACGACAACAAAGCCTTTTCCCACAATTAAGTAGGGTCGGCTACATGGATTCTTCGCCTCCATTCAGATCTATCTTGGGTCAATCTCGGGCTTATATCCAAAAAACTGAGATCCCTTTGTATAGTCTCTTTCCAACACTTCTTAGGCCGCCATCACCCTCTCTTAATCGACTCAATATCCCAACACTCGCATCTCTTAATTGATGCATCAACTGATCATCTTTGCAAATTACCAAACCATCTTAAGCAGTTTTCTCGAATCTTATCCTCTATAGGACTACACCAACTTTCTTTCTGATTGCCTCATTCCGAATCCGATCTTCACGTGTGTATCCACACATCCACCTTAGCATTTTCATTTTTGCTACATCCATTCTATGCACATGTCTGTCGTTCACAGGCCAACATTCAGATCCATAGAGCATAGCAGGTCTCACGACTGCTTTGTAAAACACCGGGTAAATGAGGACGTTTGTGTTAGGTAGCTGACAACCAGCGTAAAACAGTCAGAGACAACTTCCTAAATAGTATTTTTTAAGAGAATATTATTTAGGAAGTTGCCTCATGACAGTCGGATCTTTTCAACATGGATTTAAGCATCTAGCTCATTAATGACAAGAAAATTATCTATTTAAAGAATGTATGCATTTTAGGGCAAGGGAAAAAATCGGAAATAACCATCACGATAAACAATGTGACAAAGAAAAAGAGAGAGAGATCACAATTGAAGTGTCCTATCGTATGACTCCCCTTAGAGAGACATCGCCCTCCACTTTACCGGCACACAGGAACTTGACGTATCGCTCCCAAGGTCCGACGGTTCCGTGCTCGTCGACGGTGCGCACCGTGCTTGAGCGTCCTCGAAAGTCACATCCGTAGATGAAGCCCGGGATCGTGAGAGGGAAAAGAGAGACGATGTGAATGAGAACTGTGAATGTTCGTAACTCTCGCCCACGACTTTGAGAGATACTTAAAGACGTCAGGACGGTTAAGCATCATGAGAGGATAAAGGGACACGTCCCTTAGAATTCAAATGCGGTTACTCAAAACTGACCCGGTCTTCATGCCGCAGCCACAGCTGTGCCACGCCCACGTTCGGCCTGGCACGGCACGGGCGGACGCGCGCGCACATGTGGTGGTCCAAAGTCATCTCTAGTTTGTTTCCAGACCGGTCTCAGAACTTCTCATATAAAAATCAAGTGCCAGATTTGACATTCCACGATGTGGGACTAAACAACACCCCACATGGTTGAAACATTGAATTCCAGGAATTGAGATACATTAATAGAACTTGATATTGACAATCAAATCGCATCAAAATATCCCAACAAATTTAACTCCAACAATGCCAGCATACACGAACAACCCATGACTCATCAAAACAATGCCAGCATGCAGCAGCCACCATCATCGCATTCTTGGTTTAAAGCAGAGATTAATGCCAGTTAGCTTGTCGGAGAGGTCTGGGAACTATTGCAACAAGAGTAAGAGTTGAAAAGCCCAACTCTAAACATTTAAAGACAGCCAAAAAAATATGCATTTTGATCTAGCCTGCTATTAATAGTAAATCTTCGTTTATGTTTAATTCTCACGTGCCCTCATTAGGAAAAAAATCAAATTCTTACATAGTTAAAATCTTTTGTCTAATTTTTTAAAAGAAATTGTTTTGCATGAGTGTTGACTGTTGTCTAATTTTTAGTGGATACCTTTGGGTATCTTAAAGACACATCTAATGCTTATATTGATTTTGTAACAACTAACAAATGCTGGAGACTTGTTAAGGACTGGGCGTGTGCAAAGTTGGCCATCCAATGCCCACCTGCTCAAATGTGGGAGAAGTTGAAAGGAGGGTCTTCCAAAATGGATGAGGACGACCTAAAAGATGTTGGAAAGAAACTATTATCTAAGTTCGATTTTTGCCCAAGTTTGATTTGTTTGGACTCAACAAATTCATGTAGCAGAGTAGCAGACCCCACTTAAAGTAGAAAAAGGCTTTCTCATTGTTGAGATATTTAAATATCCAACAACGTGTAAAGGACATGCCTATTAATTAATTGCATGCCCTAATTGTGCTTGTGGCAACATTTGATATTTTAGTTGCCATTCCTAATTGTGCATCAGCCCTAATTGTTCTTGTGGTAAAATTTGAACACAATATTTGCTATTATGGTTGACAATTAAGGGCAATCTCTGCAAACTGATCCTGATTTGCCTGATAGGAATTAGATGTTGATATGATGACCCATGCCGAAATCCATACAAAAACTGATCTATATTGGATTGTAAGGTCGAGTTGATGTAGACTAACATTAAATGTTCAAGGTGTCGTGGTGGAGTCATGTTCAGTTACTATCAGGTTCAACAAAATTCCTAAACTTAATAATAATTCCATGATTCCAAAAGGGTTGTATGTTTTTTATTTAAATGTTTTTGGTAGGTTTAAATTATTATGACAATTTAATTAGGAAGAGCAGGGGGGATCACTTTTTTTTAGTAAAAAGGAAAGAGTAAGGGGAAATGAGAATATCTAGAGGCCATTTTCCCATTATCTTGCATGATATTATCTCTAATTTATAGGCATCATTTGCAATATAATGTTGCGAAATTCAAGGAAATCTTAGAAAAACTGGATCACGAGTACCCATTTACTCTGGGTCAAAATGGACTCAGAGCAATCCACTTGAAAAATTATAGTCCTAGTTGTTAACTGCTAACTTGCTCAGAATCACATGAATGCTATGAATTACTTGGCTTATGTTGTCAGCTTTCTCAGAATGGTGACTCATTTACAATTTTCTATGTTATTGCAGATACGTCAGACTTGAAAAAAAACCCAAGAAGCGAAGAAGTTACTGTTGACGCATATTTAGTTACTGTGTCCTTTTGCTATTTTATTTTCTTGTTATCCTCTTTATGTAATTTACCCATAGGCTACTCTCCTATATAAGAGAGCCTAGGGCTATGGAATAAACAACTCATTCACGTTTCCCAACATGGTATCAGAGCGACGGTCCTAGGCCGGAGTTCTGAACCCTAACCCTACCCCACCCGCCGCCCTTTCTCTCTCTCGATTTCTGCGAGGTCGCCGTCTTCCTGCTTCATGCGCGCGTGACCTTCTGTTCGCGAAGCGCGCCGCAGCCGCCTGGTGATTCTCGCTCCTGGCGATCGCGCGCTCATCTCCCTTCTGGCAGATCGCGCAACGTCTTCATCGCGCACTCGCGCGCACCTGGTAACCCTCCTGGCGATCATCGTGCGTGAGGCTTCTGCGTGAGGGTCCTGTGCGTGACCTATTCTGGAGACATCTTCATCGCGCGTGAGGTTTCTGCGCACACGCGACACCTTCATCACACGTGAAGGTACTGTGCGCCTCATCTGCGCCGCCCTTCTGTAGCGCACCACCTTTTCTGTAGCGCTATCCTGTAGCACGCGAGGATCCTCATCGGCTAGGGCATCTTCTCAATCGTGCGCGAGGGTTTCTACAATCAAAACCTGTGCGCGTGCGGCTTGTAGCACGCATAGATCCATGGGGATAGTTGCTTGAGGTCTACACATGCAACTAATCCCGTCTATGTCATTGTAGACAAATATTATCTATTGCAGTTCGCTCCAGTCTTCCGTATCCACTATGTCAGAAAGCAAGGCAGATATCCCGTCCATGGGCGCATTTCGTGGTCCAGCGCCCATTGTCAAGATGGACGGTACGAACTATGAACTGTGGGCAATGCAGTTCATGAGTATGATGAAGTCCACGGGCAAGAAGCATATTCTCACAGAACCCGAACCTGCAGAGAAGACTGGAGTCCATGCCTCATGGGAGGCTGACGACGCATATGCCAAGGTGTGGCTATCAGGCACATTGGCTATTGAGATCGCCAATGACATTCTACATCAACCCACAGCCAAAGACATGTGGGATATCCTAGCAGCGACATATTCTCAGGCGAAGAATGAGACCAAGATCCTGCAACTACAACATGATATATTCACAATCAAGCAGAATGGCCGCCCATTACATTCTCTTTACACATCTTTGAGAGGAATGTTTGAGAAGCTCCATAGCTTCATGCCTCTTACCGCCACACCGGAACAACAGAAGACATACAGGAATGCGACGATGGTGGGTGTGTTTCTCGCTGCACTCGATCCAGAGTATGAGGCAGCACGTTCACAGATCTTGGCGGACTCGACTATTCCTCCCATGGAGGAAGCTTTTCACAGATTGAGCAGGATTACTGTACCTTCAGCCGCCACTAGTCAGAATCCCTCAGCCATGGCAGCCAACAGAGGCCGTGGTTCTCAATACCAGGGCCGTGGACGTATTCCCCGTGGAAGGGGAGGCCGCACTAGGCCAACATGCTCATATTGTCACAGAGTCGGCCATACTGAAGACACATGCTACTCAAAGCATGGATTTCCTGCTTCCGCACGAGCTGCTGAACATATAGAGCCTCCGTCTGCTGCTTCACTGGATCAGCGCTTTGATGACCTGGTTGCCCGACTCAGGGGCATTATCCCACCATCTGGCCCAGCAACGACTACAGAGAGTCATACTGATACTGCTGCCTCTGCCACTGCTTCTGCATCTACCAGTACTTCAGGTAGTACACTTGCACTCCACAGTAGTAGATCTCATATACTGCCATGGATCATGGACTCGGGCGCCACACATCATTTATGTGGTGACCAGGGTCTACTTACAGGATACACCCAGATCCCTCCAGGACGGACAGTAGTAATTGCTGATGGCACGCATTCCCCTATCACTGGTCAGGGGGAGATTAGATTGACACCCTCTATGCAACTGAAGAATGTCCTACATGCACCACATTTTTCTATGAATCTGTTGTCGATTAGTCAGATCACGAAGGAACTTCACTGTCGAGCTATTTTTGATCCATCTTCTTTGATTTTTCAGGACATCCGTACGGGCAACGTGATTGGTCATGGCTATGAGCAAGGAGGCCTTTACCGTCTGAATCAGACCCCATTTGCTGGAACCACATCCTCTCCTGCTGAACAAGTATCTCCTCTCCTGTGGCATTTGCGATTTGGTCATTTACCGCTTCAGAAGTTGCGTCTAGTCCTACCATATAGTATCTCTCACACACCTATCCAGTGTGAGGCGTGTCAGTTGGGAAAACATCACAGGTCGTCTTTTCCCAGTAGTCAAGGTCGGAGTAGTAACTCCAAGTTTGAGTTGTTTCATGTCGATGTCTGGGGTCCAAGTCGTGTTCCCGATCATCAGGGACACAGGTTTTATATTGTTTTTGTGGATGATTTCTCTAGAGCATCATGGGTTTTTCTGATGAAAAATAAATCTGAAGCTGGAAATATTATTATCCATTTTCTAAATGAAATTCAAAATATTTTTTCTACATCTGTCAAGATTGTGAGAAGTGATAATGCCCTGGAATTATGTACCAACTTTCTAGCCAATTACTACTCCTCAAAAGGGATTATTCACCAAACATCGTGTGCTCATACGTCTCAACAGAATGGGGTTGCCGAAAGAAAACACCGTCACCTACTTGATGTTACAAGGTCACTTCTTATTCAGAGTCATGTTCCGTACTCCTACTGGGGTGATGCAGTCCTTACTGCATGTTACCTTATCAACCGTATGCCTTCGTCTGTCTTGAATGAACAAATTCCTTTCTCACTTATTTACCCTGACAAGGATTTGTTTATTCTTACTCCTCGTGTGTTTGGTTCAGTCGCATTTGTCCATCAATTGTCGCCCGGTACTGACAAGCTCTCTCCTAGGGCTGTCAAGTGTGTCTTTGTGGGGTACCCCAGAACCCAAAAGGGGTACAAGTGTTTTGACCCTGTGCGTCGGCGGTATATGATCAGCGCAGATGTTACATTCTTTGAATCCATTATGTATTTTTCAGAATCCGGGAACATGCAGCCACCACCATTATCTCCTGATACCGTATTCATGGCACCACCAACATTACAGCCGTCACCACCATTACCAACACCACCACCACCGCCGCCACCAACAATATCCCCGTTACCATTCCATTACACCCGGCGGCCGAATCAAGCTCATGGCCCTGACCAGTCATCTAGCTCGCCTATGGTATGTAATGAAAATATTAATGTTGATGGATCTGACGACATTTCTCAGCAGGATGCCTTACAGGAGCATGGTGATACCACAGAGGATCTGGATGTTCCAATTGCTCTACGCAAGCCGAAGAGAAGCTGTGCCAAGTATCCAGTATCAGCAGCAGTTTCGTTTGAGAGGCTATCTGGACCATTCAGGACGTTTGCATTGGCACTTTCAGCTACGGATATTCCACGGAACCACCATGAGGCTTTGCAGGATTCTCGATGGCGGCTAGCAATGGAGGAAGAGATGGCGGCACTTCAGTCTAGAGGAACATGGAGCTTGGTTACTATACCACCGGATGTCAACCCGGTGAGTTGTAAGTGGGTATTTACAGTAAAACATAATGCAGATGGCTCCATTGACAGGTACAAGGCACGCCTAGTTGCAAGGGGATTCACACAGACATATGGAGTAGATTACCTTGACACGTTCTCCCCGGTGGCTCGTCATTCCACTCTGCGGATCCTCTTATCAGTTGCAGTTACTAGGGACTGGCCACTCTATCAACTGGATGTGAAGAATGCCTTCCTGTATGGCGACCTGCAGGAGGAAGTCTACATGCAACAGCCACCAGGTTTTGCTGTTGAGGGGGAGTCTTCCAAGGTTTGCAGATTACATAAGGCTATCTATGGCCTTAAGCAGAGCCCCAGAGCATGGTTCCAGAAGCTGTCAGACCTCTTTGAGAAACAAGGATACAAACGTTCCAATGCTGATCATTCCTTGTTTGTACAGAAGACGGCAAGAGGTATTGTTGTAATCATGGTTTACGTTGACGATATCTTGATTACAGGTGATGATGACCAGGGCATTAAGCTGGCAAAGGAAAGGCTGGGGACCGAGTTTGTCACCAAGGACTTGGGAGTCCTTAGATATTTTCTGGGGTTGGAGTTTGCCAGAAATCCGTATGGATTAGTCATGTCACAGAGGAAGTATGTCACAGATCTACTGAGTGAGACAGGTATGCTAGGGTGTCGACCTGCTACGACACCAATGGACCCTAGCATGAAGCTGTATGATGATGATACAGAGGAGGTTGACAGGAGAAG
Organism: Ottelia alismoides; assembly: GCA_037367405.1. NCBI lineage: Eukaryota > Viridiplantae > Streptophyta > Magnoliopsida > Alismatales > Hydrocharitaceae > Ottelia > Ottelia alismoides. The sequence continues at coordinate 40,955 of JAZKJV010006336.1, read as the reverse complement.
ATACAGAGAGCTGGTAGGCAAATTGTTATATGTCACGATCACTAGGCCAGACATATTATTTGCAGTGAGCCGTGTGAGCCAGTTCATGGAGCAGCCCCGTCAGGTGCATATGGATGCAATACACATGATACTTAGATATCTCAAATCTTCTCCAGGTAAAGGTCTGCTATTCAAGAAAGGAAAGGGGATTTCTGTCTCAGCGTGCGCAGATGCAGACTATGCAGGATGTCCTAAGGATAGGAAGTCCACCTCAGGGTATGCGGTCTATGTTGGAGATGCCCTAGTCTCATGGAGGAGCAAGAAGCAAACTGTGGTAGCTAGATCCAGTGCTGAATCCGAATATAGGGCTATGGCCCAGGCTACTACAGAGATGATGTGGGTGAAAGCAGTGCTGACAGATTTATGCTTAGATATACCACTTCCTATGAACTTGGAGTGTGATAATCAGGCTGCTTTGTTCATTGCAAACAATCCTGCATTCCATGAACGGACCAAGCATATTGAGGTGGATTGCCACTTCATACGTGATATGATTCAGAAAGGATTCATCACCACATCCCATGTTACTTCAGAGAACCAGACTGCAGATATATTCACCAAGGCATTGTTACGTGGCCCGTTTCAGAAGTGTGCTTCCAAGCTGAGCATGATTGACATCTATGCTCCATCTTGAGGGGGAGTGTTGACGCATATTTAGTTACTGTGTCCTTTTGCTATTTTATTTTCTTGTTATCCTCTTTATGTAATTTACCCATAGGCTACTCTCCTATATAAGAGAGCCTAGGGCTATGGAATAAACAACTCATTCACGTTTCCCAACAGTTACTGTATTGGGCTATAGATTTTCACTCGCATTCTATCAAATTCAATTACTCTAACGGAGAGTGAGACGATCTTGTGATGGTTAGCCTCATTCTTCTCTTCATTAACAATTTTACTTATTCCTATCAGTCAAATTGTGGTTGAGTTAACGCAGCAGAAGGGTTGAAATGGGAATCATGACGTAAATCTGATAGTCTTTTATTGTAAACTACAAGTGTATGTTGTATTCTGGGGGAACATCAAACTGCAAAGTAAACCGATTGCCATGGGTTTTATTTTTGTTGCGAACTCCAAATTCCAAACATTAGGATGACTTAATTTTTTTTAATCTGCATCATTTTTTTAGTTTCATAGACATTCTGACACGAGAACAGTGATGATTTTCAAACTGCAGGTTATGTGCAGAATCTGACGAAGAACGATGAAGGTTGCCGATGAATTCCAGGTTTTCTATGCAACTTTTATCCAACAGTTTATGGTAACAGTTAGTTTTCATTCTAACGAGCATCCTGGGTGCTTAAAAACTATCCATTGGTCAAGGTAGTTTGGGTGATTTCGAACTACTGGAATCATCTCCTTGATTGTAACTTATGCTTGATTAACAGAATGTTTTTAGAATTTATGCATGTCTCCGGTGGTCGATGTTGTGGTCCATCTAATCTGATCCGTGCTGGACCTGAGTGCCCAGGTGGGATTTTCCATGGATCAGGTGGCCGGTTGTGGTTCTCTATACATGAAAACTAGAAAGTAATCTCAGTCCACTATGCAAAGCTCCAATCTTATAGTATTGCATTTTTTTATATAATCCATTTTGTCGTATTACTTACTGTTGACCTATCTGATAATATGATCCTTCTTTGGATTTATTTGACTCATCTTTCTGAAGTGCAGGTCAGCGTTCTTGATACTGTATCCGGCTTTGTGGACTTTTTTGCTTTGGCTTTGCTATGCTGCATAGGTCATGGTACTGATATTGCATTTGTCTTTTGCTGATTCCTTCATTTGTTTATCTTGTTGTTCTGCAAAGTCTGGGCTTTTGATCTTGTACTCGTTTGTGTAGCTTTATTCGCTGGTTTTCTCGGCAGGAAATAAAGAGATTATTCTTTCTTGTCTTTTCCAAGGGAAAGTATTGAACTTCAATCGCTGCTCACAAGCTGGTCAACGAGCCGAGTTCAAATGAAGGCTATCGAGCTCCAGTTACCTTGATAACCTTAGAGGAACTTGATCAAACCGTGTAATATGTCGTTCGAGCTCTTGCTTCTACAGATTACATGTCCAAACCAAGCAAGCCTTGTATTTAGGACTTAAAATCCTCATATTTGTATATATTCGATTCGCTAAAAGTTTGTTTAAGATTAAAAATGAAAAAGGAGTGGATACATACCGAATGTGGCTATTTTCATATCCATATTTGCTTCATCTATATCGAATACAAATGCTTATAGTATTCAGATATGGATATTAGGAAACCATATATTGAAATAATTGAATGCGATTTGGATTGAATATTCATCGGAAATGAATTTGGATCAAATAAAGAGTGAATATGGATATGGATAGAATGGTGTTTGGATGGAGATATTGATCGAATAAAGATCAATTGTTCGGATCACATATTAACAATTTTGAATTGATTTAAAGAAACATATATCAATACCATCAACAACAGCAACAAAGTCTTTTCCTACAATTAAGTAGGGTCAGTTACATGGATTTTTTATCTCCATTTAGATCTATCTTGGGTCAAACGTGGGCTTATATCCAAAAAATTAAGATTCCTTCGTATAGTCTTATTTCAACACTTCTTGGGTCGTCCTCGCCCTCTCTTAGCTTTAGCTTAACATCCCAAAACTCTCATATCTTAACTGGTGCATCAGCTGACCTTCTTTGCAAATGATCAAACCATCTTAAGCGGTTTTCTCGCATCTTATCCTCAATCGAAGTTACATCAACTTTCTTTCTGATTGCATCATTCTGAATCCGATCTTTACGTGTGTTTGTGTGTGTCCACACATCTATATTAGCATTTTCATTTCTGCTACAACCATTCTCTGCGCATGTCTATAGTTCACAGACCAACATTCATATCCATAAAGCGTAACAGGTTCCACGGCTGCTTTGTAAATCTTTCCTTCGATTTTTAAGGAATTTTCTAATCATAGAGAACATCAGAGGCTCCTCACCAACCTAAATTTATTTTATTAGTAACATCTCCATCATTTTCCCCATCATGTTACAAAATAGATCCCATGTATCTAAAAAATATCTCTTATGTACACTCAATATATTCAGTCTTAGCCATACTTATATGAAATCCTTTAGTCTCAAATGTATGTTTCCTAACCTCAAGCTTCTCATTTACTCCATCTCTAGTCCTATCAATCAACACAATATCGTCAACAAATAACATACACCAAGATATCAATCAACACAATATCAACACAATGAACACTATCATCAACAAATAACTCGTCTATAATCAAAGTAAAAGGAGTAAAAAGGATCCGATTAAGTATAAATACTATGATAAAAATATCTAGCCAATCAAAATTATAATTGCGAAAGAGTTGCTCTGTAATTATAATCGTCGAGAGACCGGGTTGCAAATCCCGATTAAGTTGCTCTGTAATTATAAGAGTTTCTCTGGCATTGCACCCACTTATTCATGAGATCAGAGACAATTGTAAGCTCCTACTTCATGCTTGGTATCTTGATGATGGGACAATTGTTGGGGACACTGTAGAAGTGGCCAAGGCACTTGACATTATTCAATGCAGGGGTCCAGAGATGGGGCTTTTTCTAAATATAAAAAAAAACAGAGCTGTTCTGGCCTTCATGTGATGGTCAGAAGATCCGTGAAGGTTTGTTTCCCATAGATATTGGGAGGCAGCGGCTAGGTGTGAAATTGCTTGGAGGAGCTGTGAGTAGAGATAAAGACTTTATTGAAGAGTTGGCTATGATGAGGGCTACCAAGGCTGTTGACTTAATGCATTTACTTCCGCAGCTGGATGATCCACAAAGTGAGCTACTTCTATTACGTTCTTGTATGGGTACTGCCAAGCTTATGTTTGGCTTACGGACATGCCAACCCACATACATGAAACGGGCCGCTGCATGGTTTGACAAAGGGTTAAGTGGAGCTATTGAGGACATTGTGGTGTGTGGAGGTCCTTTCTTTGGTGATCTTCAATGGAGAGTGGCATCGCTACCCATCTGACTCGGCGGTTTAGGTCTCTACTCAGTTATTGAGGCTTCTTCATATACTTTTGTGGCCTCCAGAGCTCAATCCTGGATGCTCCAAGATCACTTGCTACGAGACAGCGGGATACATGGTATGGATTCTGATTTCTTTAATGCTTTGGAAGGCCTACGTGTCGCACTCCCATCTATTGATACTACACAATTTGCTAGTAAGGATACCGTCCCCCCTAAAGCCAAGAATGCTTTGGCGAGTTCTTTTTTTAGCAAAATCGCAAAAGATATGGAAGTCGAGTTTGACATGTCTGTTAGGCAAAAAGCAATTTTCTAGTGTTTACAAGCTGAACATGCCCAAGATTTTCTACTTGCCATTCCTATTGAGGGGCTTGGATTGCATATGTCACCCATTGAATATCGTAGTATTCTCAAGTACCGCCTCATGATTCCCCTTTTCCCACCAGATGAGGCATGTCCAGTATGCCACAAATCCTGCTTGGATGCTTTTGGGGATCATGCCGTTCATTGTCGCGAGCTTTCAGGTTTTAAATACATACATGATCTTGTCAGAGATGTTCTATTTGATATACTCAGACATGCAGGTGTTGCTTCAAAAAAAGAAGCACCGGTGAATTTCTTAACTGATCCAGAAGAGGGGAGGTCGACACTTAGACCGGCAGATGTTTTGATATTTGGATGGGTTGGAGGAAAGCATGCATGTGTTGATTTGACTGGAGTGTCTCCTCTGGTGGGTCCGATAAAGAGTGATTTTGATGCGGGATGCGCTGCACAAAAAGCTGCCTTAGCTAAAGTGGCTAAGCATGAGAAGGCCTACATTGACAATCAACACGTATTCATCCCTTTTGGTTTTGATACATTTGGGTTCTTGGCAAGTGAAGCAGTGGAGCTCCTTAAGAGGATTCAAAAAATCATGCATAGCAATGTTATATGTCCTAAGTCTATGAATGTTGTTTTTCGAAGAATTGGATTTGCCATTCAAAAGGGATTGGCGGCGTAGCTTGTTGCCCGTCTCCCATCAATTTCTATGTAACTTCTTCTTTTGAGCCAGATATGTGATTATTGTTGAACCAAACCTAAGCAACATCTTCCCCTCATTTAACCGAATCGAGTCAATCGATCATAAGTAGGTTCGATCAGCTTGGATTTGTATATACCCTCTTACTTATAGATGGGTCTCATAAACTCTAACCTTCTTTGATGCCATTTGGGAAATCTCGTGTTGTTCAAAGACCTCCAATCCCATCTCTCTCTCTCCTCCACCGTATATAAGAGAAGTGCGGGACAATTTCCTATTGGAATTTTTCGCTCTGAGCTCCTCGGGAAATGTATGTTATATCTATAAAGGGCTTCCTTCCAAATGCAGCAATATAGTCCCATACTTTCCCAGCAGCAAGCAGCAGAGCAGAGCTTCAGCTCCCTACTCCTCAACTCCCATCCTATCATTACTTATTAAATGACCACATACACGCCAAACCCAAACAGAGACGAAGAAGCACTAATCATGACTCCACCACTCCATAAATTCTGAACTGGAAATAATGGTGTACTGCTTCCATGATATTTGCTAGGGTTTTGAAATTTGAAAAACGGGGATGGCTCTGTGTCATGATGTACACGTTCGTGTGTGTGTGTGAATGATGGGTGTTCCAAATTGGGGGGGTTACCAAACCATGCAACCATCTTTGACTGATACACGTAAGTCTGCAGACGTCTGCGTCCACTCTCCAACCACTCCACCACCATTCAATTCAAAAATATACAGCAGAACTACTATAGATTCTGTCCATTTTTCTTAGACGTGGCCATTTAATACTTTTGACTATTTTTGAATCCCACGATGATGGAAGTTTTCTACGATTCTCTGTATTGCCACTGGAGACCTGACATGGCTCAAAAACGAAGAAATTAGGCTAAAAACTAAGGATTCTCGTGGGATTTTCAAAAGAATTCACGGTGCAACGATTAGTAAACGGCTACGACGATAGATGGTGAGATAAAGCAAAGTGGATCGTCTTTTGCAGGGTCTGCTGCTCGATCGTGATCAAGCAGTTCACACGAATTCATCCTTTTTGTGAGCATGTACCAGATGAATTTGTACGATCGAACGGCACACAGGTCTACTGTAGTGTCTACTGCAGCAGACAATCCGCTTCCTAGATAAAATGCACGTACGTTTGCATGCACTCGCTTTGACCATATAGTACCGACAGTGCGGCATGTCTATTGCATCCATAGCTTATGTGACCCCAACGTATTAAAGATTCAAGTATTTCAGAGAAACCATCACATGCCCACTTCATGATTGCCACTCTCCGGACAATGCAGCATTCAAGCTTTGGATGCCCTTTAAAGTCTCTAATTTAAACTTAAGCGTATTAAATGGCAATGAATGAATGGGGTCACTCCTTCATCACTTTTGACCACATGATTGCTTTTTTTATACACGAGTTAGTTGACGTGCGATTTGCTATGCCGACAGCCCATACTTCGTGATTTACAATGGTAAGGTTTTGATAGGAAACATTCGCCAGATCATGATAGATCTTAGGCCATTCGATGCGAGGGCACATTCATTGATGTGCCTATGCACTCGTGTTGTGCTTCTAGAATTTGAAGGTGTCTCCTTTTGATCTTTCTGTCTCCATGTGTTTTGTGCAGAGATGGAAAGGCCTGCCCGTTTTAGTTTCGCTGCTGTCGAAAAGATGGGCACGTTCATGATTGCAATTTCAGAATTATTCTTTCAATAAATGTGTGGTGTTTAGATGTGTATTTGCCCTAGGACTGCATAATTTTGGAGTGTATTACATCAAGAAGAAGTATTTGCATCCATGCGTGTATATAATGTGCGTGTTTTTCTACGTCGGATTCATCGCACGCCCTGACTAATTGGCTTGGTTGGAGAGGGGAAGAGGCACATTCCCTTCTTCGGAATATTCACAATCCACTGGAGTGGCCAAGCCTAATGTGATCTCCTTTCCAAACCCCCAAACCACTCGCTTCGATGACACACTTCGCTTTGGTCCCCCACTGTCATGAGTTCGATTCAAGCTTATCCCTAGACCGGTCTAACGATTCAAGCTTATCCCTAGACCGGTCTTGTTTTAGAATCTCCTTTATATAATATTTCAAACATAGTTTAACATGAAACACTCAAAAGGTAAGAGAAGGTTACTTACAACTTACATTTAAGCATTTCAGATAACCATTGGATTTAATTGGATCCAGATCCATTAAGTCGTCGTGATCAGTTTTCCTCGATAACGACTTAATTTAAATCGAGCACAAATCACGTTGTTATGAGTGGTTTAATAGCAAAGACAACTGCAACAATTTTGACCATAGATGATTGAAGGGCAGAGGGTTATTAGTTACCGAGCGTGGTTTATCTAAAGATCGTTAACATTCTAGTCCCTTAGATCTTCGGCGGCAAAGCGGATCCTTCGCTGTTACAGCATGTGTTGTAATGCAGAAGAGCCGTCGGGTCACCCTCGGGATGCGCATCAGCTATCCTTGGCTCCCTCCGAGGGCCGTCCGTTGGTGATTCGGCGACTTCCCTGCATTACAACACCTAATGTAACAGCAGAGGATCCACCTCGGCAGATGGTCCCAATTGTACAACAGCTCCCGCTATAAAACTTGTCTCAACCGGGGATCCATTCCCTTCTAAACCCAGGACATTACAAACAAATGGCGATCGATTTTCACTTTATTATACCCCCTCCCCCTTCTCTCTCTCTCCCTCTCCCTCACTCCCTCTCTCTCTCTCGGAATGTGTTCCCATAACCATGATGGTAGAGAGGATCGTATGCTGCAGAGGCTGCTGCAGTAGACTCTGCAGAAGACGTGTTGTAACACCCCAACCCCAAACATAGTGCCATACCTAAAACTCACAAAGTGTGGGTGTGGTATATAAGTGGTGGGGATTACTACTTGACAACTTGGGCTTAAGCATTTTGGGTGGTTGTCAACGGGTCCAATTGGGTCTGAACCCAACAAGTTGTTAGGGCCAGTTTTCCTCGACAACGGACCAGAGACCTAAGCCCGGGACGTTACAAATGGTATCAGAGCCAAATTCTCTCTGATAGTGGAAAGGGCTACCCGAGAGGTGGAGCCACCCCTACAAAGAGGTTGAAGGAAATGGCTACCCAGAGCGTGCAGCCGCCACTATCACTGGGAATAAGTGATGGGCCATGTCGCAACGAGGACGTTGCGAATATAAGTGGGGGAGGTTGTAACACCCCAACCCCAAACATAATGCCATACCTAAAACTCACAAAGTGTGGGTGTGGTATATAAGTGGTGGGGATTACTACTTGACAACTTGAGCTTAAGCATTTTGGGTGGTTGTTAACGGGTCCAATTGGGTCTGAACCCAACAAGTTGTTAGGGCCAGTTTTCCTCGATAACGGACCGGAGACCTAAGCCCGGGACGTTACACATGTGGACTGTTTAATCTTGATCAAACGGTTCACACGATTTCACACTTTTTGTAAGCCCGTAGCAGCCTCTATATTGAATTCATGAGTTACCCAACCACCGTATCGTATGTATGCTCTCGTCTTATATATGACCGTTCACAAAACATTGATCAAGAAAGAAAACACGCACAAACACAAACTGCGATGAGTTGTGATGGTTCAATAATGTAACTCAAATCCACTGCTCCCACACCAAGCTCTTTTCTTTTCCTTCAATTCTGTTCTTGAAGTACGATGAACAGCTACCCTCAAGGAATATCTTATACCACAATACCAGTGTTACAATTACAAGGAGATTTACATGAAATTACAAACACACCCCCTGAATCAGTGAGCTCGATTCATTCACATACGTCATCAATCGTACTTCACATAACATATTATGGAGGAACAAAACAACACTCCTTGTCCCGATCGAACGGTCGACTTTCCACCATGAAAATAAAAAATCTTATATGGTTTGGAGCCCTCAATCCGTACGCGACACGTGTTCAACCAAGTTCAAACTTAGGGTAATTAAGAGTTAAATATACCTGCTAATGACACTGTAAATCCGTGAGCAAGCTCCCAAGGCTTTTTATAATAAACATGGTGACAGCAATGGCGAATACATGCAAAGCAGGAACCCATTAAATAACAGTTCCGAGACAAAAGCTCAATTCCACATACAAACTTGGGAACATTCATTCCCATGGCTTAAGGCCAAAATCTTTTGAAGGGTCACACAGATCCAAGCTAAGGGCTTTGATTAAACAACTGCACTGCACACATTCCATGGCCTTGAAAGCTCAAAAACAGGGGAGAGGGAAAGGTAGAGTGAGAGAGAGAGGGAGCCTATTTTCTGACAGAGAGAATCCGCACAGCTTTGCACAGTGAGAGCTACGTGTTACCTCTAAGGGCGAACAGTAGCAGTGACCTCTCCTTTTACCCTTTTACTTCATTTGTTTATGCAAAGAGAGGGGCAGTGGTGGAGAGCTACTGGTCGCCAGAGCTGTCTGGACATTTAATCCGGATATATGCTATGGGGGTTTGGAGTGGACAAAGATATCCCAACTAATGATGACGCTTTTCTACGTGTTTTCATATCTTTTAATTAACCCGCCCTTCTTTTTTTACTGAGAATAAAGGGTAAGGGACGCAAAACTATTCCTCTAGTTAGAATTCTGCAGATGCAGTAATAGTTACTACGAAGGATCTTTACTGTAATGTAATGTAGTGATGAAATGATACTGAGTGGGGTTTTTTCTAATAATTATCAATTAAATAAATAATCAGGAAAATTGATAATTAGAAAAATAGTTGTTAATCAGCATCTAAGGTGCTGATTTGGAGAATCCGTCCAAATCGGAATGTCAACCTCATGCCGTTACGCATCTCCAAAAGTAACCCCCAAATAAGACGCCTCGGCCGGATGGGTTTAATGCTGGATTTTTTTAAAAAAAACATTGGAGCATGGTCAAAGATGCTATTCGCACGGTATTGGATTTTCTTCACACTGGTGGGAGTATGGCAAGGCAGGTGAATCACACCTTCCTTACCCTTATTCCTAAGATTGCGACACCTACGTGCCTTAGTGATCTCCGCCACATATCCAGATGCAATGTGATCTATAAAATTTTTGCAAGGTTGTTGGCTACTAGACTGGGCACTATTCTCCCCCACCTTATCTCACTTAACCAATCTGCATTTCTTATGGGGAGTTCCATCAGCGATCATAGCAGGCTTGTGACTGAACTATTATGGGGCTTTGACAGGAGATCGAGTCGAAACAAGGCATGCTTGAAGATTGACCTCTCTAAAGCCTTCGACTCCATTGAACATTCTTTCATCCTCGATGCTCTAAGAGTTATGGGATTCTGTTGCAAATGGATTAATTAGATTGAGACCTGTATCTCCACCACCACTTTCTCTATCTTGATTAATAGAGCCCCTCACAGGTTTTTCAATGAACCCGTGGTCTGCGCCAGGGCGATCCTCTCAACCCCTTTCTTTTCACTATTGGGATGGAATCACTCTTCTGCCCAGTGGTGAAGGCTATCTCTACTGGCCGCTTCTTCCCTATGGGGCGTGACCGGAATACTGCGCCATCTCATCTTATCTATGCAAAAGATCTCCTCTTCTTTTGCAGGGGCTCTCTTCGCTCCCTCATGGCGGTCAAAGATATCCTCCTTTCTTTTGAATCCATTTCTGGGCTGAATTTCAATCCAAGGAAGAGTAAGATGTTTAGGCCTAAATGGTACCCTCAGCATTTTGCTTCTACCCTACAGCTGGGTATCTTGAGGCAATCACTGCCTTCCATTTACCTAGGACTTCCACTCTCCTCGTCGTGTGGGAGAAGTTGTGACTCTAGAGGCTTGGAAGATCGCATCAGGTCACTTATTTAGGGCTGGGAGTCCAAAGTTCTCTCTATGGCTGACCGTGCTCAACTCCTCAACTCTGTTTTGCATGGTGTATTCCTATACCGGATTGCGGGTGCCCATCTCCCCCCTTAAAGCGGTTCATTGACTCAATTCGCTTTGCGGCAACTTCCTCTGAGATCGGTGCCGTCATGACATTGCTTGGGAGACCGTGTACCTCCCTAAGCAGGAAGGTGGTCTGGGGATGAATTCCTTAACCTCGCTTCGTGAGGTTATGATTGCTACTTGGTCTTGGAGGCTTATTTCTGTGGAGTCTTCCATTTGGGTGGTGTTTATGCGCAAAAAGTATCTCCATTCTGGGTCGTTCTGGGAGGCCCAACCCACTCCATTGGCTTCCCGTGTGTGGCGGATCATTTTGGGGAGAAGATGCGCTATTCATTCTGCTATCGGCAGTGATGTCCTACCGATGAATCTCTATTTCATCACCTTTATTGTATCATTTTTGCCTTAAAAACCCTAGTAAATATGTGTAAATAACCTTAATCCATGCATTTTAGCATCCACGCATTATTGTGTAAATAGTGTATAAAATGCAATTTTTAATGCCAAAATTAGAAAATAAAGAAAAGAAAAGAAAATGAATAAAATATTGAAGATATTTTTTTACTCTAAACTCCGAGAACTAGGCATCTCGATGACTAGGTCGACAAGAAATAAAGTAGGGGAAGATAAGGGCCAAAATACAACAAAAATACCTTTTATTTAATTCATTTTTGGGACCTATTTTTAGTTCTACTTTTTATACTTCAAATAAAAAACTTTGTACATGAAAGTTATAGATAATAAAAAATAAAAAAATACAAATTTATTTCACACAAAAATAATATACAGTATAAAAGATACAGTCAGAATACGTTTCCAAAATCCCATCTTCCCAGACTCATATCTCTCAAATAAAAACTCAAAATATATCAGAATCACCTTTAATTGTACATAACTTTTAATAAGCTATTTAATGAAGGTAGTTTCTGTTTTTGGAGTTAAGGTGTGAAAGTTAGGTTTTGGACCCCTATTGTATAACTATACCGATTAAAATATTCATTTTATTTATTATTCATTATATTTTATAATTTTATAATTTTATAGTTTTGTAAATATTATTGATAACATATATACATATTAAAACTAAAATAAATTACTAAATAAAATACTAAAATAAAATACTAGTATCAAAATCATAGATGAAATGTTAATAAGTATACAAATACAATTAATACTTCTATTTATTTAAGTGTATATATTATATCAAAAAATATAATAAATATATATTTAAGTCTCTAAAAATAAGTTATAAAAATATAAAATAATAACCTAAATTAATAAAATCAAAAAATAAAATAAAAAAATACATAAATACATAGATAGATATACCTATAATATAGCCCCTAAAAAGTAACTTGTAATTTTAAACTATTAAAAAATAAATAAAATCGTAATAAAATAATTTAGAAAATAAGAAACTTTTTTTATTTTATAACCTAAAATTAATAAATTCATTTATTAATTTTAATCGATTTTCCAATATTTTTCTAGGGTGATTTTTTCTGGTTGGTCCACGTGGACCAACCAGGTTGCTTGGAAAGTTGACCCCAGTCAACTCTCTGACCCACTCTGGCTTTCTCTGACAACCTCGTTTTTCACCTCATTTCTTGACTTTTTGGAGATCGATCCTTGCGTCCTTTTAGATCAAAGTCTTCGTGATTTTGCTTCCTCGTTTATTGGTGATTCACGCGCATAGCTCTCCTCGAGCTGTGGATCACTGATACGCTCGATATCCCTCGATCTTTCCACCCATTCGTCAGCCTTGAACATAAGCCATCCATCTTCCTCTTTGAATTTTGAACCTCTTTGGACCCGCTTCTACCCCTCGTCTTGGAGCTCTGGATTGAGCTAGGTAACAGGTAGCTTTCCAGCTCCTTAGGGGCGTGGTTAGGCTAGTCGAAGAGCGTTTTCATCTCCTTCGTCGGAGCGCCACCATTGAGATCGTCCTCCTGGTTCTCTGGTCTAGGAGGCTTACGACCCCGCGAGGGATCCATTTTCGGTAGCTTGCAAGTACTTGGAGCCCACGTCTGTCTTTGGGCTCGTAGTGGTGCATCAGCGCTTGTCGAACCATTTTGGCACCGCCGGAGTTAAAGGATTCTTCTTGGCAACTTTGGAGACCTTGCACGACGTCTCCAAAGGTCAGAGCTGCTCCCCATCGACGATCAATGCTCGCCAGCAGCCGTGTTCTTCCCTGTTCATCCAGGGAGGTCCATAGTCGTTGGATTGGCTTTCATCTCCAGACCGTCCATCCACTATCCAATCGGCCTTATCTCAACCATGGATTGCTTCGCAGATATCTAATTTCCACCGCACGATCCGAAGCGTCATCGCCTTCTACGAGTGCAACACGTGTCTTAGTGGAGCAGATCTAGTCGTCCGCTCCCACCTTTTGTGGGGCATTTTGCATATTTTCCCCCGCAAGTTTTTGTAATTAATATTCAATATCTAAACATCCATCAGTCGTTATTATATTTTGTAATATTTGTAAACTAGTCCCCCGTACTACAAGGTATTTACCAATTGGTCTGCGCCATGACACCGCACGCGACGCCTCACGTGGGGTGGTGATTTTGCGGGCGGAACCCCGGGCTTCTAGTTATTTCTATTTAATCCACAAACTTTTTATTTAAGTGTTATTTTATAGTAAAATTGCATACATGCCCATGTGTTTTTGACAAATTGCATTGTGGTCCCCGCCAGCGTAGCTCACGTGTTGATACACGTGAGCCCGGCATTTTTGCAGGAAGGCCCTCACGGGTCTTGGATTTTGTAGTTGGTCCAGAAACTTGTTAATCAAGTTGGATATCTTTGTAAAACTTGTATTTTTGCCCTTAGACTTATTGTTATTTACATTTATGCCATTGCTAGTAGTGCAATTTCTCTTTGTTGTTCGTATTTATTTTTAAATATCTATTAAACTCAAAAAAAAACCCTAAAAATACGTGTAGCTTTCTGATTGCACACTCTTTTATGCACATATTTTTATTTTGCAATTTGAGGCTTTTTATTATTTATTAAAAATAAAAATTGCTTCTTTTATCCCTGTTTGCAAGAGAAAACATATAAAAATTATAAAATCGTCTTGAAAATTTCACAAAAAAATATTTTGTTTATTTACTTATTTTTAACTTCCAGACCAAAAATCACTAAAAAATATTAAAGAAAACTCAAAAAATAGAAAAACTCTAAAAATCTTTATAAAAGTATAAAAAATTCTTGAAAATCCAAAAATTACATTTTTCTATCTCTGAATTTTACATATATTATTATATATTTTAAAATTAATTTGGAGAAATTTTGATTCTTTTTTTATTTTTATCTCCATTTTAATTTCGGCTATTTAATTATTCCTTATTTTAGGGTATTTTTGGATAAAAACATGAAAATAGCAAAAATTCTTAAAAAACCACAAAACAGTAAAAACTTTATATAAAACCCAAAAATATTTTATTTCTTTTATTTTGATTAATTTTATTAGCATTTATATCTATTATAGCCTATATTGTATATATATAGCTTTATAGACATAAAAAGAAAAGGAAGTTTAAAATAATAAAATGAAAAATGAAAATAAAAAATCATAAAATTAAAAATCAAATACAAAAGTATAAAATCAAAAATAAAATAAAAAAATTAAAATAAAAACCCACAAAAAGTGCAAGCTTGGCTAAGTGTTGGAGAGATAAAAGTGTGCTTTGATTTCTTATCTTGCCTGCTCTATTCCCTTACTTCCTGTGTTCGACCCATACTTGCTTGCCATTATACATTCTTGGTAGGGTATAATAAAATTTAACTCTTGCTCTTAATTGTCTAATTATCTATGTTGGTTAATTGTTGAAACAACGAGAGGGTTGGAGTAGTCGCCTCAGCGATAGTGAGCCTGAATTTTTAGGCCATTATTTAGTGATTCTCATCCTATCGTTTTTCACCTACCCTATGTCTGGATGCGCTTGCCAAAGGGTTTCTCCTTCGCTGACACATATGACCTTCTTCGTCCTAGGGACACGCCTCCCTCTTGGACCCCTATTGTCTGGGCTCATGGTACTCCCCCTAAGTTCTCCTATGTGTTATATCGTGCTATCCTTGAGCGATTACCAACCACAGACAGACTTGCTAGATTTGGCCTAACAGTCCCCTCCGCTTGCTACCTCTGCGCTACCATGCCTGAATCTCATGCGCATCTTCTATTCAACTTCCCGTTCTTGTCTGACCTCTGGTTGGACGCTTCTACGGGATTAGGATTGCCAATATCGTCGGTCCATCTTCCAGAAACGTTCTCCTAGATTGCGGGCATCGTCGACACGAGATCCTGCAACTCTGTATCGACCCTTATTGCTATAGTGGTTGGGACTATTTGGGCCGAGAGAAATCGCAGATGGAGCTCAACGAGTTCCCTCTCTGTCGCATCTATGCTTGACAACATTGCTCGTATTGTCAGCTCCATTAAGAAGAATTGATGGAACCCGAGTTTTTGTTTCCTTAGGTTCCTTTCGCCCCTCTGTGAACTGTATTGATGTTACATTTATGGCTATTTGGTAGCCTCTTTTGTTTTTTTAGACCTTTTTTGATGGAATATACAAGTTACTTATTACTTACAAAAAAATAACCCCCAAATGCAAGTATTTGAATAGTTTATAAATATTTTTTTAATGTTAAAATAATATAAAGTATTTGCATCCTATCTTACTTAACATTTTATAAATATTAAATTTGTATGATTCATTAAGATAGAACTAAATCAGCACTCACTTCAAGTGTGGATTGATGCATATTTTCTGAATATCATTTTCCCTGATTATTTATTAATTGTGATTTAACTTAATTATTTTTTTGATGGGTAAGTAATTGTATTCATGAAAGTGGAAGAATTTACAGACCCAACAAGGGTTTAAACAGTGCCCAGTTAAGCCAAAAATAGGCACCCAAAAACTGTAAGTGCATCAAGAACACCAAATCAAAAAGCTAACAAAATGGGCAATGTTGGCCCCAAAAATAGAGCCCCTGCATGGAGCAGAATATTT
Organism: Ottelia alismoides; assembly: GCA_037367405.1. NCBI lineage: Eukaryota > Viridiplantae > Streptophyta > Magnoliopsida > Alismatales > Hydrocharitaceae > Ottelia > Ottelia alismoides. The sequence continues at coordinate 24,959 of JAZKJV010006336.1, read as the reverse complement.
ACAAGCTGCCCACTAAAATTTTAACGGCCGAAATGATAGAAGAGCAAATCTGTTCTTGCGAGGTCGAAGGCGAAGCTGTCCAACGCGTGTTCCTCTCCTTCCAAATAGTCCACACCGTAGCGGCGAGGGCAACACACCATCGGGAACGGAGTTCCTTGTCTTGCAACAGCGAGATCCAGCTCAATATATCACAAAGGCGGGGAGAAGGCGGAGGGGAGAGACCCAAACCATCAACGACCTGGATCCAAATAGTCGCTGAGTAGCCGCATTCAAAGAAAATATGGTCCCGTGACTCAGCAGCCGCATCACAAAGATAGCATTGACTAGCAGCAGAGATTCCCATCTTCTGGAGCCGATCAAGAGTAGGGAGTCTGTTTGTATAAGCACGATAGAGCGCACAAGAAAATTTAGGCACTGGCAGCTTGCACCAGATTAAGTTTGCCCATGGAACAGTAGCCTCACGATGCCTAACCACATCAATGGCTTGGGAGAAAGAGAATCCTTTAGACGAGTTCAGCCAAGTATGCTGAGATCCAGAAGAAGATATAGAGCCCCGGATCACGTCACGCTTACGCAACAAAGTTTTCCACAACAGCGAGTCTCCCCCTTTTGGATGAGCATCCCAGAAGGAGCATGAATGTAGATATCTCCTACGCATGTAGATAGCCCACAGCGAGTGCTCCGCCGTGAGGATGCGCCACGACCAAGCCACAAAGGTAGCCTCACGCATCAAGTGCAAGGAGCGCAATCCAAGACCTCCCTCAGATTTTGGGAGGCAAACACGACGCCAGCTAATCCAATGGGGCCCTTTACCCCACAGAAAATTGGCACACATCTTATCTATGCGAGCCACAGCACCCCGGGGAATAAGGCAACTGTTGGCCTAATAGAGATTAATCCCCGCAACCACAGTGGAGAGGAGCTGGAAGCGCCCCATAAAAGAAAGTGAGGCCGCCATCCAACCAGCCAACATTGCCCGAACGCGCTCCTCCAGGAGCAAAGAAGAAGAGCCCCTGCCATAAGATGACGTAAGAGGCAAGCCCAGATAAGTAGTAGGTAGGGCACGCCTGAGCACCCCCAGCCTAAGTGTAGAAACAAAATCAGCTGGAGCGGCCTTGGGCCTAAATAGGATACTCTTTCGGGAATTCATCCTGAGCCCGGAGATATTCCCAAACACATCAAGAACCCTAGCCACACCAGCAAGGAAAGAGGAAGCGGCCTTACAGAAGAACAGGAGGTCATCAGCATAGATCAGATGGGAAGGAGCAGACGATCTTCCTTTCCCTAAAAGCTTGATACAACCATCAGCAACTGCTTTATCCACCAACAACGTAAGAGATTCCATGGCAATCACAAAAAGGAGTGGGCTCAGAGGGTAGCCTTGCCTAAGACCACGGGTTCCCTTGAAGAAGCCCTCCGAGCTACCATTAAGGAGGATGGAGAAGGAGACGGTAGCAATGCAGTTCTTGATCCAAGAAACCCAAAGAGGATCAAATCCCATGAGTTCAAGGTTCCGCAGGATGAAAGCGTGTTCAATAGTGTCAAAGGCCTTGGAAAGGTCCACTTTCAAACATGCCTTCAGAAGAGAGGACTTATGCTCAAAATTACGGGTTAGCTCTTGAGCCAATCTGGTGCAATCACCAATGGCCCTGCCTCGAACAAAAGCGGACTGATTGTAGGAGATAAGGTCAGGCAAAACCAGCGCCAATCTAGAAGCAAGAAGCTTGGCAAAGATCTTATAAATGATATTGCAACATGCAATAGGTCTGAAGTCCGCGAGGCCTCTAGCAACATCCGATTTAGGCACAAGGGATAGAAAGGTATGATTAACCTCCCTAACCATTGCACCTCCCTTGTGAAGGAAATGCATAGCAGCGCAGACATCTTGGCCGACAAGGTTCCAGTGCCTTTTAAGGAATGCAGCATTAAATCCATCCAGGCCCGGGGCTTTCGCAGAGGGAATGGCCTTCAGAGCCGCAAGAATCTCATCATCCCCAAATGGCCTAATAAGTGAGGCAGCTGCATCGAGGGAAAGGGCCAAACGGGGAGTAGGGGGGTCCAGGCAAGGAGGACGAGGGAGGGAAGGCCCTAATAGGGCCCCGAAGTAGGAGACCGCCTCAGAAGCAACCTCCGCCGCAGAATCCAGGATGTGGCCATTCGTGTCTAGAAGCTGAAAAATTAAGTTCCTCATCCGCCTACAATTGGCGGAGGAGTGAAAGTACTTGGTGTTTTTATCACCAAGGCGGAGCCAGTCCACCCTACTTTTTTGGCGCCAGGCAGATTCAAGGTCGAGGTCCAATCTTTCCATGTGCTCCTTTGCATCAACCTCCAACTGAGCCATGATGGGATCAAGGGGGTCGACCGCCAATGCCTCATTGATAGTCTTTAAAGCATCAGCCATATCTTTAACCTCATTAAAGACATTAGCCTCCTTAAAGGACCAATTCTTCAACGCCAATTTGACAGCCTTCAATTTCCTGGCAATTTTATACAACGGGTTCCCCCTAATTGGGGAAGCCCTGGCATCAGCAACCACGTCGCAGTACCCTGTACGGGTAGCCCAGTAGTCGAAGCATCGAAAAGGCGTTCGCCTAGGCGCCCCTTGAGCATAGCGAATAGCAAGAAGAAGGTGGTCACTGAGTCGGATCGGAATATATGCCAGCTTGGATTGCGGAAGGAGAGAAAGCCATGCCTCATTAACGAGTGCACGGTCCAACCTTGCAGCGATACGAGAGGGGCCAACCGAGGAGTTGGTCCACGACCAAGGATTCCCCGAGGCATGAAGGTCAACAAGATGGAAGGCATCTATGCAATCGTTGAAGTCTTCCATGGCACCCCTTCTAGGAGGAAGACCCCCCATCTTCTCAGACGAGTACCTAACAATGTTAAAATCACCAAGAACCATCCATGGGGAACCGTTGGGAACGTGAGCTCCCCTAAGGTCCTCCCAAAGGCACCTACGAAGAGAGGGGCAGTTAGCCCCATAAACCACTGTGAGAACAAGCGAGAGGCCTCCCGCATTCTGGCAGTTGAGGGAAATAGCCTGGTCAGAAACAACGAGTGGGGAGCAAGACCAAGTCGTGTCTTTCCACAAAACACATATACGCCCTAGCTCCGTATTGTTGTGAAGCAGCCTCCAGCCAGGCGGAAGGAGAGAGATAAAATTGTCCCAACAACTTGGCCGGATTTTAGTTTCCACAAGGTCGATAATTTCGGCATTAAATTGGCCATTTATTTTGGTCAGCATTTTCAAAAGATCCCTTTGCTTGCGCGGCCTGCATAGACCCCGCACATTGCAGGCGATGATTGACATTATTGAACGGGATGTCGGCCATCACGGCCAGCGTGCTTGGGGTTGCCCGAACCACCCCTCTTTCTCCTAAGGGGGGCCGGGGTCCGGGAGGAGTTGGCCTCAACAGAAGTCGGATGCGAAGGCTGGGAAGAGGGGATGGAGACGACACTTGTCCCCATGGGAGAATTTAAATCCAGGTCTCCCAAGGACCTCTGAGCACCTTTCCTGACATTTGTGGTTGGGCGATGCAAGAGCGCCTTTGGCCCAAATGGGAAGGCGTTGAATGGACTGCCAGAGACTCGCTTTGAGGCCCTTGATGGGGCGTTGTGGTCTAGCATGATAGCAGGTGGCATACCGCTATCTTTCAGCATAAGAGCTGAATGAGAATCAGCAGTGGATAGTGGAGAGACCAGTTCCTTCATAGGCAGAGAGGAGGGGAGACGCTCTTTGGGAGCCTCCCTGGAGGGCGAGAGTATACTGAGCAGGCCTTCCAAGGGGGCCGAAGGTGGGCCCGAAGAGCCGGGCTGGGAGAGGACAATCGGGGAGCGCTCAACGCAGTCGGGTGGAGGTCGTTTCGAAGGAAGCTCCAGTGGCGGCTCCTTAGAAGGGCCACCAAGAGACTCCGACATTGTCCCATCCACAAGGTTCGAATAGTCAGCCGGGAGTTCATCATTATACCGCACAAGAGAAGGGTCCACGCCCATGGAACGGGTGCATCGGGAGGTAGGATGATCAAAAGAGATACAATGCACACACCTGGGAGGACGCCACTCCAACTCCACCCCAATCATGAGCTTTGTACCATTGAAAAACCATAGCGGGACCTCTTGTGGAATGTCCTTACTAGCATGAATTGAAATGCAGCATCTAGCATAACCCTCCCGTATTCCAGCCGCAGTGGCTGCATCCATGAATAGGGGGATGCCCAATAGGCTCGCAATTTTGTTGAGGATAGCCACCGAGTAGTGACCCAAGCTAAGGCCGTGGAACCTAACCCATAGGGAAATTTCAGAGAGGAGATCCCTCTCAAGGCAAAGGCTCGCCTCCCATCTACGAAGAACCATGAATCTACCTTGAAACAGCCAAGGGCCGCCGTCAAGGATACGCTGGCAAGCTTCATCCGAGCTTAACTTCAGGTAGAAGAAGCCATTGGGCCGTGGAAAGAGCTTGAAGTCACCTACAGGCTTCCACACCTTTTCAATAAAATTTAGTAAGAGCTTCCGATACGGAGATTTACCTAGAACATAGAAGACAATAGTATGTTCCCAAGCATGATCCAGGGCATTGACGTCGTCCTCAGTGGCATAGGCAACCTGTAAGCCGTCGAAAGAAGAAGAGGCGACATACCCCATGCGGCGAGAGGCAGGGACAAAGGGAAGGGGTCTGGATGCCCCACAGACCTCGCGCCAGGAAGGCTTCGCAGGCGGGCAGTCGAAGGCAGTGGCTGAAGACAGCGACAGAGGCGGAGGAGGGGCAAGGGGGGAGCCATCCACAGAGCGGGAGAGAGGGGTGGAAGTGGGGGGGTCGGAAAAAGTGGGGAGTGGCTGGGCAACTGAAATCCCGGAAGAGAAAATAGAGCCGGCGGGAGTAGGAGGTAGCTGGAAAGAAAGTGCAGCGGTACTGGCGGCGAGGGGAGGAGGAGAGGAGGAGGAGAAGGAGAAGGGAGGGGGCGCTTGAGGAGTGGAGGCGGCGGCGGCGGCAGGAAGGTCAGGAGCGCCGACTTGGGGGTAGGGTTTGGAGGGGGAGGGTCGGGAGGGGGAGGTTCGGGAGCCATTTCCAACATGGTGGGTTTTGTTGGTCTCGTGCAACTAATAATTATTGATAAAAAAGTTCAGCGAGTAACTATGAGTTGTACGTATATCTTTTCCACTTAAAAAGGTATAGGGTTAGAGTATTCATCCGGATTTATCGAAAGGATTCACGGGTTATAAAAAATGGTATTAGCATTGGCCCTGCAAAATATGTGAATATTTGATATTAAAATCACAATTTGTAACGTACGAATCAGTAAAAATTCCTTACAATGTGGAAGATTTTGTATAAATAAACTCGATTTACTGCCTTTCTACCTAAGAGAACATAACTTGAATAGGTTCGGAACCCACAAGATTTTGTATACAGTATTGGACAATAGTAATTTGAGATCATGGATTATTATATAGAATATCTTATTGAGCGTAATTTGAGATTATGGATTATTATATAGGATATCTTAATTTGAGATCATGGGTTATTATATAGGATATCTTAATTTGAGATCATGGATTATTATATAGGATATCTTATTGAGCGCTTATCAGGTCAAGCCAGTAGACTAATGGGTCGGAGATGAGGTCGGCCCAAGCCCAACCCATTTATTCAATGGTTCAAAGTTTTAGCATGAGCCCAACCCGATATAAATTAGGTTGAGTTTCGGGTCAAGTTCATGGGTTGGGTCATGCTAGTCCAATCCAATGCTCATCCCTACCTGTCATAGAAGGGTATGCCATCAAAATGAACAACTATCATGGCAGGTGGATGATGATATATTACTAAAATGAAGAACCTTCATGGTAGGTGGGAGGATGACCAGCTATCAAAATAAACGATCATCATGACATGGCCATCAAAATAAACAATGTCACTGTAGGTATAAGGGAGACCTGCCATGAAAATGAATGAACTCATTGCAAGTACCCAAAAATTTTCTATGAAAATGAACGAACTCATGACGGATGAAAGGAAACATGCCATCAAAATTAAGGATCTCATTTGTAGGTGGGAGGGAGATCTGCCATGAGTACAATGAAATCCAATATAATATTTCGATATGATGGGTGTTAGAGATATAATGTGGGAAAATGCTTTGTTGTTGTTGTTGTGATGGGTGTTAGAAATGCCACATCATACAAAGAGATAGACCAACTCCACAAAGAACTCCTGAGGTAATTGCGAAACTACTCAGGGTTTATGGTGTAAATATCCCTACTTAAAAACCAACACATATTTATGTGGCATGTCACATCAGCATCTACATAGGATCCTCGATAATCACGAATTACACTAGGACCCTGCATAACCCTCCGTTAGTTTAGTTTATTAACTCAGCCAGATGATTGAGTTAATCTAACCAATCTGTGATCTAACGGTTGGGATTAACCAAAAGTAAAAATAAAAGATTTAAAGAAAAATATACCATCCCTCCTCCTGGTCTAACACATGCATGCAAAGATGGAGCTAGAGACTAACTCATTGAATCTTTGCTCTAGACCTCCGCAATGGTCGTGCTGAGCAGCAGCCGAAGAGGAGGTGGGTGCTGGAGGTCCTTGGATCTTGCAGTGGTCTCATCGTTGTAGGAGGAAGGGGAGGTGGGTGCTGGAGTAGAGGGGACTTCCACGAGGGGCTTCGATCCTGGAACGGGGGCGAGTGTTGTAAGGCGGCGACGTGACAATTGTGGAGGGATGTCGGTGGGGGTAGGGCTTCCACGGGGCTTGCAGCTTCCACGAAGGTGGGGTGGCTTCGACGAGCGCTTGCAGGCAGGGGAGGGTGAGGTGTTTTGACGAGTGAGGGAAGGTGGGCTTTGATGGCTTGGTTATGGAAGAGGTGGGTGCCGGAGGATGAAGGGGAGGAGGAGGTGGTCAGTGGGGGGAGGAAGGGGAGGAGGAGGTGGTGGGTGCTGGAGGATGCAGGGGAGGACGAAGAGCTCGGTAGGGGGAGGGGTGCGGCTGGCTGGAGGAGGAAGGGGAGGAGGTCGACAGGGGGTTGGTTGGTTGGAGGAGGAAGGGTTGTGGTCTCCTTCGTAAATAATGGGAACTTAAAGGGTATAAAATGTAAAATATTTGACAGATAGCATCATAGTTAATGGAAAATTTGATAGAAGTTAACATGACGTGAGTTAAGTACTATTTATGATCATGGATGTAATTCGTGATTGTTGAAGTTTCTGATAATTATTCAAGATTATGAGTGTAAATTTCCCTTTTAAGTATCATTTTGGGTTTGGAAATCATCGTTTTATTTTTCTTTACTTGATATAAGAGTCAACCAATCAATCAACCAACAATATATAGGTGGATTATATAAATGTGCGAAGCATGAAACCCAACAATTTATTCGTCTTTTCTATACTCGGCAATGTATTCGTCTTTGGTTTGGGGAGCGGAGATGATTCCTAGTTAACCAATCTAATCAAAATCAAATCACAGCAGACATGTTTACATTAACCACATCCTCGTGAAAGTGGATATTTCCCTGTGTTTAATGGCGTGGTTGTCAACAGAATATAAATAAATAATGACGTCTTCGGTCAAAGTCTAAAGTTGTGTGGGGATGGCAAAAATAGTCGTTCAAAAAATTGAGCGCAGGTGTACAAGGTGGCAGTGAGGGACCATAACCATTCCCACGTACTGTTTGATTTGATGTTGCACATCGGTATCCTATCACATTAGGACCCAAAGTCTTACATCTCACTACTCTTGTCCACATCCATCACATCTCACTACTCTTACATCTCCTGAGGGCTAAGTCATTGTCTCTTCTCTTGCTTTTCAGTGGGACTTCCCGAGCATGAGAAGTTCCACGTAGGATTCTTCGTGAAATTTCTCTTAGAGATACGAGTCGGTATCGTCTCTGCTTTGATATCAGTTGATGAGAATACAGATCATTTTATACTAATACGATACGAAACAGTCGACCACCATCACGAAAGTACGTGAAAAGAAAAACGACCAATGATCGGTCACCTCTCGCGACCACCTAAGAAGAAAGATCACTAAAAGAAGAACGTGTACAACTTTTTCCGTTCTATCGTTCTCTTCTTCTCTTTTCTTTCTCTCCTCCTTTCTCTAGGGGTTCCTTTTAGTTGTGTTGAGGCAATGCCTCCACCGCTATCTATATATAGCTTAGTTACAACCCAACATGACTATAAATAGAATGCAACTCGACTATTATTAAAATTAGGAGTCTCACTTCATTGGGATTCATAATCCTCATATAACTCTAATCCTAACAATTTCATATCCAGATCCAGCTCCACGGAAAGTTATATTGTACACAAGAAATACATCGACTTTAAATTAGATGCATACGGTTTATTAAAGGTCGGACATTGACTCTAATAAGTTCTCTATATGAATTTGGACTGCATTAATTTCGACTCAACTTCGAACTGCTTTGACCGGACATATTCCACTTCAATTTTTGCAAAATTTCTAGATTGTATTTGCCAAGAAAAATCTTCCACAAATACCAAAGCTTTGACCACTTATGAGAGAGAAAGAATAAAAGAGAATAAAAAGTAACAGCCTTCTTTTGCTTCTTTGCTTTTTTTTTGAGATATTTACACCTATAATCTTGAGTAATTTCATAATTACTCTAAAAATCCTCTATAATCACGAATTACACTCATGACTTTGAATAGTACTTAACTATTGCACTCATAACCCTGTGTTAATTTCCACCCACTTTTCCGGTAAGTATGACGATATCTGTTAAGTATTTTACACTTTATACCCTTTCAATTTCATTATTTACGAGTGGCCCCTCCTTCTCCAGCCAAGCAACCCCCCTCCCTCCCTATGTCGAATTCCTCCTGCCAGAAGCCCGACCCCACCAGGCAACCCCCCCTCCCCCGACCTCCTCCTCCTCCACCGGGCAAGCCCAACCCCCAACATGCAACCCTTCTCCGCCGACTTCCTTCCCGTCCACCGTCAAATCCCTCCCCTCCAGTGGAAGCTTGACCCCCACCCCAGCCTGCCAAGAGCCCCCCCGCACCCCCGCCTCCGACCACAATCGAAGCCCCACTCCACCTGCAAGAGCCCCCTCCCCCCTTCCCCTCTCATACCACATTCGAAGCCCCCTCCCCCTGGTGGAAGCATCTGCTAGCAAGACCCCCCCCCCCCCCCCCATGCACCCCCGCCTCCGACTACAATCGAAGCCCCCCCCTCCCCCGAAGACCCCACCCCCGGTGCCGCCGCCTACAAGGCACGTGCCTCACCTGAAAAACCTCCCCTACCCCCGGTGCGACTGCTTGCAAGTCCCCCTCTGCCTGGAAGAAAATTCATTTCCTTTTTTCTTTTTTACTTTTGATTAATTCTAGATGTTTAATAATGAATTGGTTAGATTAACTCATCCGTATGGTTGAGTTAATGAGCTAAACTAACGGGAGGTTATGGATGTAAAACGAAGTATTTATTTAGGGGTCTGGGTTTAATTCGTGATTATAAAGGATTTCTGGTATAATTACGAAATTACTCAGGATTATGAATATAAATATCCTTTTTTTACTCCTACAAAACTTATAAAGTAATATATATCTTTAAACTTTCAATAGTTTAGGTTACAACCCTCTCAAAATGAACCCTTGTCATTAAAATATGTTAGTCAAGCAGCTAAGTTTGATCATAAAGACATGAAAACAATGCTTACAATAGGACCTTAAAACTTTCTTGAATAAATTACGTAGAAGTTTCTGAGACGTATAGCCTATTTCAATGTTGTACGTGAAATGTGGTCCGCAATTACTACTTATGCATACTTTATTTTGTCTTGCTAGCCTTAAGTCACATTGACTCTAAGGATAAATTTGAACAAATCCTATAGATTCCTAAAGATTGAGTACCACCTTCTTAGTTTTTAAATAAAATTGGGTATATACATGGGCGGAACCAGGAATTTCACGAAGGAGGGGCCGAGTATACAATTATTATGTATGCTCAAAAATAGAAAAATCTATGTATTTTTTAATGATATTTTTAAATAGAATTAATATTTTTAAAATGGACCTCTTTCAATCTTGATAAACGTAGAATTTGAATCTATTATTATTGTTAGATTTTCAAATAGATTGATATTTTCCATAGAATTTTTAAAATTAGATAAATATACTAATTTAAGCCTCTCCGAATCCATCTTAAAAAGGCTAAATTATTAAGTGAAATTTTGAAAAAAAGTTCATGGTTAAAAGGAAATAATAAAATTTATTTTATTTATAAAGAGTACTAAAAATAATGGGAGAGATAAATAAACTCGAATACAGTTTTATATCAAATTATTTTAATACTTTGGAAGTGATTGGATAAATCATATAAAAGAAAGTAAAATTGATGGAGATAAGATTTGAATCCTGGTCTTCAAAATAATAACCTTACCACTATACCACTTAACCATTCAATGATTTAACAACGTTTCTCTAACAATATTTATTATAATACAATGAAGGAGGAGTCATGTTAAAAACTTAATACATTGTATAAGTGACGTATAATAATCATTGGGGGGCATAATATATACTAGTTCCGCCCCTTGACTCGATACAATTTTATATCAAATTATTTTAATACTTTATAAGTGATTGGATAAATAATATAAAAGAAAGTAAAATTGATGGAGATAAGATTCGAACCCTGATCTCCAAAATAATAGCCTTACCACTCTACCACTTGACCATTTATTGATTCTATAATATTTTTCTAACAACATTAATTATAATACAGTTAAGAAGGGGCCGTATTAAAAACTTAATACATTGTATAAGTGACGTATAATAATCATGGGGGGGGCATGGCCCCCCCATGATGTAAACTAGTTCCACCCGGGGTATATAGTTACAGACTTTTGTTTAATTTACTCAAATTCTTTTACCGTGTTTATACCCTCCCTTTCTATCCCTGAGAATTCCTGACCCAAACCCAACCCCCGTGGAAGCTCGACCCCAACTGCCTGCCTCCACCATCGTGGAACCCCCACCCAACCAACGACCTGAGAGGAAGTGACTATCCGAGGTTTCTCGTATATTTCACGATTACGTGAGGTTATGATTGTAATTACGAAATTACTCAATGTTATAGGTTTAACCATCCCAAACTAAAATCCCTTTACATTATGACCCTCAACATCGCGTCTAATTAAACCACAATCCTATAATCTTTGTGATTTCACCACATCCCAACAATCTTTACTGACACATATGCCATTGTCTAAGGACTATGTTGTAAGAGGTAGAAAGATTGCAGAGTTACAATGTAACTGAAAAAGATTTTAGGACTCGTTGTGCAAAAGTCTCAAATAAAAAAACATTTTCCCTTTTTCTTCCGAAGAAAAAATATCAAGAAAAAAAAGAAAAAGAAAAAGGAAGTAGAAGTAGCAAAGGACCTAAGCAACGCCGACCGTAGTCTGCGCAGAGCTACAAAAAGACTCGCAACTCACAAGCAAAAGCCTCAGAGCTTTCTTTACACATATACTCCCCTCCACCCTCCTCCTCCTCTCCCTCTCCCACCAGCAATGGAGTATGAGAGGATCGACAAGCTCCAGGTAAATGCCTCTCTCCCTCCATGAACCCCCAAATGGAACACGACCCATCTCCCAGATTCCCTTCTGGATCCTTATATCGTTGTCTCCCTTCCTCCGTTTCTGCATTTTGTTATTTGTCGGCATCTTGTGTTTGTTCTTCTTGCATGAGGTTGCCGTTCGTTTGATAAACATCACATAGCATTTGGCATGTTCGAGTAACAGTTGCAGTAGAGAACCCACAAATAGTTATAGTGGAAGATTCTTGCAAGATGATGTTGAGGATGCATGTTTTCGCATGTGCTTGTTCAAACTAAGTTTTGTATACCCCTTTGTTGGATGTTGGTATTTTTTCTTCAAATGTCATTTTACTGATATTGGGAAAGAAGGTTGTGTACCGTGTTGAGATTTTGGTGTTTTATTGATCCTTAGAAATTGTTGATTGGTATCTTTCAGACAGGGGTGATTTCCCCCAGCAAACTTAGGCTCAGACTACTCACTGGAAATCTCAACAGAAGGAATGGAGGAAACAGCTCTTCACTAGACATTAGTATCATAGCTCTCGATTCATAGATTGGCTGGTAAATAAATTTTTGAGCAATCTCTTTGCAAACACTGAAAGGGTTATTTCCTACTTGGAAATGGGAAAACATAAAAGGGTGGCTGTTACAATCTGTTCACTAGGGTCTTATTTATCACAGCAAAAGCTATGCTAAAATCTCAGCTATCAGTAGGATGCTCTAATGATGTTATATTTTTGTTTTATTAATCGCCATTCATGTAGCTAAGATCGCCTTTCTTGCTGCAGGTAACTTGAAGGAACGCGAGGGAGCGTCTTCGACGTGCTTCAACATGCCGAATTCTGTTAGGAAACTTGTGTCCTCGGGACAAGATGATCAGTGTGGCAGAAAACATCACAAGGATTTCAATCCTAAAGGGAAAGATGGCACCGGCAATATGAAGTTCCAAGATAATTGCAAGGACGTCTCTCATCAACTGCAAGTTGGAAATACCAGCACCGTGCATCCCGCGAGATCCGCGGAGGAGTACGGGGGTGAATGTGATGCTAAACAGGATCATACGACCGGCTCTACCTTTGAATTTCACAGAGGGGAGAGAACTTTGCCCAATCCAGTTGTAGGCCCCTTCTCAAGACCTCTTCCTTCCAAATGGGATGATGCTGAGAAGTGGATTATTAGCAGACAGAAGTCACTCCAGAATGCCTCGAAAAATTGTGACATGTTGGAGCAACTGAACCGAACGAAGGTCGGTAGTTGGGTGAGAGTTGCACCTGAAGCTGTGATACCGGAAGCTCGTGCAGCTTATTTACAGACGGTCGACTCGAAGAGACTGAATTTACACCATGTATCGTCTCAGGAAGTGTTGGAAAAGTTCCCTTGTGTCACATTTCGATCTCTCCCATCGACGAAAGGACCTGATGCAGCCGGTATCGTCGTAGATCCTGCTTCTGTGAGCTACAATTCCATCTATCAGAATGATCAGAAAGAAGTCCATGAAGTTGAAGTAACTCTACCTGACTCAGGTGCTTAAAAGTATATATGATTTTTCTATTGATATTTAGTTTTTTTTAGGAAAGTTCTTAAGTTGCAACTTGAAGAGGCATGCTTAAAAATTAAAAGGCTTCTTTATCTACTGTATAAAATAAAAAAATCATTACCGTAAATAACGAAAACGATATCCTATAATATTCCACCGCGGTTTTGGATACATGTGCTCAGAATATGGCATGACATTTTCGAATGATGGATTGATTGCTTTATAGTTCTTATGCATATGAATATGAATCAGCATTCTGTTCAGATGTTCCTCTTATTTACTATCAACTCTTTCTTGCATAATTAATTAAAACTAAATGTTATCATACAAGTTTTGATGATTACAATAAGAAGAGAATACCAAATTAATGGGGAGCGAATTGCGTATTTTGTATATTTTTAGTGTCTTTCTTCCTAAGTTTGTAGATCTTTGAAGAGGTGGGAAATGAATTGGCACTTTTTTGACAGGAATTCCTCCAGTGAAATCTGTATGCATGAGAGATATGGGAACCGAAATGACTCCAGTCACCAGCCAAGAGCCGTCGAGGATGGGGACTCCCATGGGAGCTTCTACACCAATCCGTAGCTTCAATTCGTCGAGGGACTCCACTCCTAGAAGGGGATCTCCAACTCCTACCCCGGTGAAATCCACCGCAGGCCGTCACGAGAAGGGCACCGTAAATGGATTATCTGAAGACGAGTTTCGGCTCAAGACCCGAAGAGAGATTGTCGCTCTTGGTGTGAAGCTTGGTAAGATGAACATTGCTGCCTGGGCGAGCAAAGATGATTTGGAAGACACTTGCACTTCACGTAAGACTCCGGATGCGGATGCATTGGACAAGGCCGAGTTTGAAGCTCGTGCGGCATCGTGGGAAGAATCAGAAAAATCTAAATACATGGCCAGGTATATTTACCCGATCCGAGATGTCAAGCAGTTAACTTCGAAATCATTTTGAAATGTGAAAAGGTGGGAAAGTGTTTAGTAATCTTGAACTGCTATTCATTTTTCATAACAACAAGATGAATCGGTAAACATTCTCTAAACGCGATTTTTTTGGTATTATTACTCGACTACGTCAAGGTTGAAGCATGTACATGCCTGTTCTTTTCAGATTCCGGCGTGCTGAAGTGAGCATCCAAGCTTGGGAAAGCCAGCAAAAAGTGAAGTACGAGTCCAAACTTCGGGAGATCGAGGTAAATATCAGTACATGTATGTGCTTGTTGGGACGAAATCATTATATTGAATATGATTTACTTGAATCTAAGTCCGGGTATGACTCGCATTAGAAGATCTATATGGAGGCAAGGAAATTCATGTAGCCGATGCCGATTAAATTGGAAACCGTCTCGGTTTTAGTTGGCACGATTTAAACATAGTCATCTTGTTATAGGATTCATGCCTCGCTCCTCTCTTGCTGTTCGGATTTTCTTAGCAAAAAAAAAACAACTGTTTCCAGGTGCAACTCGAAAGAAAGAGAGCTGCTGCTCAAGAAAAGATGATGAGGAAGCTGGCGGGCACGAAACTGAAGTGTGAGAGACAGCTCGCTGCTGCGGTAGCTCGAAAAAGCCGGCAGTCCGCAAGAACAGCTAAGCAAGCTGAGCTCATCCGGAGAACTGGCAGCAGGTCCTCACCTCACTTACTCTGCTGCAGCATGTTCTTTTAGATCTTCCAAACAAGACGCGATATTCCGTCACCGCTCTTGTGAGTTTCTTGCTCACGTTATGTTTACCGAATGAAAACTAGCATTCATCCAATGTACACATCCGATCAAACATCATATATATTGTAATTGCTTTTCAAGAATCTACGCATTAGCTCGCTCGTAATTGTGCTGTGGGTTCCCTTGGATCGGTCTGTATGGGGTCGTTGATCTGTGGGATGAAGTTTTAAATGTTTCAGTGTTCGTCTTCGCTTCGTCAAAAATATACCGCTTAGTTTTGAAACTGTAAACTATCAAACAGCCATATTTTGGAAAACCATTACGAACCCATCCAGTTGCAGATACTGCTGGTTGAAGATTTTGCACTGCTCCATTTGTGCTTGGATCTGTATGGAGTTCATGCAAAAGTTTTCGAGGGGATTTCTTCTTTTTTAGCGAGCCGGATTCAACAGAAAATGGTGAAGTTCTTCAGTACATCCGGTGGCTAATCTTTTTACTGGATGTTGTTGGCAACTTCGCATTTTCCAGCTTGTCTCAAAACCTTCTTGAAATGTTTTTATATCTTTAGTTGTCTTGAATCCTAATCCATTTGTGCGACCCAAAGCATTGCAAAATTTGTTTCTTGTGACATACCAATATCATTGCCCCTGTAAAACCTGGTGTCTCAAGTTTGGATCTTGCAGTTTTGGGGTGAACTAGGAACATGTCTCATATGCAGTATTATTGTCTTGCTTGCTTGCTCATTCATTCGGTATCGCGATCACATGCGTCGAAAACGTTTATCCACGGATAAGACGACGGTATGCCACAACCAAATGCAGGTGATTGCTCTCGTAAATGGTTTTGACATGAGTGGTACCATAAGATTGGTCCCAGACAATGGCAATGTTTCTAAATTTGCTCGTTAACAAGATTTAACAGAAGAAAAAATAGATAAATTATCCGGAAAATAATTAAAATCATTTTTTCTCTCTTCCTGTCCTTGGATTTTGTTCTCTCAGTCAAAAGGCCGAGGCTAAGGTTTAGTCGAAATCGTTGCAGACTTTGAGGCGGAGGATAGAAGTTCCGAGGTGGTCAAAGTGTACTCCTCGCTATTGGAGACATAAATGCATGTTCCCCTTATCCAAAGCTTTGCTCGGATTGAATATGATATCTCGTGCTCCCCTGATGAGTTAAATTATCACGACACTTCAAAACAAGAGCCCTTGTTCTTTTTCTTTTTCAAGTGACCTTGTGGCAAAATTTACATCTATATGCCCACTGACTAGAGAAACCGTAGCATATGGGGCTGACTATCTCTAGCCCCCTATGAGGGTCGTCCGATCCCCATCCGATGGCCCTCTGCATCCCAGCACATGTTGTGCTACAACAGACAATTCAATCCCAAGATTGTTTAGAAAGTTCACCATGTTCCCGCCTCACGAAGAATCTTATAATTCCTTGGGTCTTAGGCTCTAAATGGTATAATTACAATGTTGTAGGATAAATATTGCATGTTGTCAAAGAAGGGACAATCATCATCCAAGATATCGAGTAGAAGAGTCTTTATGTTCTGCAAGGATCTACAGTTATTGGTTTTGTTGTTGTATCCCATGATGTAAAATCCAAATTATAGAACATGCGGATAAGGCATATGACTCAGAAAAGAATGAAAATCCTAAGTCAGATTCTTCTCGAAGATCCAAATTGGATGTATTTGAGCATTTATGTTTAAAAAAATAATACATCTTGTTAATCAACAAAGTAATTTACATGATGAAGGAGACGTTGGATTACATCCAAGCTAATTGATGGATCCTCATGTGTCCCATCTTCAGGAGGTGATAGATATTTTTGTCTATTATCAATTATTACTCGAGCATAGTTTGGATTTTCATGATGAAATACAAGAGTGGGGTTTTCAAGACTTTCAAAAATGGAAGATTTTGGTTTAAAACCAAACTTCAAAGAAGGTTAAGCATATGCACATTGATAATAACCCAGAGGCTCTGTTTGGTTGGAGAATAGGCCCTGGAATAAGGGCCAATTCTCCTCCCGACACGGTTCCCAGTGGTACGACTATTCCCCATTATTCCATCTTATTTCACTCTTATTCCTATCTTTATCCCACCTTACCTACCTTTATTTCACCTTATTCTCCTTATTCCTATTCTCCAGCCAAACAAAGAATAGACCCTTATTCTCCTTATTCCCCATCCTTATTCCTGCTTATTCCCGAATCGAACGCACCCAGAGTTTTATTGGTCAGAGTTTAATAAATTCTGCAAGGATGAGAATATTGTAAGACGCCGCAATGTCATGGAATACCACAATAGGATGGAGTTGCAAAAGGAAAGAGTAGATCATATGAATAGAGAAAGATGCATGCTCTCAAATGATGGCCTTCATAGAACATTTTGGTATGAGGCTGTGAATTCAACTTGTTATGTGTTAAATCAGAATGATGCATCCACTATCAATTGCAATGCGCCCCTTGAGGTATGATCTAGTAATCATGCGAAATATTATATTTTACATATTTGGCTTGTGTTACATATTATCATTTTAGTGAAGGAAAGTTAGAATCAAGGGTAAATAATGGGTAGTTACAAGTTATAGGGATATAGATTTCGATTTCCTTCTGAGAATAGAATAAATCAGTAGGAATATACCTTTAATCGAAAGTCTTTAGTAGGAATAATTTAGTAGGAGATCGTTGACATGTTATTCGATCACATAGTTAGCATTGTCTTGTTCAAATGTAATTGGTTTGATGCTTTTAACGAGGTTGGTTTTGAGTTGGCTTTACATCATGGCTGTATCGGTCTTAATAAAAGACGTATGATACTATAGAATAAAGAGCCATTTGTTCTATCTTGTCGGATTGATAAGGTTTTTTATCTTCCTAATAATAAATATTGTGATTGGGTTATTTCAATAAAAAATGTTCCTTGTGATTGTTAAGATATTAAAATTGAGGATAAAGGTCATTCATTTTTCGCTTATCAGAATGATAACGACAAATGTAAGTTTTTAACATTTATATGTAATATTTCTTTTTAGATATAATCCAGTTAATCCCACATTTTTTAGATATGGTTAACACACGTTTTATGGCTCGTCGCCATCCGTCTTTGGAGGAGGAATTTGTATTGAGGGTGTTATTGAGGACGTTGATCTCAAAGGGGCTATTGACACGGTGGACCTAGATGTTGATCATGATATGGTGGAGTCGAGCTATGTGAGTGATTTTTTTTCTTTTTTCCAATACCTCTTATATAGGTTAGTTAGAGAGGACACATCGTGGTCGGGGCCCTACTGTATGTGCATCTTTGGGACGATTGCCTCTCTGAGAGAGGATACAGGTGCAAGTCTCTATTGGGGGACAAGTGTTTGATTGTCTCCAATTTCCCAATAGTTTCGAGATGCTCGTCCGAATGCATTACCTCTTTGTATTTGTAGAAAAACAGAATGCGGAAGCGTATCAGAAAATAAAGATAAAGAAAACATTAGGGGACATCGGGATTTAACGTGGAACCCTACTCCAGAAGGAGCGGGATGAAACCACGGGAGAAGCCCCTGAATTGGGCATTTCTTCTATTGCTTTTCTCAATGAGTACAGGGGGTGTGGGGCTCATTATATAGTCCCACGGACAGACCCAATAGTGACCGCTCCCCATGTGGTACTAAACACATGGGTGAGTTCTTTTCTTTTCCAACACTCCCCCTTAAGTTGGTAGCTGGGACAGCTGCAACTTGCAATAATAAAGAAAAATATACATCATTACATCTTCACTTGAAATCATCACAATAAACGTATGTATCCGCAACTGGTAGACAAACCCGCTTACTGACGGGTATATCAGATCACCGGAACATATCTCTGTCGTGCCTGGAAGGTCACCGGACTGTCTCTGTCGTGCCTGCATGGTCACCGGATCTCTATCTCAGTCGTGCCTGCGGGTCACCAGACTTTGTCTCTATCGTGCCTTGAAGAAAACAAATCCAGTGCGGAGTCGATGTCGAGGATAGAGACACCACGACGAAGATCGATGCACAGTGAAGATGGCTTGATATTCTGTGAAATCCGGAGTGTTTGGTCTTTCAATAAACGATGTAGGATGCATATGGCTTTTACTCCCCCTTTCTCCCAAACTTGTGAGAATAATGAAAATAATAGACAAGTTGGGAGAAGCAAACATGAATCACATTTTTTTATGCGTACGACTTTTTTCTTGTATGCGACTTTTTTTCGATTTTTTTGTTAGCATGTGCGTACCTCTTTTCCTTGTACGCGCCTCTTTTCTCCTTTTTTTCCTTTTTTTGTAACTAACAAGCCCTCTTTTTTTCCGTTGGGCCTCCAATAACAAAGTCCCTCTTTTTTCCGTTGGGCCTCCATTTTTTTGTTGCTGCATTCGGCACAACCCTCTCTCCTTTTTCTTGATATTATGGCCCACACGGGGCTTACAAATAAACGGCCCAAATCTCCTTTTTTTTTAAATGACAGGGATATTAGGGTTCCCACTATGGGAAACCCTCTCTCTAACGCCCGCCGCCGCCTTCTCTGGAGAATCTCGCACGCCGACTGAAGAGGAAGCTCGGGGGGGGGGGGGGGGGGGGGGGGCTGCCGATTGTGCCGCCAGAAGGGCTGCGAGGGGGGCGCACGAGTCTGCATCACGGGGGCTGCAACCTGGAGGTGTGCCTCCGCCATCGCCGCCTGCGCGAAGATCTTCTTTGGAAGCCGGTTGCACGAGGAAGGAGGGTGCGCGCGCGAGGAAATGCGCGAGGAAGGGTCGCCGGGAGGGCGTGCATGTGCACGCGATGCCTGAATCAGGGACTGGTGGCGGCCCGGAGGAAGGATGCGACCAACAACTGCTCGGGGCGGCGGCGCTGGAGGTGCGATTTGGAGATGCCGCGCGTGTGCAGAACAGCAAGGAGCAGAACGCCGAGGGTTTTTTTAACATCGCGCGTTGCTGAAGAAGGCGGTTTGCCTGGGACCACCACCCGGATGTTTGTGCGATGGAGACCCTAGAGAGATGGATCGAGGCGGCTTTGTTAGGAGCTCCATGATGCCGGCGCCGCCATTGGAAGGGTTTGTGCCGCCTGCGCGCTATGCCTTGTAGCAGAAGGGTCGCGCCCTTGAGATGGGAGATTGAGATCCGCAGGAGGCTGGAGTTGATGCCTGAAACTGATCTTTAGCTGTACGCCGCAGGAGAGAAGAACATCGACGTGAAGAACAGTTTGAGATATGGACTTTATAACTCGGAATAGTAATCCTCTGATGCTAATCGAATAATCGAAAATTGAATCGAATCTCAACAAGAATACATGAACAAATCCACGAGAATCGAACCCGCTCTGATACCATGTAGAAAAACAGAATGCGGAAGCGTATCAGAAAATAAAGATAAAGAAAACATTAGGGGATATCGGGATTTAACGTGGAACCCTACTCCAGAAGGAGCGGGATGAAACCACGGGAGAAACCCCTGAATTGGGCATTTCTTCTATTGCTTTTCTCAATGAGTACAGGGGGTGTGGGGCTCCCTTATATAGCCTCACGGATAGACCCAATAGTGACCGCTCCCCCATGTGGTACTAAACACATGGGTGGACTCTTTTCTTTTTCAACAGTATTAGAGACTAATATAGCGTGGAGCGGAAAGATCGTGTTTTACGTAAACCTGCGATAAGTATACCTGATTTTTTATTATATAAATTAAATACTTTTAACTTTTAAATTTTTATTTTGTGTAGCAACATTTCGAACAGGATGGTAATCCCATAGTTCGTGCCGGAATCCTCTACCGTAGGGCCAAGATATACATAGATTGGAGAGAAAATTATAGGCAGGTGAGTTTTTTTATTTTTATTTTTTTAAATTTTTGTTATTTTTTTAACAATTTTTAGGCTTTCTGAATAAATAAGGACGTGATCGGATAACTTCTTAACGACCCTATGACAAAGTCTTTAATTACAGTTTTGAAAGTGCGCAATTCAGTGAATCAGAATTCTCGTCTGACCTCTTAGTGATTAGGATTGAATTGACAAAAATAGAACTCTCTACCTTGTACCCAACAAGAAGAAAGCCTTTTTCGCTTAATCGTGGATAGATCTATAATATATATAGAGGGACAAAAAAATGAAAGGCAGTTTATACAAAGGTGAGATTTTCCGAGAAGATTGCTAGGGAGATGAGTAGACGTCGAGCCAATCCAATAAAGAAGATCGAGCATCAGAGCTATATCATGTAATAGAATATGAGAGAATCGTTCTTCTGCCATATATATTAAGGTTGGGGGTTAAGGGAAGAAGGGCCAACTCTCAGAGTAGAAACGAAGAAAGCGATCAGCTTCTCTGGGACACGAGATTTCCTCTATATTCAAATCAAAATGACCTTTGATCTTATGAATTTGTTCTACTGCTTTTCTCTGCTCCCTCTCAAATCATGCAATATTGCATGATTCTGCCCAATGTCTCGAGGAAACATATCGACTTAATCCAGAATCCATTCCTCTAGAGGATTGGATTGAAGCTTGTGACAACTAATCGTATGAATTTTTTTAATGTACCTAGTATTATAGTGGGATATTTATACCTAATTATCTCAGGAACCCTCGATAATCACGAATTACACCCAAGACCCCTGAGTAGTCCTTACCCTTTACACCTATAACCCCATGCTAACTTTCATCCAATTTCCCGTTAAATATGAAGGTGTCCGTCAAGTATTTTGTATTTTATACCATTTAAGTTCCCATTATTTACAAATGAAACCACTATTCCTTCCTCCTACACCTCCTCCTCTCCCATCGACCACCTCCTCCTCCCTTTCCTTCTCCAAGCCACCGAAACCCCCCTTCCCCCGGCCAGCACGTCCTCGCCTGCAAGTCCCCAGTCGAAGCCCTCGTCTGCCCCCCCCCTCCCGGTTTGCAGCACCCTCATTCAAAGTCCCCCCCTCCCCCTGCAATCTTGCGGTCAGAGCGACCCAGGTCGGAAGGTCCCGCAAGCCCCTTCCCCTCCCCGCCTGCAAGTCCCCAGTTGAAGCCATAGTCGGAGCCCCTAGGTCAGAAGGTCCAGCAAGGAGACCTTACAAACAACATGTTGGAGCACCCTTGTTCAAAGCCTCCGTCCAAAGCCCAACAACACCCCCCTCCCCGCCGCTTACCTCTACCTGCTGCAAGCCCCCGGGTCGGACGCCCACCTGGCAGCCCCCGTTCGAGCCACCTCCTCTCCTTCCTTTCTTTTTCTTTTTATTTTTGATTAATCCCAACCATTAGTTCACGTATTGGTTAGATTAACTCAGCCATGTGGTTGAGTTAATGAACTAAACTAACATAAAGTTTATAGATGTAAAATGGAGCGGTTATTCAGGATCTTGGTAGTGATTCGTGATTATCAGGGATCCTAGGGTAATTATGAAAGTACTTAAGGTTATAGGTGTAAATATCCTATTATAATTGAATAAATGTATACCAGATTTTATAGATTACTATTATAATTTAAATCTCTCTTACAGACAAGTTTGTCTAAAAATAAGTCCAATAGAACGAAGCAACTCGGTCCGATGCATGGACATGGAAGGAGGAGTGCTGATCAAATGAAGCTGAATTAGGAAACACTTCCATACCATATATTCTTCATATTAAATATAAAAATATATAACTGATTTTGTTTCTATACATAATCGGGACATGGGATATTCCCGATCGAGTGTTGACCTTCGAACTTTTGAAGAAGAAAAAGAAGAAGAGTAGGATCAACGGTTCTCGTGTTTGATGTCACGAGAACTATGAAAAGCACATGTAAGTTTGTTAATGTATATGTTTAACATGTATCTTTTGTTAAACATTTTGTTAGCAATTTTATCTGACATAAAGATAGGAAGAGATGACTCAACAGTTGCCGATGGAACCAATATATTGTAGTGACGTGTTGACCCCTTCGATGACATTAGAAGAAGCATTTTTATTTGTTTTCCCCAAAAAATACCCTATGTGTTCGTTGCGGTGATGCGGCAATGAATATCACCAATTGGTATGGGGAGATGCGGTGCCGAGAATTATTCTACAGAAATCAGAGCCTAGGAGCTGAGTTAGATAAGGCGAAATATGTCATCTTGAACTTTAAAGAAACAATTGATAGAACACCGAGGAGAGTCACAAGACCCAAGAAATGCTTGCTCGCATCCTTGCGAATCTGATGAACCAGGAATCTCTTGCATCATATTTTTTCCCTTTAGCCTTTAGATGATCCACGACCTCCAGACGCTAGAGGTTTAATATTGTAACTTTATTTTCTATGTAATATAATTATAATTTTGCATTTCATTATTTAATGTTAAAAAAATAAAAATCAAATCCGAATCTACTTATCCGGATTTGATTTTTATTTTTCTTCATTTTCTTATTAATTCACAGAGGTTCCTTAAACGCCGACGTAAGCATCAAAATCTGTCGATATAAGTTTAGTAGATAGTAGCTATGGGTCGGTGGTTATACTGGATAAGACAGCAGTTCGAAACCATCGACTTGTTCTAATGCTGTTGATAGCAGCTGAAGCTCGGCGATTATATTGGATAAGAAGGCGATCTTAAACTCAGGGCCGGCTCTGGGTATTGTTTTGAAGTGCAATTGCTTAGGGCCTATTAATTTTAGGGGTCCAGGTTTGCATGTAATTTGATTTTTAGTTTAGAAATAAAATAGTATTAGTCAGTAAAACAATTTATTGTAAAATAGGCCCCTATAAATTAGGGATGAAAACATATATGATACGGATTGGATATGCTTATTTTCATATCCATATTCGTTTTATCTCTATCGAATACCGATACAGATATGCATTAAGGAAATCATATCCTTAAAAATACTGATACGAATTCGAGTCCGATTACGGATCGAAAAAAGAGCGGACCCAAATGCGGATTGAATAAAGAGCCAATCCAAATATAAATAAAATAAAGAATGAATCCAAATATGCATGCAATAAACATGGAATCCGAATACGGATAGAATAAAGACCACATACGAGTCAAAGTTCAAAATATTTTTAAAAAAAATGACAATGAAATATAAATAAGTTGCATCATGACAAGAGGTAGCGTCGTAGTAACACGTGTTCTTTACTGGAAGCAAAATAAGGATAGGGTTTCGTAACTTTTGTTAGTGTCCATTCCCAAACAAATAGAAGTTTATTGATACCATTAATATATTGTATTATATAATATATAATACTAACAATAACATGGTGTTGTGGCGTACTATTACATTAACTAATATATAAAATAATATTAAATGTTGCATTCTCCCCGATAAAGGCCATTACCATATCTGTATCCCTATTCGGAAAATATTTACAACCCATATCCATATCGATCCATATTTGATTAGTAGTCGGATACGGATATCTATATCTGGTAATTTTTCGAATACGGTAAACAGATATTTGGATATATTCGTATCCATTTTCATCCCTACTATAAATTGAATTTTCGGTGAATAACTCAATGCTAAAATCAAAAATTTAATGAGATTATATAAGGGTCGTTTGTTCCCCAAAAATAGAATATTTCATTTTATACTTGATGGTAAAAACACTAGGGATGATTTGCTCTTATTAAAAAAAATGTAAGGGCCTCCTTTTTTCTTTTGCCTAAGATCAATAAAATGTCAGGAACGGCACTGCTTAAACTGCTGATGTTATCTCAATGCCGACATTTAACAAATCACCAATGACATTAATATATACGACGGAAAGATAGAAGGTGGCGGGTTCACTTCATCGCATGTGATTATTACTAGTGCCTTCGCCGGCAGTTTTGAACCGCCATGGATGACCACGCTGCTGCAGTAGGGATGGAAACGAACGTGAATATATTTGTATTCGATCCACTATCATATTCGTTTTATACCTATTTTGACATTCGTATTCGTATTCATTTTAAAATGGATGTGGATATGGATATCACTTTGACATTCGTTAATATTCGTATTCGCATTCGTATATTCGTTTTTGAACATAAGTATAGTAATACATTTATTTATAAATGTGTGTGACAATATTTTATGATTGCATTCATCATTGTTGATATAATTATTATGAAATTACAATATCTATATCTATTTTATGTTTAAACAATCCTAAACATGTATATTAGTAAATTATTTATGTTATTATTCGTATCCGATTTGTATTCGTTTTACATTA
>JAZKJV010006335.1:600000-787790 GCA_037367405.1 Ottelia alismoides | reverse complement strand
TGCCTAGAAGTACTACCCTTATATGCTACCCCAAGCCAAAGGAAAATGCCTCCTCACCACCTCATCCGTGGAGAGCTATGTGTAAAGTGCTGGTGCAAGTAAAGCCATTGTCTTTGAGAGTCATGCGTGTGTTGTTAAGTGCTCTACTTAGGCTCATCAAGATGACATATGCTCATAACCTAGTGGACTCAAAGAATTAAGCCCCAATGGAACTGAAAAGTCTCAATCCTAAGCCCTATAAGGTTCCTCTTATAATTAGGTGGATTAAGGTCTTAACCAAGCTCCATTTGTCAATATAATTCCAGGCTAGTTTAAATATCAACTATGATTTGGAAAAACTGTACAAGTATTTTACAAAGATGCAATTTTACAAAATATTTACACATGTGCAAAATTTTTGAAAAATTTTTGAAAACATGGATGTATGCATGAATGCGAAGTTTTGCAAAATATTTACAAAAATTTACATAAGGTTTTTGCAAACTTTTTGTTTTCCAAACATTTTACAAAAATTTTGTACTATATACATAATTTTGACATGAAAATATTTACAAATCATTTACACAAATCATTTTTACAATCATTTGTACAAAAATAATTTTTATAAATAAGTAAGTATGTGCAAGAAGAATTTTATGTACGAGGGAAATTTTTTAAAATTTTTTTATGAATTTTTAGCCATTTTATTTATTAACACACTCACACAAAGTACGAGTTATGGCTAAAGTATATATAAAATATATACGACACTCCCCTAAACTTAGCTCGAACAATGTCCTCAGAGTGATCAAGAGCGATGAAGAAGACATAACTCGTGCTTAGTATAGGGAAGTGAAAAGGAATGGTATGTACAAAGACGAATCAACGAATAGAATAAGGAAGACTCGGTGTTTCCCCCTATACTTAGGATCAAGTAATCCTAAGTATAGCAAGTTGTACATGAAGGGAAATCCGAGTGGAAAGATGTACAGGGTCTACCCCCCTATACTTAGGGTAAAATATCCCTAAGTATAGTCAGCAAAACAAAGGTAGAAAGAATCAATAGAATACCCGAGAGTCCTACACCCCCTATACTTAGGGTAAAGTACACCCTAAGTATAGCATAATCATAGGATGAGAAAAGGGTGTGGGACTAAAGAATAGAGTGATATGGACAACTGGATCTATACAAGTCGGAAGAACAGTGATAATCAGGCGTGAGATGCAATAGATGTGAGTCAAGAGACCACATCTCATGCAAAGTGAATCGGGGCAATGTAAACGACCCGCGGCTCATGATCTAGATATGGTTTGAGCCACTGGTCGTTAACACGAAAGGTAGCATCAGAAGACAACTCAGATATATCAATAATCCCATTGTCATGTACCTTTCTAACCAAATAGGGTCCCTTCCATTTGCTTTGTAGCTTCCCTGGAAATAAATGAAGCCTAGCATCAAACAGCCATACTCTCTGTCCTGGCTCAAACTGCTTGTGGCTGATATGAGAATCATGCCACTCCTTCACTCTCTCCTTATAATGTAGGCTGTTTGAAAAGGTTGTATCACGAAGCTCCTCCAGGGCTGCTAACACTGCCCTCCTCTAATCTCCTACACTCTCTAGATCCAAAAGTATATCGGTCACAGCCCAAAGTAACCTATGTCTCAGCTCAACAGGTAAATGGCAGGGCTTGCCATAAATGAGGCAAAAGGGAGACGTACCCAAAGGAGTCTTGAAAGACATCCTATATGCCCACAAGACCGAGTCCAAAAGCTGTGACCAATCCTTTCGGTCAGGGAGGATGACTTTCTGCAATATAGTCTTGATCTCCCTGTTTGACACTTTAGCAAGATCATTCGTCTGAGGGTGGTATGGAGTGGCTACTCGACGGTCTACGCTGAACTCGCTAACAAGGGCCTTTACCTTGTCGTTGACGAAATGAGACCCCCCGTCAGATATCAACACTCGAGGTATCCCGAATCGTGAAATGATATTCTTCCTCAAAAATCTGCAAACAGTTCTAGCATATGCGGTTCGGGCGGGGATGGCCTCAACCCAACGACTAACATAATCCATGGCCAACAGAATGTACTCGAATCCCTGACTCTTAGGGAATGGACCCATGAAATTGACGCCCCATGCATCAAAAACCTCACAGAAGTGTATGGGCTGCATCGGCATCATATCACGTTGTCCACAAGTGCCTATCCTCTGACAGTCAGTACACCTCTTCACGAACTCATCAGAGTCCTTGAAGAGAGTAGGCCACCATAGACCGGATTGGAGCACTTTCTGTGTCGTTCTCCTTCCAGAGTGATGTCCTCCTGCCACAAGCTTGTGGCAGTAAGTAAGGATGCTGTGATGCTCCTCCTGAGGAATGCACCGATGCCAGATACTATCCCCTCCCTCATGGTAAAGAACGGGATCCTCCCAATGGTAAAACTTGGCCTTCGTGAGGAAAGTCTCAAGTTTCTACCTGGGCCAATCTTGTGGAACTTTCTTGGCGACAAGATAGTTCACAATATCAGCATACCATGGGAGAGAGGCGATAGCAAGGATCGCCTCATCTGGGAAGGTCTCACAAATAGGCCCAATCTGCTCAGAATCCTCGAGATACTCCAATCGGGAGAGATGATCCGCCACCACATTCTTGACTCCAGGCTTATCCTTAATCTCTATATCAAACCCCTAGAGTAGAAGGATCCATCTGGTCAATCTGGCTTTGGCATCCTTCTTTGCCTTGAGGTACCTGATGGCGGTATGATCAGTATAGATGGTCGCTAATGATGTAAGATCTGAACTTATCTAGGGCGAAAACTACGGCTAGCATCTCCTTCTCAGTGATTGTATAGTTCCGTTGCACGGCATCCAATGTACGGCTAGCGTAGTGAATAGCAAATGGGACTCCATCCCTCCTCTGTCCCAGCACGGCCCCCACGGAAAAATCAGAGGCATCCGTCATGATCTTGAATGGGAGAGACCAGTCCGGTGGCTGGAGAACATGAGCCTCTACAACTCGACTCTTGAGAGTCTCAAATGACAATAGACACTTATCATCAATAAGAAACTCTGTGTCTTTCGTCAGCAGATCAGTCAACGGTCGGGCAATCCTACTAAAATCATGAATGAAACGCATGTAGAAACCGACGTGCCCCAAAAAAGACCGTAACTGTCGCAAGTTGGACGGTGGATTGAGTTTTCTAATGACATCCACCTTGGCTGGATCAACCTCCATGCCCCTGTTGAAGATGATATGGCCAAGCACCGTCCCCTGAGTCACCATGAAGTGACTCTTCTCCCAAGACAACACAAGGTGAACCTCAATGCATCACTAAAGGACTCGGTCTACGCAGTCAAGACAAGAATCGAATCCGTTGCCGTAGACCGAGAAATCATCCATGAATACCTCCAAGCACTCCCCCATCATGTCCGAAAAGATGGACAACATGCATCTCTGGAATGTCGTCGAAGCATTGCATAATCCAAATGGCATGCGTCTGAAAGCATACGTCCCGAAGGGACAGGTGAAGGTGGTCTTGTCTTGGTCCTCGGGCGCGATGGCCACCTGATTATAGTCGGAGTACCCATCCAAGAAACAATAATGGCTCTTCCCTGCCAGCCTCTCAATAATCTGATCAATAAAGGGTAGGGGAAATGATCCTTTTTGGTGGCCTGGTTCAATCGTCTGTAGTCTATACAGACCCGCCAAGAAGTGGGTACCCGGGTAGCGATCTCCTCTCCAGACTCACTGACAACTGTAGTGATGCTCTCCACATGCAATGGACTGACCCACTTGGAGTCGGAGATGGGGTAGATAAAATCGTCGCTCCACCATTTTGAGATCTCCTTCATAACAACCTCTCGAAGATTCGGGTTCAGCTGCCGCTGGAACTCACGCGACGGCTTTGCCTCCTCCTCAAGATAGATATGGTGGGAGCACAGAGCCGAACTTATCCCCTGGAGATCAGCTACACTCCATGCTATTGCCTTGCAATTCTTTTCAAGAAACCCCATCAGACGGGATTCCTGCTCTCCAGTCAAATCATTGGAGATAATGACTGGGTACATCTCATGCTCACCCGCAAGGAACCTATACTTCAGCAACGACGGTAGCGGCTTCAGCTCTGGACAAGTAGGTGCTGGCGGATCTGGCCTCTGAAAAGTCTGAGTGAATGCTGCCAAATCTGCATGGGAGAATGAGAACTCTCGCTCACTCTGGGGAAGGCTGCTCTGCTGGACTGTATCTGCTCTGCACGGAATCAACCTCCTCCCTAGATGTAGGCTCAGTAGAAGTCAGACATGGTGTCAAATCATTGAACTCTGCCCAGTCACTATCTGACTCCGAGGGATCTGTATCATACTTACAAAAATATGTCTCGTGGTCAGGAACCGAATCTGCTGCCTGAGATGTATCCTGGACCAGGAATGCACTTTCCAAGCTCTCCTCTGTTGGCGTCTCTGCATCAGCGAACTCTTAAGGTTAGAAGATGGCATGTGCAACTGGATCTGCCCAAACTGCCTCGTCATCTGTAATAACAAAATTACTGTCCTGGTGGATGTCTCGCCCTGCCTCTTTTATCTACTCTGAATCTGTGGTCGGCTCTGAGCAAGCTGAATCTCTGGCTCTAGTCTCCTCGACCGTCTCTATTTGTATACTCTCGCCCTCGATGCGAAAGTACACCTTACTACTATTATGGTCGGACACTGCCTTGGCTGTGGCCAAGAACGGGCGTCCTAAAATGATGGGGGTATAGGTCACCGACTCAGGGATCTCCATGTCCAACACAACGAAGTCCACGGGGAATTTCAGCCCATGAATCGTGATGACAACGTCCTTCAGCAACCCCTTCGGCCTCTTGACAGATCGATCAGCAAACTGAAGGACCGTCCTGCTCTGTCGTAGAGTGCCCAACTCGAAGCGGTCGAGGAGGGCTGCCGGAAGTAGGTTGATCGAAGAACCGCTGCCTAATAGAGTGCGGTCGAACCTCTACTCCTGGATGTGGAATCTGACATACGGGGCTCCTGCATCTGGCCTCTTGGCTGGTAGACAGTTTTGAATCGCCAAACATGTGGCACGAGTAAGCACATGGATCTCAGACTGGTGGTTCCTCCTCTTCCTCATAACTGTGGTCCTGTCTCTGAGTGATCTCTGGAGTAGAGGGATGTGCTCCAAGGCCTCCTGAAGAGTCAGCTGTATATGGAATCTATCTATCATCTGCTGGCTGAACTCTATCTGGTGATTCTTTTTCTGATTTTCTATTTTCTTCCCCTTTGCCATATGAAGTGCTCGTGGAAAGGGGATCACAGGGTCCTTCTAAGATGAAGGACTAGGAGAGGGTCTGGCATGCTCATGAACAGCATAATCCACACAAACATCATCAATCAACACATGCGGATCCGAAAACAACAAACCCTTTCCTTTATTTGCAGAAATGTCCCGAGATACACGTGTAGAAGGAAAAACAATAGAGCGAGTAGAACTGGAAATGGTGGCCTCAGTACCACCCTCGACGTCTGGACTCGCGGCGTCAGTACCGCGCTCTGGATTAGCAACTATAGTGGTGGCATCGGTACTACCTTCTCCAACTGGTGAAGCGACGGCCTCAATACCATCTGCGGGATCATCATCCATGGTGGCGTCAGCACCACCGTCATCGTCTCTCGCGGCCTCAGTACCGCGCTCCTCCTCATCTGGCGCTCCTGGGGTGGCGTGGGGCTGTTACTCAGACGAGGCGCCGCCTGCTAGCATCCTACCACTCCTAAGTGTAACAAAATCAGCATCAAACATGTATGCAGACATATCACCAAGTGAAGCACTAGGAGGGGTAATCTCAGTGAACTCTACCTGCTCAGACTTCCTCTTCAGATTGTTCCGGTTCGGGTCGATCTGGGCAGGGATGGCAGCCTTCCCTCTCACAATCTCCCACATCTCCTGGCGGAACTCATCCATCTCCAGTTGAAAAGTAGCATGTTGCTTTGTCATGAGGTGGGCTAGATCATCCAGGGCGTGGTTCTCATAGGTCAGCCCATGAGAACCTGACGGGTGGCCTTGCTGGTATTGAGGCTGCTGCGAATAGTGCGGGTGAGAGGGGTATTGTGGATGATACTGCTGAGGCTGCTCTCGCCTCCAAGGCTGTCCCTGCTGATAGGGACGAGGACTGTACTGCTGCTGTGGCTGGGATGACTGTTGCTAGTGCTGAACTGGGGGCTGGGGCTGCTGGTGCTGCTCACATTGATGGTCGTATGGCCCACCCTGAACTGGAGGCTGCTGCTGGGAACTGGTGCCTCCGGCCGAACAGCGGAATCCGGGATGGTCTCATCGGATACCGGGCTGGGGTCGGTCGTACCAAATCTCGTTGACATCCATCAACGGCTCCGGTTCGTAGGGGGTGGCGGGAGTACTGCCATGGGCTGATCCGGCTGGTAAACCACCATCTGAGTGTCTAGGGATGGTGGTGACTGGTAGTACGGTTGTGGCTGTTGGTACGGCTCCGCCTGTACAAGGTGAACCTGTCTAGGCTGACTGGAGCGTTGGGACGAGCTACCACTACTGCTCGGATCTCCTTGTGACCGAAGATGGGGCTGAGAAGCCGTCTGTGCCTCCTGGAGACACATGAGCTGTGTCTTCAGGTCACTCAGTGTCTGTACCATCTGATCCATCTATGTGATGCCCTGGCACTACTTCTTCTCTATCAACTCGATCCGGTCCAGCTTCTCGCTGATGATGCCCATGTCTGCGGCTATGGACTCAGCCTGTGCGGCTGCCGCGGACGAAGTGGAAGGACCGGCATCGACCCGTGCTATCCTCTGGTACTTCATGGTCTGTGGCTGGGGGCATCCCTGAGTGTAGAGTCGGGTCTGGGACATCACTGTATAGTTCTCGGCCATCTCCTCGTAGATGGCTCAGACTTGATCCTCATCCTTGGCGAAGTAGGAACTGCCACAAGAAGAATTCACCAGGCCCTGCAGCTCTGGTGTCAACCTGCAAAAGAAGCTCTGAACTAGGTTTGGCTTCATGATGTCGTGGTACAAGCATCTGTCGATGAGCTCTCGAAACCTCTCCCATGCCTTGTGAAACTACTCGTTGGGGAGCATGGAGAAGTTGCTGATCAGGGTCCTCGCTGCATTGGTCCGGCCGAGTGGATAGTACTTGTTCAAGTACTCGGTGCGAAGCTGCTGCCAGATGTAAACAAATCTCTTTAAGTGCTTCAGCAAATTGGTTGCTCTGTCGACAAGGGAGGAGGGAAAAGCAATCATCCTGATGGTGTCCTTGTCCACCTGACGATCGTGGAATGTACTGCAGATCATCTCGAACTTCTGGAGATGAAGATGGGGCTCCTTAGTGGCAAGCCCATGGAAGCGAGGGAGAAGCTGAAGTGTGTCCGGGGGAAACTTGAAGTCCCCCACGATCGCCGAAAGAACCACCCACCGGTGTGTCAGTGTTGATTCGGGGTTGTGCAACTCCCTCATCGGTCTCGACAGCTCGGTCGGCTGGTCTGGCTCATCTGGTTGATCTGGGCCTCTCCATCCCTCAGCTCTCGGCTGATCTCTCGCTCCTGCGGCTCTTGGCTGCTCTCGTGCGGTCCTCAGCCGCTCCATCTCTCTCCTCATCTCCACCATGAAAGCTCCCTGATCACCTATCTGTCATTGCATGGTCTCGAGGGAAGCTAACATGGTGGTGTTGATCGTACCCTGGTCCAGGACATATGTGGTCGTCTCCGGCCTCTGACCCTCGGTGCGCTCCTCGCTGCTGGACATGGTCTCTGCAAAGGCAAAAGACCCAAACTCAGGTGCCGGTAAATCATCTACATGTTGTCTCGCATCTGGCACTAACATCTTGGAATTGGTAGAAGGGTGGTCAAGGGGGAACAGGGTGGAGTCGAACTCGGGTTCGGAGAGCGGGTCTCGGCTCCCACGAACCAACCTAGATGAATGGGCTGGAGTGCGCTTAAGCGGTGCAGCCAGAGGCTGCCTAAGGGACCTCCTGCCCATCACCTTGATCTGGCGAATCGGGCGGATGAGATCTGGAAACACACAAGATGAGAAAACGAACCTCGGATTCACCTACTCAACGCTGAGCTGAAGACTATAAGAGCTCGATCAATTATCTTGTCGATTTTATTTAGGTGATCATGTCAGGATATTAGAGCGGTTACGTGAGCTGATAGGAATTCAATCCGCCAACCAAACGGTCCCGTATAAAAGGCTGGTAGTCTGATCGGGGTTCAGATGTGGCTCTAAGCTAGTGTACGGGTCACTCTCTCGCTCAATCAAACTAGACAATGAGGGGGTTGCTCTCCCTAAGACAGATTTTTAAGTGAGATTTATTTTAGGGTCATGTGTGTTTAACAGTCCCAATTTTATAGTTTTCGTTTTTAGGTATTTGTCAAGCAAACAACGCCTAATGAATTTTTCGGTTCTCCTGATTATTTAAGTCCAAAGATCGGGGGGAGAAGACGAAAAAGACGATGCGTGAAAAATCAATGATGCATGCACAAGATAGAAGGCGTACCTGACTCCAGCAGTCTACATGCAAAATGATCCGAGCATAAAATAAAGACTGAAATAAAACTACCTATATGATGCACGAGAATCCGACCCTAGAAGAAGCAATTTCTACATGTAAGTACAGTAGTCGGGTACTCAAGCCTAAGTCCGGAGTCCTATCTTGGGAGCCACTCGGTGTCCGCCACAACGGATCCTGCATACGTTGTATGTGACTCCTCAAGGCACGTGGACTAGAGCCTAAATAATCCGACTTTTTCTTTGTGATTTAATTAATTATGTCCAATTATCGAGCTATTGGTACAGGCAGATAATTAGGGTTTGGATCCTAATCAATTACGTCACAATCAGTGAAAATCCTAATCTAAGGCCAAAACCGCGTAAATCAGATAAGCAGTGAAATAAATGCGAAAAACAAACTCGGTGAAAAACTGTGGTGAGGTCCCCCGAGCACACTGGTGCTCGGCGAAACAGACCCCGATAATGTCACCACAGTCTAAGTCTCTGTCCCTATATTATTACAAATAAATGGTCTGCTGAAACTAAAACTAAGCTAGTCTAATCTAAACTATGGATATTTCGCGGCTATTCCGCAGCTCCCCCACTTCGGTTCTCCTCCTTGTGCTCTCCTATGGTTCCGTACAGAAGAGAGCTGCCTCCGAATCCTACGGTTGCTTCGGCTTCTGAAAAACCCGCCTCAGTCCTCGGGCCCTCGCAAAACATAGAAACAAAAGTGTGTCAGACCAAATTATTAGAAAAATAAATAAATAATGACAGATAGAGAAATATCTACAAAAATGCACAAAAAGCCGCGAAAAACCGCGAAAAATCTAAAGAGACTACTAAGTCATGCTACCCGGCAACGGCGTCATTCTTATGATCGAAAAATACTCAAAGAAGATCTCACTATCGGGCCAAGGTAAAAGTGTTCGGTGTCATTGCGACTTGAATAGAGAGACTCGGTCAATCAAGAAAAAAAATAAGGAACCACCAAGTCGAAGGATAAATGAATAAAATTAAACAGTGGTCCTCGCTATTTTATTAACCTGGTATAGCGAGCAGGGTCGAACTCAAGGAGCACGGAATGGCCGAATCGGCCTACGAAGTAGTCTAAAAGAATAAATAAAGAGAGAATGTTTTTGGTGAATTTTAAATATTTTTAATTTTTTTTGTGTTTTTACTTATATAAGAAAATGAAAGAAAAGGGCAACTACAACAATTTATTTAAACACTCAAAAATACTCAAAAAAATTCAAATAAAATTGTTTTTATGTTTTTTTGGTTTTTAAGTGTTTTTGGTGATTTTATGGGAATTTTATAATTTTTAGTTGATTTTCTAAAAAATCAAGAAAAGAGAAAACAGTGGATCAATGTGCAGCCACACTTGAAAGGCCAATTAAAAAAATATAATTGGCCTATAAAAATCTGGAGACAATTTTTATGAAAATATATACAAAAACTAAACTACAGAAAAAGAGTTTATATTTTTTGAATTTTATAGAATTTTTAATGATTTTTATCAGATTTTTAGGTTTTTTCAATTTTTATGGGTTGTATAAATCCAAATAACACCAAAATTGGATAGAAGGTAGAAAACAACAAAGTAAACTGTCCCTAATTTTTTTAGAATTTTTAGAAACGTTTTTATATTTTTCTTTGATTTTCTTTTCCAAACAGTAACAAAAATACTTGTTTTTGATTTTTTCAAAATAGTAAAAAGCAAGGAAAATGTCCCAAAAAATGGTGAAATTTTTACACTGTGGAAGGAACCACGTATCCAAATTTCAGTAGATTTGGATTTTATTTGCTATTTTATTCAACTAATAAAAGAGCTACAGCACACAGGGACCTATTTGCAAGAAAACATATTTCGGAAGGCTAATATATAACACGTGCGAAAACCTTAGAGTATAAAATGTAAAAGTCACAAACAATCAGTACATGTTCAAATTAATTCACGCACAGGGGTATAACTACAATTATCAAAACTATTCTTTCATTTCATAACGTGAACAAACCCCAGCCCAAAACATGCAAAATATCCAAAATATCACGTGTCGAAGCACGTGTCTCACACAGGCAGGGACTAAAATGCTAATAAAATAAACATAGGTCCAAGGTTCAAATATTCCAAAATAAAAACAACTATGAAAAATATTTATAGGACTAATCTATAAATGCAGAAAGATGAGGGGCCTAAGTGAAATTATCCCTCTTATTCAAATCTGATGGACGAAGGAGTGCCACGTGTAAGATCCAACGGCTGTGGTGCACGGCTAACCCTTCGCTGGATCGACGCTCCCGATCTGATCCTCAGATGGATCTACGGCTGGAGTCCTCTCCGCAAATGGACGGCTACGATCTGAACTGGCAGAGTCGGTCGATCTGACGGTAACTGGAAGATCTCCAAGAACTCCTCGCCGGCGAACTTCTCCAGCCCGATACGCGCGGTGGAGAGGTCCTCCTGAGCTGCTGAGATGTGGAGAAGAACGCCTACGATGGTCCGCAGCTGGTGGGTGGCTCCGATGAGGCTAAGGAGCTCTGGAGAGCTCCAGCAACGAAGGTGGCTCGGAGCTGTTGTGCTCGAATGACTCGGCCTCCATATGAGGTTGATTTGACCTGCAAGCTGCACTGAAAGAAACCTGGGTCGAGGGCAAAGTGCCTCGACCCGTTAGCGGGCGAAGGGGGGTCGGAATGAGGCGGAGCAGGGGTCTCCGGCGAGGCGACGGCAATGGGGACCTGAGTTCCTGCTCCAGGGCGAGTCAAGATGATCGGATGGGTGCAGAATGTGGTTAGAGGTCTCGTGGATGTGTTGGACGGGTCGGATAGATAAATGAGCGATCAGAGCTAAGTGAATCGACCGGCAAAGATCGACGGCGCAAATTAGGGAAATGGGAAATTAGCCTAACCTAGGAAGTATCGGGGGTACCTGATGGCTGAGATCGACTATGCTGGAGATCAGGGAGCTCCTGGGGTCTTTGCCTCGATGGTTCGTCGAGGCCAGAGGCTCAGCTCGCTCGGTGGCGGAGCACGGCGGCGAAGGTCGCTGGATCAGTGGTTGCAACCCTCTACTCCTCGCTGCGACACCCTCCTCCGATAGCTGTCACTCTAGGGAGAAGGATGGAGGTCCTAGGACTGGAAGACGATGGCCAAAGATGAGAGAAAAGTGCGGCAGAGCTGAGGCTTTATAATGCTAGGGGTCCGGGAAGATGGGAGTCGGGCACGATCGTCGATGCACGGACCCCTAGGTAGAAGGTCGAGCAAAGGTCTCGAATCTTCGAGCTACAAATGGAGCCTAGGGTTTAGGAGAATGGAAGGCGGATCAACTCGCGAAAAATATGAGAAGTCAGGTCGGGGCGCAGGTCCGCTAAGCAAGTGGTCCTGGCGGGGGAGTTGACCGGGGGTCAACATCCCCCGTGGACCAATCAGATAATTCCGATTATTAATTATTTAGAAATTCATTTAAAAATAACAAATGATTTTATTTCGAAAAATTTTCAAAATAAGTTTTTTATTTTCAAAGTATTTTTTAGTGATTTTTATTTATTTTTTTGAATTATAAATTATGTAATTTCATTATATTATTATTATTATATATAGGTATATATACATATGTATTTTTTATTTTTTTAATTATTTATTTTTGCAAAATTATTCTAATTTTATATTTTATTTATTTACAACATAAAATATGGAAAAAAATATTTTTATTTTATTTTTATGATTTATTTACATTAGTTAAATAAATAGATCTATATACATATGTACATGGTATATATACAAGATGGGAAATAAATTTTAGTATTTTTCTTTTTATTTTGATTTTTCTGATTTTTATTTTATTTTTATGAATATATACAAAATATGAGAAACATCTTTTTATTTTTATTTTAAGGAAATTAAAATTAATTATATACATAGGGTTATGTACACCATGATTGACCCCATCTCCCTCTACTTGGTTTCTTTTGCGGTCAGGCCCATGTTGAGCCCTCCCTTGGGATTAGGTCACTCAATATTTATTCTAAATATTTCCCTCTTTTTCTTTTATTTCTTTATTCCTTTATTATTACACAAAAACTTTCTAATTATGAATAATTACATGATGCATGCATTTTGATAATTTATGATATTTACAGGTATTTACATGGTATTTTGCCATGGTTTCTAGCTAAATAAAGGAATAAAGAGTGATGAATGGGGATTCATCAGAGCCGCCTGCACTTGTTTTCCTGGGAGTACACTGGGGTGTGCCTTTTTTGATAACCTATCGTACCTTCTACACCCAGACTTGTAGCATTTACGATGCACGACCCTTTTATAGTGCAAGCCAGACTCCTGACCCGAATAGTGGTGGTACAAGTGGACTCTTTGAAAATGATTGGGAGCTCTCACCTTTGGTGGAAACTCTTTTTGATATTTGACTTTGTGGAATGAGAGCTTTTCTTTAACATTTCTTTGCTTTGTAACATTTTGGCTAGCTCCACTGCTTTTACTAAGAGTTGGCTCATACTGATCAACATTTTTATTTTATTCACACCCTGGCACTTAGGTCAATATGAAGAGATTAGCATAAGAACCAAGTTCTCATACTGGATAAAATGCTGACACTCCGATCTCATGAAGCCTTCAATGATCTTATCCCATCCTCGAGCATCATTAAATCAAGTCCAAACTTGAATCCCTCATCACAGTTCCTCAAGTGAAATTTCAACTCATCTCATCGAAACCGCAGTAGTGCATGTGATGTGCGGATCATATTCTTAAGATAGGAGACTAAGTATGAAATAGAGCAAGCAAATCTAGAAACCTAGGGAAATGTGGATGATTAAGTCTACAACCCTGATGGCTAAGGCTGGTTAACCTAAAATCTCAAGACCTCATAAACTGATTATTCTTAAACATCTCTGATCTTGTGTGAGAATGAAAAAGGTAGGGAATTTAATGCAAATCCTTCATCTATTTTTTTTGAATTTTTTTATGAAGACTTTAAGAGACATCATGACTGCCTAAACTCAAATGAGTAGATGCATCTGCATTCATCCAGTATAGGTGTAAGTATAGGCCAGCGTATGTTGCTTGAGGATGGATCCTTACACGATGTCCTCTAAACCACCTACTCTGCTAAGGGCGAACCCTCACTGAGCGCAACTACTTATTTGGGTTTATTAGTCACTTTTGACTTTTCAAGGATTTTGATTTTTTTTATTTTTATGGATTCTTGAATAAAGTTAGAACAAAGGTTAGACTCATCTTCCTTGAAATCAAAAAGAATTTTCAATACCATATCACACAAAAAAAGATTTTCCAAACATTTTCAAAAGATTTTTTCAAAACAAGAAAAACTTATTTTTTAAATCATTTTAAAAAATATTTGTCTTTGAAAATAGTGTAACATAACCACTTAGTTAAAGAGATTATACTTCAGGAAAAACGTTTTAAATTTTTCAAATTTTTTTAAATATAGATAAAGTACATATAGTATATCCCCTATACTTAAACTTTGTTATGTCCTCATATCAATAGATGATACAAGGTCATAGGTCCATTTAAGTATAGAAAAATATACAAGAACTAAGGTGGTTCCCCCTATACTTAGGTTAGAAATAACCTAAGTATCAAGGCAAGGAAAGATGAGTAAGAAAATCATAGGGATTCAGATTCTCCTATACTTAGGCCGAGAGTAGCCTAAGTATAAAGATTGATATTTGATGTTAGGAAGACCCGAGGGGAGCGACGAAGTTAGGATGAATAAACAAATGAGCGGATGAATCCTTACAGATTAATGGAGAACCTAAGGCATAGGGGAGGGTTTCGGAGCATTCATGGCTCAAACAAGCATGCAACACCCTTTGATTTCACCAACTCACACGTGAGACCAACATATGTTGGTTGATTATCTTTTTGATTTTATTGGTGATTAAAACATTCTAGTTTACATGAGAATCAAGAAAAAGTCGAATAAAATCAACCTACGTAAGCACGGGTGTTGCTCTCCCAAAACAAGGTTTTACTCTATTTTAGGTTAATTTGCAATTAACAGTCCCAATTATTTTCTTAAGGTTATCACTGATTTAAGATGATGACATAAACTAAGCAATCATCGTCTACCGCTCATTCCCATTTTATATTAACCTAGGTGATCAATCCAGGAAAGGAGGTTGAGAAAAAGCCATGCAATAGATAAAAAATCATGATTTAGGCTAAGCGAGAAAACATGCAGTGCCTTGAGCAAAAATCGTAAAATTTTAGACTGAATTGAACACCAAAACCATAAGTATGCAAGTATATTGAAAACTGCACCTAACATGCTCTATTAGTAGGGAAGAATATCTTTTAATTTGGCTAAGTGAAGGGATGTTTATGTGACTCTATCATTTAAAGTGTGTCCTACCTACGAGCAAGCACGTAAAATAAAAATGTGAAAGAAGCTCGAAGAGCCGCGTGCCTAGTCCTTGGTCGGCACTAAAGTGGGGACGATCTCCACACAACCACAAATATCTCGTTCATTTACAAGCACTAGTCTTCGATCGAAGATCATTGTAAATATGATTATCACAAAAAGGCAAGACTTTTTTCGTCGCCATTTCTCCAAATTTGCTTCTAGACCCTTGCAGTGGCGAAGCACCTGCTCCACGCCTCCTTGAACATCAAGGGCCCTACCACAAAAGCAAATATTAGATATCAATCGAAAATTTTTTAATGATGCAAGACAACATAAACAACATGACCTATGAATTAAAAAAGGACACTTAATTAAATAGCTAAAAATCCAAACAAGATAAAAGATGAGTCGTGTCCCCGGCAATGGTGTCATTTGACGATCTATAATTTAACCCTTCTAATTATGCATAATTAGCCGTGTTCGTTGCAACCGGGTGAAATCAAGTATTTCAAAAATTGCTTCGAAACAATGTATGAATTTAAAGGTCAAAGTAGTCGAATTTATATTTTACTTGGGCAAGCCCAAGGTTGAGCTCAGGGACACGAGCCTCTTTAGTATCATTTAGATTTTAATTATTTGAATTAAATGTTGGATTAAAGAATCGTAGGCCAATGAATGCATGAAGACACAATTCATAAATAAACATGAACCATGCATTTTTATTTAATTTTTAACATGCAACAAGATGCAAAGAGATGCAATGATAATATGCCCTAGTAGTTAGAATAGTTGAGCAATAGGATGTAGTCGATTTCAGAATAAAATTATGAATCAAGTTTCATCAAATCAATCACGACAAGACATTAAACAAGTTGTATAAGTGATACTTGGCAATTAAAATAATACATCAAATTCACAGTGTCAAAATAGGAAATGAATTATGCCATTAAAAAGAGAACCAAACAAGCTTCGAAACGAAACCAAAATCGACTCAAACGGAGCTAGGAAAGCTCAAGATATGCATAAAAGA
Organism: Ottelia alismoides; assembly: GCA_037367405.1. Classification (NCBI taxonomy): domain Eukaryota; kingdom Viridiplantae; phylum Streptophyta; class Magnoliopsida; order Alismatales; family Hydrocharitaceae; genus Ottelia; species Ottelia alismoides. Next base: position 771,892 of record JAZKJV010006335.1, on the reverse strand, counting down.
AGCTAAGGGCATAAATGCAAGAAAACATAAAAGATAACTAGCAAACAGTCCCTGGGAGGGACCGAAATGTAAATAAAATTAAGAGTGAGGCCTTCCTTGTAAGTAACCCACACGCACATGGGTATTTTTGTAATTATTAAAACTCACAGGGAGTCGTGTGCAAAATACCCCAAGCACATGTAGTCTGCACGTGAGCTCTTGACATGTCTGCTATTTAGAGAAGTTGGTGGGGCCTCCATGCAAAATGCCCTAAGTGCATATGACAAGCATGTGAGCTCTAAGCTCGGTGGAGATGCAGGCTCGGAGGAGGCTCAAGTAGGCTCGACGTATGGCTCTGGCTCGATGCAGGCTCGATAAACACTCGAGAAGATCTGATCTTGGAGGTCTGGAGTCACTCCTGGTGCAGACACGTGGCAACGTGTAAACCTCTGATCAAGGACAATCAGACGCTGGATGAACTTGGACGAATTGGCGACATGGCCTATAGATGGCAATCGGAGATTGAACGGTAACTGTACTTCAGGTTCTTCTTCTCCGCTACCTCCTACGACGGAGTTGGCTGTGCTCCGGTGATGTCGAATCATCTCTGACGCCACCTTCCTCCTGATCTTCTATGCTGTGGAGACATTTGAAGGTGCAACAACCATCTCCAAAGCTTGGGGAAGACGCCTGAGATCCTCAAGAAGATCAACGAGGCTCGTACGCCAAGGGTGGGTCTTGTGAAATCAGCTCTAATAGAGCTCCTTCATTAAGGGCATTCACCTGCATATGTTAGTCCTACATAGCCGAAGCATGCAAGTGAGGAGTGCTGATGAAAGTGAGTGGGATAGATAGCTGTGAAGAGGTGAAGGTGGTTGATCTTCTTCTCCGGCGAACACAGAGAAGAGGGGAGTGGGGTGTTTTGAGGTTGCGGAGGGAAGAACAATGATCAGAGGTGTGCGCGTGAATCATGGATATGCGAGGAAGATAAAGATATGATCGATGTATATATATGATGGCTAGAGTTTCCTAATTAATTAAGAGAAACTAAAGGAAAAACATACAAGAGAATCGAAGTCTTACCTGGGGTATGGCGGACGAGGGGCATGGGCTTGAACTTCTTAGAGAAGCTCGAGGTCTTCGCACATTGAGGGCGGTCGATCCTCGGAGCTGGAGCAGGGCGGAGCCGTCGCAACGCAGCCGTGAAGGCAGCGGGTCTCACCGGGTGCAAGAGGTCATCGTCGCTCAATCAATCGCACCTCCCCTTATCATGGGGAGGTGGAGGAGGGTTGGGCCTCACCCCTCGTAAAGATGGACAGTGAGAAAGCCGGGCAGAGATGGATTATTTGAAGGGGGTTCGATGGTGGGCGACATGCTTTGTAGAGGTGATAGGGAGATGGTTAAAGGGAGATGTGGAACGAGTGAGGGATCGCGAGGTAGGTCAATGATGGGTCTTCATCGTGTGATCGTTGGGGAATGGAGATGGTGGACGATGACTCGGAGGAAAAATAAAGGGGGTGAGATGTGCGGGAGGTGGACGACGTGGCCGAAGAGGTTGCTCGAGGAAGACGAAGACCTCTTGGTTGTTGGATCTCATGATCCAACAGTTGAGATTAAGGCATGCGAGTGCGGCTCATATTAGATCGGAGCAGCACGATCGGGGGGGGGGGGTGTAGAAAGCGTTGCGTGGCGAGATGTGGATGAGGCGCATGCGGACGACCTTGATGTTATCATGCGGTTGATCGAAGGGCCTAGGATTAAAGCGGGATGGATGGTGATGATCAGATCTCCAGAAGGCCATCAAGGCTGCTAGCGCCTGCACATGGAAAGGGATGATGCGGCCACATGGCTCAACCAAAAGAAGCCACGTGGCCCAATTAGATTAATCAAAAGAAGATGGTGAAATGAGAGGGAGAAGGAGGTTGATTTTGGAAAACGCAAAATATGAAAGTTGTATATCTCGATGAGATCTACAAGTTCTATGTTGATCAAAAATGGAGAAGAGGTCAAACAAAGTGAGAAATATTTTTGTGAGTGTTTTTAGGCTAAAAACACTACGAATTTTAATTTTGCCATTTTTTTGAATTTTTAATTTATTCAAGGGGTCAGATAATTACATGGATTAATATGGTTTTTATTGACTCTTGATCTAATCTAGGGGATTAATATCTGTGAATTAAGAGCATGAAACTGGGTTTCATCAGTGATCACGAGGTCTGACACGAACATGGTACTTGTTGGGACATTTGACGTGCCCAATCAACAAACAATGTGCTGGCCGGTCCAAGTGGACCAACCAGGAAAAAGAATGGCTAAATTCCCTGGGTAGTTTTATAGTAAATAGTAAATGATTTTATTATTTTTGATTAGAATATAAAAAATTTTATAATTTATGTAATATTTTTAGGGTATTTTTATTTATTTTTACCTTCCTATTTATTATGTATTGAGATTGACATGCATATACATAGTTTTGTAAACCTGTGTTTAGTATATTTTATTTTTATTTTGTATTATATATTATATCATTTTTTATACATAATTTGAATATTTATAACTTATTCGATTACATATTTACATATTTTTAGGTTATTTTTATGAATTTATATATTTACTTAAATAAATATGTATATGTATAGTTTACATCTATATATTTTAATAGATTTTATTTTAATGTATTTTGAAGGATTTATTCTATGTTTATTATTTACATGTGTTTTGTATAATACTTACAGATATTTAAAATATAAAGAAGTTAAAAATATAAAGAATAAATATATTGATTATTATATACAAGCATATAGTACAATTAGGACCCAAAAGCCAACTTTTTCATCACAGCTTCAAATTTAATTAATGACCTTCATTAGATAGATAATTAAATTTTATGAGCAATAAGTGAGATTTTGGTGAATTTTGAGCCTGTGTGAAGGAGATGCAAGTTTGAGAAGTTTTCTTAACGGTTTTTTGTTCTTTGTATCCCAAGTGTACTATGTATTATTTTTGAGTGAAACAACTGTGTATTTTTCTTTGTATTTTTATGTACAATGTTTATGTTCAAACTTTATTGATTTGAGGTTTAAAAATAAAAAAATAGGTCTCAAAGTACATTTATTGATGAATAAAAATTATGGGTTCGGTGTTGTTCTTTGTACAATTAGGATGCTCTATCTCCCCCTACTTTATTCCTTGTAAAAGATCTGTTAATTAACCTGTGTTAATTGTTGGATATATTGTAGTATTCGGGTAATCAGGATTAATCCAAAATTGCTAAAATTAATTATCCAATTAAAGAGAGTGATCAATTTATTTTTTTTATTTGGGCAATCACAAGGTCAAACTCAGGGTGGCCATTATCTCCTTAGGTTGATTATTAAGAAATCTAGAGGCTAAGTTTTCAGGGAATGCTTTTTTTGTATTTTTAAATGTGATTAATAGATGAAATGCAAATTTAGCAAAGTTCATGGGATAAAATGCAATTTTCATTCAAAAACGTCCAAAAAATATAAAACTTAGCTAGAAGATGAAATATGATGAAATTAAGCTACTGTATTTTTTTCGAATGCAATATGAATTAATTACAAATAAAATATGATTGTAGGTCGATTTTTCACAAATTAATTTTTATAAATAAAAAACCAATTTAATTTCTAAAACCGAAATTATCATATATGTACTAATGAGGATCTATCCATAAAAATTAATAAATCCTAAAAATGATTGATGTACGACCTATTAAAAATTGATTACTAAAATCATCGTGTGATTTATTGCAATCTTTTTATGTGTGCAAATGACATGAAATTTATGAATAATATAGAACACAGGTAAGTCTATATAATATGATTTTTTTCAAAAATTTTAGAGCAGCGAATAATTTAATAGCAATTTCAGAGCATAAAATGGTAAACTATTGAAGTTTTCACCAAATTAATTATAAAAAATAAATCACAGCTCACAAAAATGTATATAAATGCTCATTAGATAAATAATTAGTTGAACTACAATTTGCAATTTTTAAAAATAAAAATTGATGCTAAAATAATATCAAATTATAAGATAAATGCAAGGCACTAAAAGCAATTATAAAAAAACAATAGAAATTGTTGACAAGAATTGTTATGAAATTACCTATACTATAAGGGATGCGCATGCAAATTTTCAAATGAGTAGTTGTTGTGCACGTACTACCCAAAAGGCAGGGTTGTTATTGATATTTGTAAAGAATTAGGGATTGTTGTTGCAATTTGTCCCTTAACATGTGATGTGCTAGTGCCTTTGGAGAAGGGGGTCCTTTTCATATTAATATGGAAGTGCTAGGGGTCGTCCTGCAAATAACCTGTGCTTATGCACTGCTCACGCGTTCCTGGGCTGGGGATGAGCCTCGGAGCTTCTGAGGCTGAGGCGGAGGCTCAGATCTGGTTCGTGTGGTGATTCGACCCTACCCTCCACGTAGACACCTCTTGTTGGTTCAAATTTGTCTGAACCTGTAGGTTTGAACTAGCCTTGGAGGTCTTCTTGTGGCTGGATGATTACGCCTTGATCCTACATAAATTGTAGGTCGAGGGTGAAGCATCTCGAAGAGGGTGATGATGATATGGAATTTCGTTGCTCCTGTGTCGATGAAGACAGTGGTGGGGCTCCTGGTGAAGCCCTTAGCATTCGATGGTGCCTGGGTGCACGATGTGGGTCTTAGGAGGATGATGCTCGAGGAGGACGCAGCAAAGCTTGGTTGTCTATTATGAAGCCTCGGGTTGATGTGGTCTTCACTGAAGAAGGAGCTACGAACATTGGTGCAAGGTGGAGGGGAGGTGATGCGGACGCCGCGGCTGAGTAGCTAATTGAAGATGATAATGGGCAAAGTCGAAGCAAAGCTGGGCACGTTCGGTGGTGATATGTGGTGAAGGTTGTGAATTGAGGGTGAATGGAGGGCATACACCATATGGGGATCGGTGATGGGAATGGAGGGCGGAACGGGTGTTGATGCAGTTAGTCAAGGTGGAGTGGAGCAACGGTGCATGGGCGAGGTGGAAGGAGAAGGTGATGAAGTTTGAACAGAGAGAATGAACAGAGGAAAAGGGGAAGTGGAGGAAGTAGAAAGGAAGAGGAGGAGGAGGAGGAAGAGGAGGAAGAGCAAGAGGAAAAGAAGAGATGGGATTACCTGTTGGGGAAGATGGGCACGCCTGGGAGACGTTGCTGGAGATCTAGCTCCTGTTGTTATTTGCTCAAGGCTTCGACGTGAGTCGAGTTAGGCGAGGCTAGTGCAGCATAGCAACAAGGTGGTCGTTTCCACCTTGGACCTTGCCTGGAACAGGGGGCGTCATCATCGCTCTAGGCAGAAGTCTCATTGCTATCACCGACGAGGTTGTAGAGCTGGTGAAACTCCCTCTCTATCTCCGTTGGTGGATGAGGATTGACGAGGGATGGTTGGTGATGCTTTAAGGGTAGTTGGAGGGTAACAAAGAAGGAAGAGTGGGTATATGGGATGGCGGTTGCAGAATGAGTTGGTTGCAGTTGCGTGAGAGGAGAGGGAGCAAGAGTGGGATGAGTAGGGCGTCGACAGTTGCACCTTTGCCTGTAAGAGATAGAGGAGGTGGATAGAGGATAATCATGTGGTGAGCCATGCGCAAATGGTGAGCGAGGAGTGGGGGTTGCATAGATTGCGCAACTGCCGTTGGACGCGGGTCGCGTAGATGGGGGGAGGAGAGGGGGCTACTACGTGGCATGTACGGGTGCAGCCACGTGGTAGGAAGAAATTAAAATTAAAATAAATTTAAAAAAATTAAAATTGAATTATAAATAATAAATCGTAATAAATAAAATAAATCAATAAAATAAATAATAAAAATAATAAATAAATAAATAAGATGAAATAAATAATAATAATTAAAATAAATAAATAAAAATAAAAGTAAAAAGGAATTAATAATAATAATAAAATTAATTAAAAATAAAATAAAAGGGGGTGACATGTGGCGGTTTTGGAGCTGTCTCATGTCGCTCCCCGAAAAATCAAAAATTAAATATAAACAAAAATAAAAAAAATAAATGGCATCAAAACATAAAGTAGTCAACATGAAAGTTGCTCAGCTCGACAAGATCTACAATGTTTGCGAAGGATAAAAAAACCAAAATAAATCATCTCTACAAAAAGTAGTTTTGGACAGTATCTTATAGGTATAAAATACCGCATTTTAGACTTTTACAGATTTTTTTTTGCATTTTAAAATAAGATAAAAATCAAATAAATTTAGAGTAATTTTTACAACTTAGTCTATTTTTTGGATTTTTTAATAATTCAGAAAATATAAAGATAAAACAGAATAGAATGCACGAACATTTTAAGGTTCTTAGTCTCACATAGGAGACTGTATGAGAGAGATATTCACATTTTAAGGTTCTTAGTCTCAAACTAGGGTTTGGGTTTTATTGGTTAATTTCACATGTTAATATTTTATTTATATTTTTCCTTTATTAATGTTAGTAATATATACACTATAGAGTTCATTTTATTCTATTCTGAGTTAGAGAAAAATAGATAAAAATAAGGGGGAATATGGTGAATATACATGTGATATTTACAAGTGAATCTGGCTTCTTATTTAATGCAAAAATGCATGCTAAGATGTAAATATTAATTCTAAGTGCATGAATGGTAATAATCCAGAATAAATGGAGAAATTCAGCTAGTTACTCGGGATCGGAGCCTTATTTTCAACTTTTAGAGGATGAATCACATTTTCATCAACCCCATCTACTTAAACCTTTCTCATCCTTGAGCAACCAAAATGAAATGCAAGAAGCGAAATGATTTTGTGTTCCATACCAAGGTCATGAACAAAATGTGAAAATGGAGATCGACTCAACCTTTGGATTAATAATGTGGCGAAACCTTATTGTGAATTGAATTTAAAACCTAATACCTTTAAGTTCCACAGGTCTCTATTCAGGTCTCCTCCACAGTCAGGTCAGAACCAATCCTCATACGTAAATTCTGATGACTATGAATCTTACTTGTACTGTTTAATTGAAATATAACTCTTCATGTCAGAGATGACAAAGAAACTGCCTCCTCTAACAAAGCAACTCTAATTCCCTGATCTAGCAACTCCTTCCTCGAGGAGCAGGGTATTCCCTTCTAATTGCTAGTGCAACCAGCTCAAGAAGAGGGAGTAGAGAAGAGAATGGATTGTGATCAGTGTAGTCATGTATCCATAGATCTTGACAAGTGTATCCAAGTCTCAACCTGCAGGCTTCCATGGTATGAGATTTTGAAGCATATGCCTTGCTTATTCACATTTTTCTCCGATGGGATTTTTTAACTTTTTCCCGTCTAACTTTTTTTTGGAGATTTTTCTTTTTTTCTTCTTTTTTATATATACAAGAGTGCATCATGTACATAAGGAGTTTTTCTTCTCGATCTAATAGACTACCCCTCTTTTGAAGCTTTATTGCAACCCACAACATCCCGTCATTAGACGTCGACGTCACTAGACTAGATTGAGATGCACCACCCTCCCTAGAGGAGGACAGATGTTTCCACCCGTGTGCTACTCCAAGCCAAAGGATTCTACCTTCTCACCACCTCATCAATGAAGAGATATGTGCATGGTGGTTTTCCAAGTTAGGTTATTGCCTAAGAGAATCGTGCGTGTGTAGATGATATGTGAACATAGACTTGCGGACTCAAAGAATTAAGTCGCTCGACCTGAAAAATCTTAACTCTAGTTCCTATAAGGTTCCTCTGAAATTAGGTAGACTAAGGTCAAATCAAATTCATCCTCGGCTTCTATTCATAACTTGGTTCAGAACCGACTAACCTTTCACTTTGCATATGCAATATAAGCAAAAGAAATGCAAATGACATGGCAATGTATATGAATGAAGTGCAAGATATATATTTTTGTTTGAATGCAAGGATGATATGCAGAGTAAATAAGAAGCCTCTTTTTTTACAGTCTGGTATACTTCTTATTTTACAACAATTTTATAAGAATTTTACAAAATTATGCAAGTATTATACATATTACACAACTTGGATACAATATACATATTATACAAATATACATGTATTTTACTAAAAAGTTTTTTTTAATCCCAAAGTTATATAAATATACGGAAGTACGAGCTATGGGTAAAGTATCTATGAACTATATACATGCCCCTTATATGTAGCTTGTGTTATGTCCTCAGAGCACAAGAAGTAAAGAAAAGACATTTCTCGTTGATTGCTCTGATGAGTACATGATATAATTTGTACTCGTTGTAATACGGGTACTTAGCAAATCAGTCAAACTGAGAGAAGATCTCCATGAAGAGTGTCTCGACTTTAATTTATATCCCGAGAAAGTTCGGGGTCGAACTCAGGGAGGCAAAGGAACAACTTCGGGTTAATTCAAAAACTTAGATATAGGTTTCCAATGTGGACTTTTTTGTTTTTTTCAAAGCAAAGTGAATAATTTTAATACAAAATCAGTCCAATTTAGTCAAATAATATTTTTCCTAGAAACATAATCCAGCGATGAATGCAAGACACTTTTTTCAGAATTTTACGAGTTAAAATGCAATAATGAAAAATGCACACTTTTATGGGTTTTTATATAATTTTTCACACAAATCGAATGCAAAAATTATGAAATTTTATTGGAACATACACTTGATGCAAGGAGGCTACAGTACTGTTTTTGGAATTTTCTAACAAAATATGATTTTTTAATGGATTTTTTATGGAAACAGAGTGACTGTAAGTAATTAATAATAATAAATCCACACTATCAAATTAACCAGAGTGTGGATTATCTCAATAAGGTATTTATATAAGTAATCCAGAAAAGTTGAAATTTCACAAAATATTATATGTGGATTTAACTAAAAATAATTTACTAAAATCACTAATTTTTCTGGGATTTTTGAAGCAACCGTGAGTGAAATATAAATTTAGAAGCTCAAATTGGTTAAAATATAAAATTTTCCACTAAAATAATTTAATTAATTATCTAGATCTCACAAAAATCTAAGTAAATAGCCAAATGGTAGAGAATTAGTTGCTCATTATAATGACATTTTTTATTAAATAAAATGATATGAAATTGATGTCCAAATTAATATGCAATAGGGTTATCCATGCAATATAGAAGATAACTTTGATAAGAACAAAACATGTACATGGATTCTTTTGAAAATACAAAAAGTTGTAAGGAAGAACTTGCAAATTTCACAGATAAAAAAATTAACATGCTTCTCCTTTGTTGGAAATTAGGGCACAAGATGGAACTTGGAGGCGGGTGGCGCCTTGGTGGAGGAGGCGGTGGAAAGTGGCGGCGAGGCGCGCCGTGCGTGGGCGCGAGGAAGCCGTAGGGGGTTGTTGTCATGGTGGCAGGCGCGGTGGGAGGTCATCCTTCAATTGGAGATGGCGGACATGTGCAGGTTGGCGTAGGAGTAAGGCAGTGGGCGGAGATGATCTGAAGATGGTAGAGGGTCGCAACAAGGAGGGGACTGCAGGCTGGTGGCGGTGCGGTGGTACGTAGGAGCAGGGTAGAAGACTGAGGTGCTGGGTTGGATCTGGAGCAGGGGGCTTGTGGTGGAACGACTCACACGTGGTGGGCGTACGAGCAGGCGGAGGCCGTCGCTGGTGGGTGGTGACGTGCGTCCACCGCTGGCGGCGAGCAGGGCAGCCTGAAGGTGGCATCGTCGGTGGTGGTGGGGGGAGAGACGACGGTTGTAGCTGCTTCCTTGCACCTTTTTTATTTTTTAAATTTTTTTGTGATTTAATTTTTTTAAATTTTTTAGTTTTCTTAAACAGGAAAATATAATGCAAATGAAAATGAAGTTGGCCAATGGGTAGATGGATTTAGAGGATGCTATGATGATAGTGGTAATGATTAAAATGATACGGTAATGAGACAACAAGGAAATAAAATATTAGATAAAATAAAATAATAAGAGAAATGAGAGGAAATACTTTACCTGACGTTTACCGGATTTGCGGAGCAGCTACACTGGACTCATGTCGTAGCCTCGATCTGATTGGTGAAATAAAAATTGGAGAAGCTATATGAGCTCGATGGGAAACTTGTGACGGGGAGCGGAAATCCGCGGATCTCGACTGAAAGGAGGTCGTCACTTCATATCGAGGTGGAATGCTGTCACCAATCGACCTCGATGAGCTCTCTCCTTTTTCTATAAGAATGATGGAAGGGGGAAATAAGGATGTGGAGATGAATATAAAGAAGAAGAATGATTAGAGAGAAAAATGAAGGTGGATGAGATGGTTTGGAATGCGAGGTTATTGGAAGATGGTGGAGTTGAATGAAAGTTGGTTGTAGAAGAGAAGTTATTATAGAGAATGAGAAATAAATAAAGGAATAAAATAAAATAAAGTAGCCTAAAAAATACAATAAAATATAGAGAAGAAAAATAGTGGAGAGTTTACAAAAGAAGACAAACAACATGTACATTTTTTTACTTTTCTAATTTTATTTTTTGTATTTTTGATAAAAGATATTTACAACAAAAAATACAATAAAATACTAGGAAGAAAATACAACACAACAATGATTTTTTTATTTTTAATAATTAAAAATAAATAAATAAATAATGAAGAAAGAATGAATATTTACGTTATATACAGTGCCCCAAAACCCATATTTTTCAAACGTGCTTTGATTTTAATGAAACTATTTTAATTGGATAGATAATTTTTCTAACTTAAACTTTAAAAGTGAGTTCGGTGAATTTGGAATTCCTAACAGAGTGGAAATTTAGCGAGGAAATTGAACTTTTTAGCTTTTTCTCTTTGGGATCTAGGAGTATTTATTTGAGGTAAAATTTATTTTGTATTTTTGTATTCTTATTTACATTTTTAAATAAGTTGGAAAAATAATTAGTCGAAAGGAGTTGAAATGAATTTATTAAAAATACATGAAGTTTTGAGCTATTTACAATTGAAAAACTACTTTATTTTGTGGCTTTTTATTATTAATTTAATTTGTACAATATAATATATAATAATTATTGTATTTTATTTACAAGGATCATTTAATTAATTTATTGATTTTATGGATATTTATTTGAGATTTTAGTCAGGGAATTTGCTAAGATTAATATATTGAGATGATGATCGTGGATTCATCACCCCCTATACTTAAACTTTGCTAATCCTCGAGCAAATAAAGACTGAATAAGATGGTTAACCCCTGATTGTGCATGTGAATACAAGACTTGATTCATTCAAGAACTCTCGTTTTTAGAGATCCTAAAATTCTAAGTTGAACCATCTAGCCAAAAGGTATCCAATTTCCCTAATCATCAGACTCTCTCTGTATACATATATAATAGGCATATGACTTTAAGTGTGGACTGCAGTTACAAGAGTAGAGTCGCAATGTCACCCAAGGTTCCAGTCCAAGAAACTCTCCTAAAAACCCAATCCTCAACACTAGGGAATAAAACATTTTATGCATCCAATCCACCATGTCTTTAGTTGTGAGACTTGAAAGAGTAGATGGAAGGCCAGTTGATGGAGGGCATAGGATTGTGTCATTTCTTCTCTCCCTCTCATTGGAACAAGGATCCTCTTGAGTGCCTTATTAACTCAACACATGTATTTTTTTATTGTTGATCAGTGTATCCGCCAAGAGAAGTTGGAGTCATCTACACTTATTTTCCTGGGAGTACATCGGGGTGTGCCTTTTTTGAGTATCTAATATACCTTCTACACCCAGACGTGTAGCATTTACAATGCAGAGCCCTTTTTTGGTGCTAGTCTGATTCCTGGTCCTAATAGCGGTGGTCCAAGGGATACTTTGAAATGGTTGGGAGTGCTCGCCTTTGGTGGAAGCTCTTTGATATTTGACATTGTATGGTGAGAGCTTTTCTTTCAACATTTCTTTCTTTTCTTTTCTTTTAAGTTTTGGATAGCTCCACTACTTTTACCAAAAGTTGGCGCACATTGTTCAATAAATTTTTAAATTTCATCACACCCTTGCACATGGGTAATTGTCAATAGATAGTACAAGAACCATGTTCTCATACTGGCTAAAGGTGCTGACACTCAGGTTTCATGAAGCCTTCATTGGTTTTATCCCATCCTCGAGCATCATTAAATTGGGTCCAAACTCAAATCCCTCATCCCAGTCCCTTAAGTGAAATTTCAACTCATCTCATCATAATTGCAGTCGTGTATGTGAGGTGTTGATCATATTCTTAAGGTAGAGACTAAGCATGCAATACATCACACAAATCTTTCAAACTAGGGAAATGTGAATAATTAAGTCAAAGACCCTAGTCACTAAGGCTGGTTAACTCAAAATATCATGATCTCAAAAACCAAGTGTTCTTGAACTTCTCTAGTTTTGTGTGAATGTGAATGTGTGAGGGACTAAACCAACTTAATAGTTAGGTTTTTTGTGATTTTGATTTTTATAATTTTTTTCTTGAAAAAAGTTTTTAAAAAAATAATGGAAAAGAAGAAAAGAATTTTTTGAAAAGGTTTTGCTATTTTTCCAATTTTTTCAAAAGTTTTTTTCGAAAAAAGGTAAATAAGAAAAAACACCTTTTTTGAAAAAAGATTTTTTTGAAAATATTTTTGATTTTTTTAAAAAGGGTATTTCTTAAAAAAGTTAAAAAATATTTTTTATGAAAAAGTTTTTTTGTTAGACCTCTTATCTACAACAATTTACCCGTACCCATTATTTTAATTACAAACAAGTCGAAGTACGAGTTATAGGTAAAGTATATACGTAATATATACAAACCCCCATATACTTAGCATGTTCTATGCCCTCATGGAACTAGGCGACAAAAAGCCATAGCTCGTTCTAAGCATAAGTGGGTGAAAAGAATAGAAGAGGAGAAGACTAGAAGAGTGTGGGGGAATACATATTAGACATCGCCAGCCCTATTCTTAGGCTCTGGTCAGCCTAAGTATTGGAGAGAACACAAGACTAGGGGGCCGATGAGGTGGGAAAGAATATACAAGAAGAGATGGAGCACTTCGGGTCACTCATCCCCTATACTTAGGATCTAGTCATCTTAAGTATAGCCACAAAATGAAAATGATATGGAACTGGGGCAAGTGACACGAATCACGGGGGAGGGAGGGAAATAAAGGAAGGAAAATCTATACAAGGAGGAGTGAGAATATACAAGGATCAAGAAGGTTTGTGGCGGACCTTCTTGCAGGAGTGAGGGGATGGGTAGTATACACATGTTTCGTTGTCAAAATCATCCTCAAAATAATAGTGAGGTGTAGGGAATTTCCAACGAGGGTCGACACATAGCTGCTTGCTCAAATATGGCTTCAGAATAGCTAAACTAAGCTCACTCATATAGATCACCTCATCCGGACATGATGATGACTCCACAGAAATTCCCTTCTCTGGTACATCAAAGGAAACTTTCTTAGCTAGTTTCCTAGAATATGAAGCATCAAGAGGAAGAGGAGAGTAACATGTCTTTAGGAGTCCGGGGGAACACCTCGAGGAATCAATACTCTTCTTCTTACTAGATGATCGACTAGAGGATGCAGCAACCGATTTATCAATATTGGTCAATTTGGTCCCAATTATCTCTTTTGGTGTAGATCCTGGATGCAGTGAGGTGGTTATCAGAGGTTCATCATCAGATGAGTTACCATATTTATTATAATACTCATGTAGGGTCAGCACACGCCTCTGGTATGGCATAGTGTTCTCAGTTGGCTTGGCATTTATCAGCTCATGCGTCAGATCATCTAAAAAGTCAAGGAAATTAGAAATGATCATGTCCGACTCAGGGGCAGCTTCTGGTTGTGAGTCCTTTCTTCACGGTGGTTGTGATGCAAGCAGTAGGTGGTGCGGAGGTGTAGGGAGTCTCTGAACCAATGGTCGTCTGGATAGTTGGTATCTCAGGTGTAGTAGAGAGACGGGACTCAACTGTCTCTCGAAGTTCACGGTTGTCTGTGACATTACGGGTTACCTTATAATATCGTGTGTCCTCAAAGATTGGGTGAGGTCATAGTTCTCCCAATGCATATAAATCGATCTCCCCAGTCTTGCAATCTAAAGTTGCATTAGTCAATGCTAAGAACGGCTTTCCGAGAATGATCGGAGACTGGGTGAACTCTCCTCGATGCTCAGTATCAATGATCATGAAGTCTATCTGTAGTAGAGCACCTTGGAAAGTAATGATGACTGAAACGATTTCTCTCGACCATTTTATGGACCGATCAGCCAACTAAACGATCTCTCTTGATTTCTTGGTAGATCCAAGTTTGATCTTGGCAAACATAGAGGTCAGGAGGATATTAATCGGTGAGTCATCATCGATTCTTGCATGGGTGAAGGTAGTGTCTTTGATTTCACAATCAAACCTTGGCAACCGCTTCACTCTGTGGCGCTTGATTTTTCTCCCTATCACCAAAGAGGTGGCCATAGACACTATATGTCTCTCAGTCCTTGTTCTCTAATTACCCAACCTTGTAGGCATAAATTTACTTCTCATAAATCTTTTAAGGTCGAGAAAGTGTTCAATGGACATTATTAAGGGAAGCTCAAAAATCAACTTTCTATCAAGTGCTTCCCTAACCGCAGGGTCCAATTTTCTAGATCTTTTCCATTTTCAATTTTTATGGTTTTTTTTGGGGTTTTCAATTTTTTTGGTCTTTTTGATAGGTGAAGGAGGACTAGGAGAATGTACAGACTCTGGTTTGGAGGGAAAGTCGTTAATAGAAGAGGTAGGTCGAAGGGACTCCAGTTGTACATGATGTGTCTTCAATCCGGTGTCTTCCAGGTTTTTAAAATTCAATCCACAAAATCCATGATCCACTTTCATACTTGGACTCTTGATCGGTCTAAAAATGTCATCCTCCAATAAGTTCTCATGACACATCATGAGAAAAGTCTGCTCAGTTGGAGGATACTGCTGAGAACTCAGGCTTTTATACTCAACACATCTTGACTCCAGCGTGCAATGCTGGGTTGAGTAAGACCCATTTGTATGGAAAATGTCGGTCAGAGCCTCATAAGGTGGAGTCAGTAGACACGGGGTCTGTAGATCGGTCGCATGAATCCAATCCCCTATATGTAGGCTCTCCAAATGGGTGATATGAAGGCTGGTCAATGTGGACTTCATAATTTAGGTCAATCAAGTCATGAAGATCATATGGTGCAGGACTCTCCATTTGGTTTGTTTGGTCGATCATGTTGTACCCTAAGGCCAAGTCGGGATGTGTATAGATTAATTGTTGTCATGTTCCAACTTGAGGTGTGAATGAAGTATGTGGGATCAACTAATTATGCCAATCATTCATCTCAGCAGTGGCTTGCTCTTTGATTGGTTCCTTCATTCCAGTAAGTGGACGAGAATATGTTGAGTCAATCCAGGGTGGTTGTGGGTCAGGGGTGTAAGAATGTGGGGTAGGTGAGAAGAACGAAGAAGTGGGGAAGTCAGTCAGAGTTCTGACTTCGCAATCAGGGTGTGGGTA
The DNA here is from genome assembly GCA_037367405.1 of Ottelia alismoides. NCBI lineage: Eukaryota > Viridiplantae > Streptophyta > Magnoliopsida > Alismatales > Hydrocharitaceae > Ottelia > Ottelia alismoides. The sequence continues at coordinate 756,450 of JAZKJV010006335.1, read as the reverse complement.
CAAGGAGGAATAAGAGGGTGGAGATGATCGGAATATGGTCGAAGAAGAGTGACTTGGATATGATGACCAATATACTGATATCTTTGAAGGGAGATAGGATAATGAAGCGGATCGAGGAAGAAAGGGTGCAAGTGCACCGAATAACACACAAAATAGACAAACACAAAAGCAAAACCTGAGTTCACCGACTCAACACTGTGATGGTCGCAAAGTCCGACCATTTTATCATTTCGATTTAAAGTAGGTGATAAATCAAGATATACGTTCGATTATGCAAGGCTTGAAAGTAGGTTTTGGGCACTATCTTAGGAATGCCTCCTCACCTCTCAACGATCACAATAGCACAAGCATAATGAGGGTTTTGCTCTCCCACTAATAAGTGTTAATTTTAGTCAATTTTTTGGTCAACTCTGATTAACAGTCTCGATTTTAAGTTCGGTTATCACTTGATTAATCCACTAAATAAGGCAGGCCTAACGATCAGTCCCGATTTCTATTTAACCTAAGTTTCAAAAACCAAGGGGGATGGAGTTAAGAAAAACTGATGCAAATAGTGAAATCAATGATGCATGCCCAATAGAATACTTATAGTGATCCTCGCTCTCTACATGCGGGATGTAAGGCAGAATTAAAATTTTATACTATATGAATGCAAACGAGAAAACCGTTCCTAGATAGGCAGTTCTTTTAGCGGTTGATGGACAAGTTAATTTGAACTAATAGCTCTGCAGTCTAAGTGTATCTCGTTAAATGTGATGTGGTCCTAAAAATTACGAGCACAAGCAATAAAATATTCTAATAAAAATGCTCTAAGAGCCACGAGTGCAAAACCTATTCTACGTTAGTCAACTACACAACCACGAGGGGGTCAAATGTCCAGTCCCAATACAAGCGCGAGCTCTAAAACAAGAGATACTATAAAGAGCAAATTACCTAAATTATTAAAATAATTACAAAAATTCTCTCAAAATAAATTGGATTCTCATGCTCTTCAGCAGTCGACGTGCGTCACGCCTGTCGACCTCCGATGCACTCCAAGTCCACCGGGCCCTCGTAAGGAAAAGAAATTTATATTAGAGAGATAACTAACAAAATATATACAAAAATGTGGAGAGAAATAATAGAAAGAAAATTTATAAATTACAGATGGTTTGGGGGTCAGACTATTGATGAATCTCCATTTCATCACCTTTATTCTATCATTTTGGCCTTAAAAACCCCAGCAAATACATGTAAATAGCATTAATTTGTATAAAATAGCATTCATTATTTATTGTATTTACTGTACATAGAATAAGGTTTTTAATGCCAAAATTATAGAATAAAGAGAAGAAAAGAAAAAGGAATAAAATATTGCAAATATTTTATGACCCTAACCCCGAGACCAAGGCCAGCATGGAATTGGTCGACAAGGAATAAAGTAGGGGGAGATAAGGGCCAATTATACAATAAATATCTCATTTATTAATTCATTCATTTATGCATTTTTGGCACCTATTTTGTACATAATTATTTATTCATCAAATAAAGAAACTTTGTTCATAAAAGTTGTAGATAATAATATAAATAAAAATACAAAATTGAGTTTGTGTAAAAATAATACACAGTGTACATTGAATACACAAAATAAAAAGCAAAAATCTCAACTTCACAGACCCATATCTTGCAAATAAAAACTCCAAATCACCCAAACTCACCTTTAATTGTATATAGCATTCCATGAACTATTTTATAAAATTGGTTTCATAATTTTTGGAGTCCACCTGTGGAAGTTAGGTTTTTGGCCTATCTTGTACATACTACCTGATTAAAATATTCATTTTATTCAATATTCATTATTTTTATAAACTCATATTTTTAGAATCTTGTAAATAATGTATGTAATTCATATACCTACTAGCATTAGAATAAAACCAAAAATAATTTGGAAAGTAAAAGAAGTCTATGTAATATCTATAGGCAAAATACCTATGAGAAATATGTACATAAATAAAAGGGGGTTTTATTCTTTTATTCTTTATTCTTCTATATTTTTAGACTAATGTATATATTATATAGAACTTATTAAAAATACAAAGCTAAAATAAAAACAAATAAAATTCATTAAATAAATAAAATATATCGGTAAAATACCTATAAGTATACTAAGATACACACAAACACATTTATTTAAAAATATAAATAAACTCATAAAAATCAAATAAAAATATATTTATAAAAATAAGTTATAAATTTATAAATTAAAACAATAAAATAATAAAAGAAAATAAACAAATTAAAAATAAAATACACAAAAATACATGTAAATACATACGTATACACATTATTCAAATAAAACTATAATAAAATACCTCAAAAAATTCAATAAAAATCATGAATAAATACTACATGAAATAATACACATTTTTTATTTTATACACAAAAATTAATAAAATCATTTACTATGTTAAATAATTCATTTTTAATAAGGATCCCTGTTTTGGCGTGTAGCGGCTGAGGTGGACCAATCAGGTCCCTCCGCGAGTTGACCCCAGTCAACTCGGCCTCCAGCCGCTTGACTTGACGGGCGCTATCTTTTCGCCCGTCTTTTCCATTTTTTCCCGCTCGAATCTATCATCCATCGCCTTCGATGCCTTCATGAAAAATGTTCCCTGACCATCCGTGAATCCCGCCGAGATCTTGGAACCCTTGTACAAAGCCCCGATTCCTTAATAATCGCCGGTCACTGGGGGTCGTCAGGATTGTATATAAATAACTCCTCCCACTTCCTTGGCCGAATTTGGCCATTTTCATCCCCTTCTTTGAGCTTGAATGAGCTCCTGGCGGAGCCCTCGTGACAGGAGGCGCTTCCCAGCACCTCGATTCGCCCAAGGAGGTGGGAAATTTTGTCGCGGTGGTGCTCCGGCGACCACCCTGCTCCCTGGCGGCCCCCAGGTATAAGAGCTGCGCTTTTATCATTTTTAGGTAGTTTTTCATTTATGCATGTCATTCTCGTATTTTATTTCGCATTTAGATCTGTAGTTTAGCATAGAATTGCGATTTCGTAGTTCGCCGGAGCTTCGCTCCGGCGAGCTTTTCACAGTGCCCTCGCCGTGCTCCGACCACCCTTTCACCTCCATTTCTATACCCCTTCATTTCCCTACGCCCCAAGCACCTCCGTTCACCCAGATCTTCACCAGATCTGGAGATCAGATCTCCTCCTCCGCCCTTCGCCGGAGATCACCGCCCCGCACCCCTTTCGCTCATTTAAACCCAAATAAGTCCCCCAACCCTTTGTTTTTGTGCGCTGAGCTTTCTTGCAGGTGCTGAAGGCCAAAGGACCCCCGTTGGGGTCGATTCGACTCTTCTGCAGGTACCTGGAGCTCTTTGGCTTCATCGACCTCGCTCGACCGTTCCGGTGAGCCTCCGGCTCCCCTGAGTGCTCAAGCCAACAGAGTAGAGCCCCAGGTTGCTTCTTGGACCATCAGATGCCCGAGGGAGTGTCGGACGAGCGAGCAGCACCGGATCGATGGTCGGAGAAGGGGGAGTTCTTCCCTGTTCTTCGTGCCTTCGCCTTTACCGTCCGATCGTGGTCCCAACCCAGTTCAGATCCTAGCCGTCCGATGGAGCTCTGCATCGACCGTCAGATCACGCGGCTGATCTAATCTCAGCCTCCCATCGGCGAAGCGTCATCGGGCAAGGAGGTGGCGACACGTATCAAGTGGATAACGCTGAACCATTGGATCGCGCGCCTTATGGGGGTAATTTGCACATTTAGCCCCTGCCATTTTTTGTATTTAATTTTTAATCTTGTAAAATATATAGCACGTTGTAAATAAAATGTAAATTTTGCAGAAAGGACCCTGAGTTTACAAGAATTACATTTAGGTCCTTCCGCGCCTCACGTGCAGTCCCCCGTGAGGCGCGTGAAAGATTGCATGTATACCCTAGCAATTTTTGGATATTGTAATATAGTTCTAAAAATTAAAATAAATGTTTATTTCTGTTGTATTTTTGCACTGTTGCCCCTGTGACTTATTTAATTTGCAAAAATACCCCTACCAGGCTGATTTATTTTTGTGTCTTTTATCTATTTATTAAAAACACCTATCAGGCTTCTAAAAATTCACGAAAATTAGGATAGATGCTCCATGCCATGCTAGTTCACGCCAACATTTTATTTTGCATTTTTTGCATTTTTCCTGATTATTAAAAATGAAATAGGAGCCATTTTTGTACTGTCTAATTGATAAAATACAAAAAAATTAGAAAATGTTTTTGAAAAATTCCAAAAAAATTGTATATGGTATATTTATTTATATATTGAGTCCAGAAAATGAAAAACCCTAAAAATATGAAATAGAAAAAATAAAAAAAAATTATAAAAACCTAAAACCCACTAAAACAATAATTGGACATGATCAATGGATTGAATAATGGATACATCACATACATTCCCTTCGCCTCCCAGTGTTCGACCTCTACTTGTGCTTACACCTATACACATTTTACATGTAGAGTTATAATAAATTTTAACTCCACATTTTTGATATTCATTGCATATATTTATTGTGGGTTAATTGTTGATCGATTTGGGGATTTCGTCTGAGGTCAACTCAGCGACTGTCTCTCCGCCTTGTGGAAAGATACGATCTCGGCAGAATCCTCTATCATCAACTACCCAAGTGAGAGAAAACCTAAATCAAAATTTCTAAATTAAACCCTAAGTCATTTGCTTCCCTAGAAATGGTGCCATCTGATTGCTCCATTGAGTACGTGATATAATTTATACTCGTTGTAATGCAGGTACTTAGCTAATCAGTCAGAACCAAGAGAAGATCTCCGTGAAGAGTGTCTCGTCTTTAATTTATATCTCGGGCAAGTTCAGGGTCGAACTCAGGGCAGCAAATGAACAACTTCGGGTTAATTCAAAAACTTAGATATAGGTTTCCAATGTGGATTTTTTTTGTTTTCTTCAATGTAAAGTGAATGCGAATGCAATATGTGGGTGAATCAAAGTAATAAGAAAACATACAACTTAACCAAATTAATTTTAATATGAAGACAGTCCAATTTAGTTAAATAATATTTTTCCTGGAAACCTAATCCAGTGATGAATGCAAGATACTTTTTTTGGAATTTTACGGTTTAAAATGCAACAATGAAAATGCATACTTTTATGGGTTTTTATGCAATTTTTCACACAAACAAAATGCAAAAATTATGAAAATTTTACTGGAACATACACATGATGCAAGGAGTCTACCGTAATGTTTTTGGAATTTTCTAACAAAATATGAATTTTTATGGAATGTTTATGAAAATAAAGTGACTGTAAGTAATAAATTCTTAATAAATCGGCGTTATCAAATTAACTAGAGTATGAATTATCTCAAGAAGGTATTTATATAAGTAATCCAGAAGCATTGAAATTTCGCAAAAAATATTATCTTTGGATTTAACTAAAAAAGTTTTTTAAAATCACTCTATAATTTATTGAAGTCACAGGACAATTCCAATTAAGATGAAATCTGAAATAATTCAAACAAATTTCAAGGCATCAATTCTGATTTTTGTGGAATTTTTGAAGCAACCTAAGTGAAATATGAATTTAGAAGCTCAAATTGGGTAAAATAAAGAATTTTCCACTAAAATAATTTTAATTAATTATCTAGAGCTCAGAAAAATTCAAATAAATACCTAGATGGTAGAGAATTAGTTTCTCAATATAGTGACATTTTTCATTAAATAAAATGATGTGAAATTGATGTCCAAATTAATATGCAAATGTAGGGTTATCCATGTAATACAGAAATTAACTTTGACAAGAATAAAACATGTACATGGATGCTTTTGAAAATACATAAAGTTGTAGGGAAGAACTTGCAAATTTCATAATTGAAAAATTTTAACCTTCTTTTCCTTCGTTGGAAATTAGGGCGCAAGATGGAACTTGGAGGTGGGCGGTGCCTTGGCGGAGGAGGCGATGGAAGGTGGCGGCGAGGCATGTCGCTCGTGGACGCGAGGAAGTTGCATGGAGTCGTCGTCGTAGTGGCGGGAACGGTGGGAGGCCGTCCTGGAACTGGAGGGGTGGTTGTGTGCGGGTTGGCGAATGAGGAAGGCAGCGGGCAGAGATGGTCTGAAGCTAGTGGAGGGGTTGTGGCGAGGAGGGGACTGCGGGCTGGTGGCAGCGCGGTGGTGCGCAGGCGCGGGGAAGAAGATCGAGGCGCTAGGATGGATATGGAGCAGGGGTCTTGTGGAGGAACGACCCTCGTGCAGTGGGAGCACGAGAAGGCAGAGGCCACCGTTGGTGGGTAGTGATGCGCGGCCACTGTTGGCAGTGAGAAGGGCGACCTGGAGGTGGTACCGCCGGTGGTGCCATGGGGGAGGGGCGATTGTTGTTGCTTCCCTACACTTGTTTATTTTTTTTTTGATTTTTTTTGTGATTTTAATTTTCCTTTTTTTTAGTTTACTTAAACAGGAAAATAAAATGAAAATGAAAATGAAGGTGGACAATGGGTAGATGGATTTGGAAGATGCTATGATGATAGTGGTAGTGGTGATGAAAATGATATGGTAATGAGACAATAAGGAAATAAAATATTAGATAAAATAAAATAACAAGAGAAATGAGAGGAAATACTTTCCTAATGTTCACCAGATTTGCGGAGTAGCTATGCTGGACTCCTGTCAGCCTCGATCCGATTGGAGAAATAAAAATCAGAAAAGCTATACAAGCATGATGGGAAACTCGTGATGCGAAGCGAAATCCGCGGATCTCGCCTGAAAGGTGGTCGTCGCTTCGTATCGGGGTGGAACACTATCACCAGTCGACCTCGATGAGCTCTCTCTTTTTTCTATAAGAATGGCGGATGGGAGAAAATGAGGATGTAGAGATGAATATAAAGAAGAAGAATGAGAAGTTAGAGAGAAAAATGAAGGTGGATGAGATGGAGTGGAATGAGAGGTTGTTGGAAGATGGTGGAGTTGAATGGAAGTTGGCAGTAGAAGAGAATTTATTGTAGAGACTGAGAAATAAATAAAGGGGAAAAATAAAGTAGGCTACTAAAATACATAAAATATAGAGAAGAAAAATAGTGGAGAATTTACAAAAGAAGTCAAATAACATGTACATATTTTTTCTACTTTTCTAATTTTATTTTTCTGTATTTTAATAAAAGATATTTACAACAGGAAAAAAATAGTAGGAATAAAATAGAACATAATAATGATTTTTTTGGATTTTTTAGTAATTAAAAATATAATAATGAATAAAGATTGAATATTTACATTATATACAATGTACACCTAGGTCCCAAAACCCATATTTTTCAAACGAGCTCTGATTTTAATGAAACCACTTTCATTGGAAGATAGTTTTCTAACTTAAATGTTTAAAGTGAGTTTGGTGAATTTGGAGTTCATACGGAGCGGGAATTTACCCTAGAAGTTGGACTTTACGGCTTTTTCTCTTTGAGATCTAGGAGTATTTATTTGAGGTGAAATTTATTTTGTATTTTTGTATTTTTATATACATTTTAAACAAGTTGGAAAAATAATTAGCCAAAAAAGAGTTGAAATGAATTTATTAAAAATACTTGAATTTTGGGCTATTTGCAGGTGAAAAACTCCTTTATTTTGTGCCTTTTTATTGTTAATTTATTTTTTACAATATTATATATAATAACTTTTATATTTTATTTACAAGAGTCATTTTATTAATTAATTGATTTTATGGACATTTATTTGAGATTTTACTCGAGGATTTTGCTATGATTAATATATTGAGATGATGAATCGTGGATTCATCACTCGTGCAAAGCGTAGGAGAGGTAAAATAACAAAAACTATAGTAGTCGATCCGCCTCCTATACTTAGGCACTGATCAGCCTAAATGTAGAAGAAGAGATAGAATGGGGCATACGAGGTCAAGAGGAGAAATGGATGAGTATATACATATGGTGGGCATCAGTCCGCCCCCCCCCCCCATACTTAGGCACTGGACAACCTAAGTACAGGACATGAGTAAGTGTGAGATCTGATGAGATCTAGAGAATGTACAGAGAGAAATTGACTATACATGCAAGAGCAGGGGTTCCCCCTATACTTAGGCTTTTAATATCCTAAGTATGTAGTCGGTATTCACAAAAGATGGATCCTAAACTCTAAAAGAATAAATCAGATATACAATAGTGAGAGAATCTTCTAAGATGTTGAATCTAGATGTTGTATTTTCATGAAGAATAATATGATGTATCTGTCCTGTTCTTACTGTGCATGAAGTTGATGAACTAAACTTGGACTAACTGCTCCTTAGAATCTACAAAGTGTTTCAACAGTTATCTGTTCACCACATGGGATCATGCACCATATTTGAGATCAACTATCTCTACACTTCCATTCACGTACACTTTCTTAACAATAGAGGGACCCGTCCACTTAGATTTGAGCTTCTTGTGTAATATATTCATCCTGACATTAAACAAGCATACTTTTTGCCTAGGGACAAAGTCTTTGCACTTAGTGTGTTGATCATGCCATCTCTTCACTTTGTCCTTATAAATCAAAATGTTGTCATATGCCCTATTTTGGATTTCCACGAGCTCGTTCATGGTCAAGTCACGACAAAGCTTCCCTAGGTAACAACTCTAATTAATCTGTTTAATTGCCCATTTGGATTTTGAATCAGCTCAGTGGGAAAATGGCATGGCTTGCCATAGATCATTCTAAATGGTGAAGTGCCCAAAGGTGTCTTATAGATTATCCTATAAGCCCACAGAACTTGTTCCAAGAGCTGGGACCGGTTCTTCCTATAGGGACAAACCAGCTTCTGCAAATACTCTTCACCTATCTATTCAAAACCTCTGCCAAGTCATTGGACTACGGGTGGTAAGGACCACTAACTCTATGCTTAAATATGTGCTCCATAGCTAAAGATCTCATATCTCGATTCACAAACTTACAAACAGTCTTGTTGTCAGCGGCTCGGGTTGGGATAGCCTCCACCCACCTAGACAAATAATAAACCACCAATAAGATGTACTCATTTCCTTTATTGTTGGGAAAGGGACCCATGAAATCTTTGTCCCATGCATCAAAAAATCACAAATGGTCACAAGTTGCATGGGCATATAATCTCTTTGTGTAATTGTCCCTCCCATCCTCTGATAAATCGAGCGCGATCGAACAAAATCAATAGCATCTCTAAACAGGGTTGGCCAGTACGATCTCCATTGTAGTACCTTATGAGCGGTTCTTTCCTCGAATGGTGTCCTCCAGTCTCAAGAGAATGACAATACGTGAGGATACTCTAGTATTCCTCCTGAGGAATACACCTTCTCCAAACACAATCTAACCCTTCAAAGAAAAGAAACGGATCCTCCCAGTGGTATCTCCTTGAATCCGACATCAGTTGGTCAATGCTGCTCCTAGTCCAACCAGAGGGAACTTTCGTAGAGACAAGAAAGTTCACCAAGTTGGCATACCATGTGATTTAGTCAATAGTACTAATTGACTCATCTGGAAAGGTATCTCTAATATGCTCAAAATTAGGAGAATTCTTAAGATCAATCCGGGAAAGGTAATAGGTAATCAACCACAATAATCTTCACTCCAGGTTTATCTTTTATCTCCAAATCAAATTCCTATAGGAATAAAATCCACATAAGAAGATGCGCATTCGTGTCCTTCTTTTCCATTAAGTATCAAATGGTTGTGTGATCAGTGTAGATTGTCGCCTTAGAGCCCAAAATATATGACATGAACTTCTCGAGGGCCCATGCTACAGCGAGCATTTCCTTTTCAGTCACGTTGTAGTTCTTCTATGTAGGGTTTAATACTTTGCTCGAGTGGATTGCAAACAGGATCCCCTCTCATCGTTGTCCTAACACAAATACTATAGTAAAATATGAATCTTCAATCATGATCTCAAAGGGAAGAGAACAGTCAGGAGCTTGTAGGATAGGTGAGGCACAAATATTCATCTTCAAGAGCTCAAAGGCCTCTAGACAGTTGTGTTCTACAACAAACTCTGTGTCTTTCCCTAAGAGCTCAGTCGGTAGGCGGGCAATCTTCGAAAAATCCTGAATCAATCTCCTATAGAATCCAACATGCCCTACAAACGACGTCACTTACCTCATGTTGGTAGGTGGATTGAGTTTCTTGATCAACTCCAGCTTGGCAAGGTCAATCTCCATTCCCCTTTTGGAGATGACATGCCCCAAAACGATATCTTCCATCACCATAAAGTGACTCTTTTCCTAAGAGAGTACCAGATTCACCTCCCTACATCGCATGAGGACTCGGTCCAAGTGCACTAAACAAGTGTCAAAGGAATCACCATGCACCGAGAAGTCATCCATGAACACTTCCAGAAAATCTCCCACCATCTCAGCAAATATGACGATCATGCACCATTGAAAAGTGCCTAGGGCATTGCAGATCCTAAATAGCATGCACCTAAACGCGTAAGTATCAAATGGCCAAAAATAATGAAACTTAGCTTAAAGATGAAAGGTGATGAAATTAAGCTATTTTTTGGAATTCTTGTGCAATATGAATTAATTACAAATAAAATAGACTACATGTTGATTTTTCACAAATTAATTTTTATAAATAGCAAACCAATTAATTTTAGGAACTAAAATTATTCTAGATGTACCTAATGAGGATCTATCCAAGAAAATTAATAAATCCTAAAAATGATTGCTGTACGACCTGTAAAAAATTAATTATTAAAATAACTATTTAATTTATTGAGACCTTGTTGTTTATGCAAATTACATGAAATTTAGGCATAATGTAGAACACGGTAATTCTATCTAATGTGTTTTTTTAGGAATTTTAGAGAAACTAATAATTTAATAGCAATTCCAGAGTATAAAATGGGTAAACTATGTAAGTTTTCATCAAACTATTTATAATAAAAAAATTACAGGTCACAAAATTGCAAATAAATGCTTATTAAATAAAAAATTAGTTGAACCACAATATTCATTATTTGGAAATGCAAATTGATCTGAAAATAATGTTCAAATTATAAGATAAATGCAAGTTTCTAAATGCAATTACAGAAAATAAATAAACTAAAGAAATTGCTAATAAGGATTGTTATGTAGTTACATATACTGGGGGATGCTCATGCAAATTTTTAGGAGGGCATATGTTGTGTACGTGCTTCTCTAAATGCGGGGTTGTTCTTGATATTTGTAGAAAGTTGGGGATTGTTGGCGTAATTTTCCCACCCCCTCGGGCACGTGATGCGTGCGTGCCTCTGGAGAAGGGGTACTTTGATATTAATCTGGAAGTATGGTGGGCTGTCCTGCAAATAACACGCGCTCACGCGCTGCTTACATAAGTCTGGGCTCGGGGTGAGGCTCAGATCTCTTGAAGCTGAGGTGGAGGCTCGGATCTGGTTCGTGCAGAGGTCCAAACCTATCCTCCACGTAGATGCCTCTTCTTGGTCCATATATGTCCAAACCTGTAGGTTTGAACTGGGCTTCGAAGTCTTCACGTGGCTAGTCGCAGGATCAAGGCATGAGCCTTGATCCTACGACAATTGTAGGTCGAGGGAGGAGAGGGTCGACGGAGAGGGTGATGCTGATCTGGAGCTCTGTTTCTCATGTATCGATGAAGATGGTGGTGAGGCTCCTAGAAAAGCCCCTAGAGGTCGATGGTGGATGGGCGTGTGAAGGGGGGCTTAGGAGGACGATGCTCAAGGAGAATGCAACGAGGCTTGGTTGTCGATGATGAAGCCTCAGGTTGATGTGGTCTTCATGAGAGGAGGACCTATGGACGTTGGCGCAAGGAAGAGGGGCGGTGACGCGGACGTCATGGCTAAGTGGATAGTTGATGATGATGATGATGATGATGATGATGGGAGAAGCCGAGGCAGATCTAGGCATGGCCAGTGGCGATCTGGGGTGAGGGTTGTGAATCAAAGGCGAGTGGAGGGCACACGTCTGATGGTGATCGGTAATGGGAATGGAGGGTGGAACAAGTGTCAATGCAGTTGGTCAAGGTGGAGATAAGCGACCGTGTACATGCGAGGTGGAAGGAGAAGTGTTGGAAATGCGAGCCCACGGCGAGCCATTATGCAATAAATGTTATTGCAAATATCATTCCCAGATCTGAAATGAAGAATAATTAATTTGCATAATAGGTCCCTTAGTACAATTAGGGTTATGTACCATGGCCATCTTAACAATCATACATCTGTTGATTCAACTATTGAATCATAGAGGCTGGTGCTTGGATGAATATCTAAAGAGTTAGATTGAGGACTCATCAAGCACCGTCAAATGATTGTTAAGAGATAATCTCCAGCCAGAGTAGGAGATGGCAATCTTTATCTCTGAAGGCTGATATCTGACCAACCTCTTGATGCAGGTCCTCTGCATAGGAATAGAGATTCGGAGGTGTCATATTAGTTAGTTCAAAGAGTTGACTTAACGAAATCGAGATAACCAAAGTCCTATATCGTATGATGTCATGATATAGGCACGCATCCTCTGATCGGAGACAGATGTGTTACTATATGTCTGAGTGTGTACATTTGGCAGACCAATAGGTTGAAGACCTAATCAAGGTCTATACACCGGCGCGCTGGTGTGCACATAAGGGTATATGAGTAATACGATCTCTCAAAGGGATCATACAGGTTCAGTTACTGAACCGGAAGACATGAGCTCACTCATGAGATATTGGGAAGAATCAAATTCCATGCGCATGGTCGTCTCACTTTGGAAGCTTGACTGAATTTGTAGGTTTGATATATACTTTTAGTATATGATCAAGACCTAGGTATGATATACACTTTTGGAAAGTGTATGATCGATACCAACTCCCAATGATCGAATGAGAAACTTACTGATAAAACCATGAAGTAGACAGTATAAAGTTGATCCGATACTTCGGGTTTAGTCTGAGTCTTCCAGTATGCAGGATGTACAGGTATTGGGAATACCTGAGGGTGATTTGATCATAAACGGTTGTATAACCATGACGCTTCCATTCCTAGGGAGTGATGAAACGGGTCTGGATTTTAGTGACTCCTCTCAGTAGAGAAGTGATCTGATCTTGATCCAAGTGTTGGACATTGATCTGAATATGATTCAGATACAATGAGAAGATTAGATTTACGGTCTTGATTTAATCAAGCATCTATGGGAGGCCCGCGATCTGGATTTGAGATACGATCTCAATATCCATGTCACTATACGTGGAACAATACAATCGCCATGTCCTTATCTCCAAGTATCTGAGGAGAAATAGCATTGTTCTTAAATGGTTTAAGAACAATTCCATAAGATCTAAGCAAGGAGAAGTTGATAATTAAATGTGATTTAATTATCATGATGTATGAGAAATTATCCAATATGATTAAATGTGATTTAATTATTATGGATAAGAATAATGTGGATAGTAATATCCAATTATTCATAATATGTTATAAATGTGATTTATAATATATTAGAGAGACTTAAATATAATTTATATTAGTAGATTAATTATTAATGTGTATTGGGTACACATTGTCTAATTAATTGAAAATGTAAATTACATTTTGTTTTAGGTTGTGAATATGGTTCACAATATTCCAATGTCAAGATTGCAATATTCCCAAAATTAATTGAGAATTATTTTTGATGAATAAAATACCAACAAATAATTGTTGGAAAATAAGTTGAGAGAAAAACAAGGAGATGTGCAATCTCATGGAAATCCATGAGATTGCCCTCCCCATATGGGAAGGAGGGGGCGACACCAATTCCTTTATGGAATTGGTGGCCGTCCACTCCCCCTAATGGGAAGGTGGATCTCATTTGTTTTTCCACTCCTTATTTGGTTGGTTTAATTTGGTATTAATATATATTTGATTTATCAAATATATTTAATCAAAATTAAATCACAAGTTGTTGGTTTTACCAACAACAATCTTGACCATTGGATTGACATAAATCAATCTCATCCATTGATTTTATATGTCCCATGGATTGTGATCCATGGATCCCAAAACCCTATAAATAGAGAGGCATACCATGCTCTCTCTTTACACATGCTATTGTAGCAAACAACTCTCTCTCTCTCTTTCTCATACTCGACAGCCCTCTCTCCCTCTCTTCTTGGTGGTCGTGCACCTTGGTGGAGAGAATCGTCGACGCCCGCGCCATCGTGCTGCCGCTTCGACTCTATGTGGTTCTTCGTCTTCTTGGAGTGCTTCACTCACGAAGGAGACGTTTGATCTCGTGCGACGAGATCAGGAGCAACCGTGCTTGGATCAACTTGGATTGCGACGACACCGCGACTCATCCCCGCGCTCGCAAGTCGTTACTCCGACAATCGGACTTGAGACAGGAGGTCTCTTTTCGTAGAGACTTGATCAACCACGCTTCAAGAGGTATTGCATTATACTTGCTGTGGTTATAGATGAAACGATTTGAGAATGGTTCCCAGATCATGTGGTTTCATCGGATTAAAATTTTTAAATTCCGCTGCACCGAACGACTAGTACAACTAGTCGTTCTTCGTCGTATCCGATACAACGATCACGCTTCCGTGATGCGCTTGAGGATAATTTCCATATCCTTCAAGTGGTATCAGAGACTTAGGTCGATGGTTTCGAATATGATTCGAAAAACCGAGGATGACTTGGGTTCGTTAAGGTCGCGAAAGTTTTTATCGCATTTGATTTCGCAGATCTGTTTAGTAAATAAATTCGGCACTGTTTAAATTGTTTAAACACGAATTTAATACTTGGATTTTTCCCCATTAAATAAGGAAACCATAGGAACTGAGTTTGCGTAAATCGGATTTCGTATGCTCTAGTTATGGTTGTTTTAATGAACATGTATGCGCTGTTGCGGGAACAGTAGATTTTAACATGATTAAAGAGTTAATCACTGTTATCATCTGCCTCGAAATGCGTGAAACTCCACTTAGGTTCTGTCTAAATCAAGTTATCAATCTATGAAAATTGAGTTTGCTTAATTTGGATTTAAATTGATTGAGATATGTTAATTTTAGTGAGTAGGGGTCCTTACTGAAATTACATTCCTAATCTAGAACCAAGTGATTGTCAATTAGTGAAATTAATTGTTAATTTCGTGAAATAATCTTGAAAAATATTTATGAAATATTGAAACATGATTATTTGCCTGATTGACTTGGCCCCAACCAATTAATTGATTAAGATGTGATCTAAATCATAATTGGAAACCACAATCTTTCAAACTTGATGCTTGAATAGGATTTGAGAATTTGTCTAGCAAATTTCCTTATAATCAAAAATGTTTTGATTATTACTATATGGTACAATTTCGGTTGAAGAACTGATGATCATCTCAAGTACAAATTAATCAATTTGGCATTATCCTTTCCCGAGGCGGATATGGTGCCTAGTCGGAGAGCATTGGGGTTGCGGGTTGCAATGTATGTGGTCCGTCCCACTCTCGTCGGTACTAGCCATGACAGCGGGTAGGGACGGGATAATGTCAGAGGGATTAAGATGTATTTTTCTAATTATTAAAATTCGAATTAATACGTATTTTGAGATATTACCATATATATATTCAAGTAAAATAATCAAGTTTGATTGATTGAATTGGATTGATAATTAATTTAATATGATTAAATTGATTATGTTCAATTGAAATACTCTAATATGATTAGAGCTAATAATTCCCTTGGAAGAATTAATTATGTGAATGTGATTCACGATAATTAATTAAAATTTGAATATGATATGGAGGATCACATAAGTGACATCCATGGTCTCCCGTCAAGGCGGAGGGTTCCATCGCCAGGGATTGCATGTGGGAGACGCCTGTCCGAAGTGACAGAACCTGTATGCAAGCGCATCTGGATCGGGCCCGTTGATGAACCTCAGTTTCATCATCTTTATTCTCCATAATTAACCCCCTTGCTTAAAACTTTGTCAATAATTCCTTGTTAATGTCTAATAATTAACAGAGTCCTAAATAAAATAAAAACCACAAAAAAATGACAAAACAAAAATTCGTGGTATTTTTAAACTCAAAAATACCCTCAAAAATATTTCGGGCCTTTGTTTGATTTCATCTCCAGTTTTGGTCAACATGAAACTTGTAGATCTCGTCAAGATCTACAACTTTCATGTTTTGAGTTTTCTCAAATTCGGCCAATAGGGCCCTCAAAAATAAGAAAATCCTTCAGAATAATCTGATTGGGCCACGTGGCCCATTCTGGGGGCGCCACGTGGCCCGGCCCCTTTGTCTTATCCGACCCCTTTCTAGACCGTTGGATCCGCCCTCTTGATCCAACGGCCAGCTGCTTTCCATGTACGCTCATTCTCTCAGCCGTCAGATCTTCCCCTGCACTTCATCCTCACCACCCGTTAGCGCCGCGCCCACAGCTTGACACGTGGCGCGCTGTGGGTCCTTCGATCGCGCCCTGGATCTCGCATCTTAGCCGCTCACCCCACTCATTATCCTCAGCCGTTCGATCACCTCCCACTCTCCATCTTTACCCTCCGTTAGTGCCGCGACCACATGACGCCACGTGGCAGCACCCGATCCCATCGATCGCATCGCCCAGATCTGATCCTGCCCGTCATCTCGCTTTTAGCCCTCCACCGTTGGATCTCCAGATCCAACGGTTGAGCTGCATCGTCAACCTCCGATCTCTTCTCTCTCCCACGATTCACCTCGCGCAAACCACTCCCCCTTCCATATTTCTCGTCTTCACCCTCCACCATTTCCATTCGCCAATTGCCCCACGACCTTCCCCAGTCATCCCTCTACCCCGCGCATGCCTCCACTACCCATCACAAACTCCCAGTCGCTCCATGTTCATCACGAAACCCACGACTTCCCGCACTTGCACCGCCGGCTACCTCTTCAAATACATCGGTCCCCCCTCCATTTGCCGGTGTCCACCTTTACGTGGGAGGAGGCCCAGCCCTCCTCCGCCTCTCTGTGACAGAGAGGGGCGAGGGGATCGAGCGATGACGACCTCCCTCTCCGGTGATGACCCTCCGCCGTTCTCGGCGGAGCTGCGGCGCTCCGCGACCGCTCGAGCTGCACCAGGTGGCTGAAGGTGTTCAGCGAAGACCCGGGCGTCGATCTCGACGTCCAGCCCAAGCCTCCGCTCCGCCAATCTCCGGTAAGCTTCTTTCCTTCCTCCCTTGTCTTTTTCTTTCGATTTCGTCTATTTAATCAGGCCGCTCCGGCCATTCCCGCACTCCATGCTCCATTCCCTTAGCTTCGCCTTCATCTCCCCTTCACCGCGCACCACCTTCTCAGCTCCTCCATGCCTCGTCGCCTCCGACCCATCTCCTCCGCCATTAACGGCGGAGGAGCTCCGAGCTCTCCACCTTCTCCGTCCCCGACGAGCTCCCATCTTCATCCCACTTCGCACGCATACCACGATTGCTTCGGCTATCCCCTAACGCTGCAGGTCGATCCATTTCTTCAATGGTCGGAGAGGTCGCCGGGTCATCTTCGTCACCACCGTCCTTGACATCAGCGACTCGAAGACCCTCTCCAGAGCTTCCATAGCCTCGCCCGAGCTCCGAGCTTCGTCGACCAACCTTCAGAAACCTCGGGCGAGCACCACCGGAGCCAGGACAGAGCGGCGGAGGAGGGAGGCCTTTGCCGGAGACCCAAAGTCGCCGCCAGCCTAGGCTCGAGGACGAAGTACAGTGACCGTTGGATGGTCCCATCTCAGCGACCATCCAACGGACTCGATGAAGCCACGCCATCAATGCCAATGGTCTGTCGGATCATCTCGATCCGATGGACACAATTTAGCCACGTCGCCCACAAGGAATCACGTTCAGATGCCGTCGGATCCCTGAAGATCGGACGGTGCACTCTCAGCCACGTGTCCTCTCCAGAGCTTCTCCGAGCCTCAAACCCGAGCTGCCAGGCTTGGGACGTCCGAACCTTCCCCGAGCCTGCAGCGAGCCGAACCTAAGTCCAAGCCAAGTCGAAGCTATGCCGAGCCTCTGCCGAACCTGACTCCGAGCCTGAGACAGCGCGTGCTTGGCACGTGCCTCTTGGGCAAATTGCAGAGACTCCCTACGGATTTCTTCAATTTGCAAAAAAGTCCCTGCGCGTATGGTAAAACTCCAGGGAAGGCCCCGTACTCTATTTTTATTGCAATTCAGTCCTTTCCAGGGACCTTTTTGTAGTTATCTTTTCATGTTTTATTTCAGTTATGCCCTTGCTTTCTTTGTTGAATATCTTGAGCTACGTATGTCCAATTGAGTTGATTTCAGTTTCATTTTGAAGCTCTCTTCATTATCTTTATTATGGCATGCTTAAATTTTAAATTTGACACTATGAACCGTGATGTATTATTTTATTATTTAAGTGTCTTGAATTTGTTATTTATCATGCCTACTTGCTTAATATGTGTAGAGGCTTCTTTATTTCAACTCGGTTTGATTCACGATTTTCTGATGGCTCAAGTGACTATGATTTTGGGGCATATCACTAGCTTTGCATGTGCATTCATTTGCTTGATAAAAAAATGTTTAAAAAATGCATGTTTATTTTAATGCATTGTCTTGTTATGTCATGTCTTGTAGTGTCTACATGCATAGTCTGACCTATATACTTTTAACTCAACACTTGATTAAACAAACTTAAATCCGAATAATACGAGAGAGGCTCGTGTCCCTGAGTTCGACCTTGGTATCTTGCCAAGTAAAAATAAATCTTCGATCACCTCATTTCGATTTATGGCATATCTTTAAATGAGGGGATCTCTTTGATGACCCGAATCGGCCCGACTACGATGACGATTCCATGTGCTAAAAACACTCTTTTAAAGGGCCGATTTTGTGGTTCGTCAAATGGCGCCGTTGCCGGGGACACGGCTCATTTCTTTTATTTTTTGGATTTTTGTGTGTTTAATTTAGTGTTTCTTTTTATAGGTCAACCAACCACATATTTTGCATATAATTTTTTTTTCTTTCTTATTTGGTATCTAACTATTGTTTCTGTGGCAGGGGCCCTTGATGGATCAAGGAGGCGAGGAGCAAGACGTTCCCCGCTGCGAGGAGCCGCAGGAGCATGCTTGGAGCAAAGGAGGAAGAAAAGAAAAAAAATGTCTCGCATTTTTGTTGCATTTTGTTTTTAATAAACTCGTCGTTTACAGCGGTCTTCGATTGAAGACTCGCGATTGTAATCGGACAAATGTGGTTGTGTGGGGATCGTCCCCACTTGAGTGTCGACCTAGGATAGGCACACAGCTCTCCGAGCTCAATTTTCATATTTTCTTGTGCTTGATCGTAGGTAGGACACACTTTGAATATAGACGCACTTAATCTCGCATCACTTAGCTAAAATTAATGAAGATCAATCACCGCTAATAGATGCATGATTAGGTGCGGCTTTTTCGACTTGCATGCATGTTGGATTTGAGTTTTCAAAACGACCCCAGTTTGTTTTCGCGGCTTTTATCGTCAAATCACTGCATGATTTATCGCTTAGCCTCGATCGCGGTTTCTTCGAATACATGTTTTTCTCGGCTTTCATTTCCTAGCTTGATCACCTAGGATTAATGGAAAATGGAATGAACGGTAGACGATGACTTCTTGATTTTGTGCTAACCTTAATTCAGTGATAACTCAAAATAAAATTGGGACTGTTAATTGCAAGTCAACCCAAAATGGAGTAAAATTCGGTTTTGGGAGAGCAACACCCTCAGTTACGCGTTGGTTTTTATTTCACATTTTTCTCCGCGTAATCATCTAAAGTTTTATCACCAATAAAACCGACAAGATAATCAACCAACCTTGGTTGGTTTCATGTGTGAGTTGGTGAAACTAAGGGTTTGCTTGCTTGATTGAGCCATATTTGTTGCGACACACAACCCCAAAACCATAGTCACTCCATTTCATCTCCAAGATTCAATACCGCTCACTTGTAAATCCATCCCTCTTCTTCGTTCACCTTGGGTCTCTTCCAACATTAATCCTCATCTTTATACTTAGGCTAATCTCAGCCTAAGTATAGGGGGGACCCAAGTCCCTGTGATTTCTCTACTCATCTTTTCTTGCCTTTATACTTAGGTTATTTCTAACCTAAGTATAGGGGGGAGTCCCTCTTATCTCCTGTATATTCTTCTCTTTTTAAATGGACCTATGGACTCATAACATCTAGTGCTATGAGGACATAGCAAAGTTTAAGGATAGGGGGGTATACCGTACATACTAGTTACTTACTTTAGCTAAAATCTGAAAATTTTGAAAAATTAAAAACTTTTTGGCTAAGGTAAAATTCGTTGGACTAAGAGAACTCAAAAGATTTCACGGCTTTTCTAACTATGTTACACTATTTTGATAAAAATATTTTCGAAAATGATTTGAAAGAAAATGAGTTTTTTTCTTGTTTTGAAAATCTTTTTGAAAAATGTTTTGAAAATCCTTTGTGTGACATGGTTTTGAAATTCTTTTATCAAGAAAAGTTGAGTCTAACCTGTGTTTTAACTCTAAAAACTAAAACTCATAAAAATGAGAAAAATTAAAAAAAAATGTTTTTGAATGAAGAAGTTGGATTAAACCTCTACTCTTTCACTTTCAACCAGGATCTGAATTGTTCAAGGAGACTTAGCTTTTAGAGGTCTTTGAGATTTGCGGTTAACTAGCCTTAACCATCAGGGTCTTAGACTTAATCATCCACATTCCCCTAGGTCTCTAGATTTGCATGCTATATTCCATGCTTAGTCTCAGACAAAGAGAATATGATCAGCACATCACATGCACGACTGCGGTTTTTGATTGAGATGAGTTGATTTTTCACCTGAGGGATTGGGATGAGGAAGTCAAGTTTGGATTTGATCTAATGATGCTCGAGGATGGGATAAAATCTTTGGAGGCTTCATGAAACCTGAGTGTCAGCAATATTAGCCAGTATGAGAACTTGATTCTTATACTAATCTCTTGACATTGACCTAAGTGCCTGGGTGTGATATAAATAAAAAATTGTTGATCAGTGTGCGCCAACTCTTGGTAAAAGCAGTGGAGCTAGCCAAAAATTATACAAGTCAATAAAATTTCAAAGAAAAGCTCTCATTCCACAAAGTCAAATATCAAAGAGCTTCCACCAAAGGCGAGCGCTCCCAAACTTTTCAAAAGTGTCCACTTGGACCACCGCTATTAGGACCAGGAGTCGGGCTTGCACCAAAAAAGGGCTCTGCATCGTAAATGCTACAAGTCTGGGTGTAGAAGGTATATTAGATACTCAAAAAAGACACACCCCGGTGTACTCCCAGGAAAACAAGTGCAGACGGCTCCAACTTCTCTTGACGGACGCACTGATCAACACCAAAAAAATGTGTTGCGTACAAAGGCACTAGAGAGAATCCTTGTTCCAATGAGAGGGAGAGAAGAATTGACACAATCCCTTGCCCTCCATTTCTGGCCTGCCATCTACATTTTCTAAGTCTGACAAACTAAAGAGAAGGTGAGCTGAATGCAAGATTTGATTTATTCCCTAGTGCTGAGGATTGGGTCCTTAGGAGATTTTCTCAGACCAAGATTTTGGGTGAAGACTTGACTCTACTCTCAGAATTGCAGTCAACACTAAACTCATATCCTTTAGTTTATATGTATATCAGAGAGAGTCTAGAGAAGTAGAGGAATTGGAAGCCTCTTGATTAAGGTTGGGTTGAACTCTAAAATTTTGGATCTCTGAAGCCGAGTCGACTTGATCAGATTGGATCCTGTATTCACATGCACAAGGGGGTTAATCCAACTTAGTCATTCTTTTTTATGCTCGAGGACGAGCATAGTTTAAGTATAGGGGGGTGATGAACCTCAGTTTCATCATCTTTATTCTCCATAATTAACCCCCTTGCTTAAAACTTTGTCAATAATTCCCTGTTAATGTCTAATAATTAACAGAGTCCTAAATAAAATAAAAACCACAAAAAAAATGACAAAACAAAAATTCGTGGTATTTTTAAACTCAAAAATACCCTCAAAAATATTTCGGGCCTTTGTTTGATTTCATCTCCAGTTTTGGTCAACATGAAACTTGTAGATCTCGTCAAGATCTACAACTTTCATGTTTTGAGTTTTCTCAAATTCGGCCAATAGGGCCCTCAAAAATAAGAAAATCCTTCAGAATAATCTGATTGGGCCACGTGGCCCATTCTGGGGGCGCCACGTGGCCCGGCCCCTTTGTCTTATCCGACCCCTTTCTAGACCGTTGGATCCGCCCTGTTGATCCAACGGCCAACTGCTTTCCACGTACGCTCATTCTCTCAGCCGTCAGATCTTCCCCTGCGCTTCATCCTCACCACCCGTTAGCGCCGCGCCCACAGCTTGACACGTGGCGCGCTGTGGGTCCTTCGATCGCGCCCTGGATCTCGCATCTTAGCCGCTCACCCCACTCATTATCCTCAGCCGTTCGATCACCTCCCACTCTCCATCTTTACCCTCCGTTAGCGCCGCGACCACATGACGCCACGTGGCAGCACCCGATCCCATCGATCGCATCGCCCAGATCTGATCCTGCCCGTCATCTCGCTTTTAGCCCTCCACCGTTGGATCTCCAGATCCAACGGTTGAGCTGCATCGTCAACCTCCGATCTCTTCTCTCTCCCACGATTCACCTCGCGCAAACCACTCCCCCTTCCATATTTCTCGTCTTCACCCCTCCACCATTTCCATTCGCCAATTGCCCCACGACCTTCCCCAGTCATCCCTCTACCCCGCGCATGCCTCCACTACCCATCACAAACTCCCAGTCGCTCCATGTTCATCACGAAATCCACGACTTCCCGCACTTGCACCGCCGGCTACCTCTTCAAATACATCGGTCCCCCCTCCATTTGCCGGTGTCCACCTTTACGTGGGAGGAGGCCCAGCCCTCCTCCGCCTCTCTGTGACAGAGAGGGGCGAGGGGATCGAGCGATGACGACCTCCCTCTCCGGTGATGACCCTCCGCCGTTCTCGGCGGAGCTGCGGCGCTCCGCGACCGCTCGAGCTGTACCAGGTGGCTGAAGGTGTTCAGCGAAGACCCGGGCGTCGATCCCGACATCCAGCCCAAGCCTCCGCTCCGCCAATCTCCGGTAAGCTTCTTTCCTTCCTCCCTTGTCTTTTTCTTTCGATTTCGTCTATTTAATCAGGCCGCTCCGGCCATTCCCGCACTCCATGCTCCATTCCCTTAGCTTCGCCTTCATCTCCCCTTCACCGCGCACCACCTTCTCAGCTCCTCCATGCCTCATCGCCTCCGACCCATCTCCTCCGCCATTAACGACGGAGGAGCTCCGAGCTCTCCACCTTCTCCGTCCCCGACGAGCTCCCATCTTCATCCCACTTCGCACGCATACCACGATTGCTTGCTTCGGCTATCCCCTAACGCTGCAGGTCGATCCATTTCTTCAATGGTCGGAGAGGTCGCCGGGTCATCTTCGTCACCACCGTCCTTGACATCAGCGACTCGAAGACCCTCTCCAGAGCTTCCATAGCCTCGCCCGAGCTCCGAGCTTCGTCGACCAACCTTCAGAAACCTCGGGCGAGCACCACCGGAGCCAGGACAGAGCGGCGGAGGAGGGAGGCCTTCGCCGGAGACCCAAAGTCGCCGCCAGCCTAGGCTCGAGGACGAAGTACAGTGACCGTTGGATGGTCCCATCTCAGCGACCATCCAACGGACTCGATGAAGCCACGCCATCAATGCCAATGGTCTGTCGGATCATCTCGATCCGATGGACACAATTTAGCCACGTCGCCCACAAGGAATCACGTTCAGATGCCGTCGGATCCCTGAAGATCGGACGGTGCACTCTCAGCCACGTGTCCTCTCCAGAGCTTCTCCGAGCCTCAAACCCGAGCCGCCAGGCTTGGGACGTCCGAACCTTCCCCGAGCATGCAGCGAGCCGAACCTAAGTCCAAGCCAAGTCGAAGCTATGCTGAGCCTCTGCCGAACCTGACTCCGAGCCTGAGACAGCGCGTGCTTGGCACGTGCCTCTTGGGCAAATTGCAGAGACTCCCTACGGATTTCTTCAATTTGCAAAAAAGTCCCTGCGCGTATGGTAAAACTCCAGGGAAGGCCCCGTACTCTATTTTTATTGCAATTCAGTCCTTTCCAGGGACCTTTTTGTAGTTATCTTTTCATGTTTTATTTCAGTTATGCCCTTGCTTTCTTTGTTGAATATCTTGAGCTACGTATGTCCAATTGAGTTGATTTCAGTTTCATTTTGAAGCTCTCTTCATTATCTTTATTATGGCATGCTTAAATTTTAAATTTGACACTATGAACCGTGATGTATTATTTTATTATTTAAGTGTCTTGAATTTGTTATTTATCATGCCTACTTGCTTAATATGTGTAGAGGCTTCTTTATTTCAACTCGATTTGATTCACGATTTTCTGATGGCTCAAGTGACTATGATTTTGGGGCATATCACTAGCTTTGCATGTGCATTCATTTGCTTGATAAAAAAATGTTTAAAAAATGCATGTTTATTTTAATGCATTGTCTTGTTATGTCATGTCTTGTAGTGTCTACATGCATAGTCTGACCTATATACTTTTAACTCAACACTTGATTAAACAAACTTAAATCCGAATAATACGAGAGAGGCTCGTGTCCCTGAGTTCGACCTTGGTATCTTGCCAAGTAAAAATAAATCTTCGATCACCTCATTTCGATTTATGGCATATCTTTAAATGAGGGGATCTCTTTGATGACCCAAATCGGCCCGACTACGATGACGATTCCATGTGCTAAAAACACTCTTTTAAAGGGACGATTTTGTGGTTCGTCACCCGTCGCTTCTCGAAAGAGTAAGGACGTATGCGTAGTCACCCCAGTATCAGGTCCTCATATTATTGGGGCGATATTGGATTGCGCATAGCGAGTTGTATTCCTGTTGACGGTTGGTTCAATTAATGACGGGTCAACATTACCTTAGGGGTGGTGGGCCCGGGTGTTCAAGACCGAATTGGGAGATACAAGTTGGATTTGTAAGGCGGAATGTGTTCCCGCTTCTTTTTATCTGAGTTGTAGGTTCTCATATTATTGGGATGCAACAAAGATAAGGAAGGAGATCCCAGATCTTGCTTGAGATATAATGGTAAGTATATCTCTTACATTGAAAGTGATTAAGGGAATGAACTTTCAGTGTTGACATGGCAAGACAACTTTGATATAAAAATTCCTAAATCAAAGTAAAAAGTGTATATATATATAAATTTATGCAAATTTCTTATTTCAGATAATCCTTCATTAAAACCCACTCAATGATATACTCAATAATAACCAGTGAAATATCTTGGATTGGACTCATGATCCAGATATTGTACTTGCAAATGGACACATAATGTATGTGGTTGCAATGTGCAAGTTTCCTCATAATATTGAGGAATGACAATTAAATAGATAATAGGACTACAACCCTAGGGTTTGTATGTCTCTATATTCTTGATCTCTCATCGGATGTACTTTGGAAGTGACATGTCGATGATGATCGCAAATGTCAAATAATCCTTATAAAATTAATGAAGATATTCTGGGATACATATGTACTCTTGACATTTAACATGAATGAGATGGTTCACTGCATCATGCAGAATGGTGGCTCTATAAGAGATGATGTATTCAAATTGTTTGAGTACCTACCTGAACCTATGTTTTAAGAGTTTAGATGGATGTAGATGATGAGTGTCATCATTCTACTATCTATACTCTAGTCATTCATGAAGCTTCATAGTATTCATATTGTATGAATTTAATGAAGCATGTATAAATGTTGAAATGATCTTACATTGAATTCTTTTGAATTTAACGTAAGAGATCCTTAGTCTTGAGCAATGGTTGCTCATAGATAAAGGGAGCATAGTGGAAGCATGGGTTGGACCCAAGAAAGAAGGAAAGTCAAAGAGTTGACTGGACTTCTATGACTTCCATATGACATCCAAAGAGTTGGATGAATGCCAATACTGCAATATGTTGATGTGTTGATAGTATGACTATCAAGTCTGTCTAGAACCCTTAGAGAAGGAATCGGATAGAGCATCAAAATAATCTACATAAATCATTGAAATTGACTTTCTTATTTGATAAGATAGAGTCTAATAATTGTATCTCAATCTTCTGACAACACTTGCAATGGGTTGCATATGTTTTAGAAGACTGAAAAAAATTGATCTTAAGATTTACAGTTATCCAGATGGACATTGATGCAATTGTTGAAACAATTTCCATTGGATCACTAGACTTCATAATTTCAGTGGGAGAGCCCTTAGTCTTAGAGAATGTCTCTATGACCTAGACATTAGAATACACTCATTGTTTGTTTCTAAATGTTGGAAATAAACATGAATTCTGGAATGGACCTATCATAAAGAGTTATGATGGAGATATTTCAGATAGTAATCTAAAATCTAGTGGACTCCACTAAATTAGAAAATTAATGAATGGTTCATTGACATTTCTAAATACTGAAATTAAAACCTTTATAAGATCAATAAGAGGATGAAGATCATATGACAATGATCTAGCATCGAGCCTTGGACATTTGTCTATCGATTTGATCAATAGACTAGTAAGAGATGAAACTTTAGAATGTCTAAAATTTCAAAACTTACATACTTATGAATATTGTATTCAAAAGGAAAAATGTCCAATACACCCTTCTTTGGGAATGGTGTAAGATGTCAAGGTATTTAGGATCTCATACATATTGATGTATGCAGATCATCTATATCATACTAAACATTATGGATATGTGATATCTATTGATGATTATGTATGATATGAGATTTCTTTTCTTCACCTAAAGAAACCTTTGAAATGTTCAAAGATTTCGTAATTTTGGTTTGGAACCAAAGCCTGAAGGAAGATGAAAATGAATTTGGTCTAATCTAGGTAATCAATACCTATTAGATGAATTCATAATATACCTTATGGAGAAAGGAATATCATTCCTATCTCAATCCTCCTAATACACCTTAACTCAATAGAGTTATAGGGAGATACAATTAGATCATGTGTGACATGATCTTATCATGATGAATTTTAGCATAATTATCCCCTAGTTTCCAGGTATATATGTGTACTAGAGACTACAATGTATATCCTTAATAAGGTACCATGTATGTTGGAATCTAGCACTTGAAAGTGTCGCTTCATTAGGAAAATAAAAGATGGTATTGGATACCTACTTTATGCCCTTGAGATTCTAAGTATCTCATCTCTGAGAATATGATTCTTAGAGGTTGAGACTCTTGAGAATCAAGATGAAAATGAAGTGTAGGAACTCATTTAATCTTGAGAAGATAATGAGGCTCTTGAAATTGGAAACTTAAAGGATAATTAAAGATGAAACACTAATACCTCTTCAAATGAGTTTGAGGATGGATTCCATGCGTCAGAGAAATCTGACAATGATTTTTTAACTTCATGTGATGAAGCTTCTAAAGATCATAGCATGGATAGATGGATGTTAGCGATAAAAGTCTAATGTAGACTTCATATACAAGTGTTGTATGTGGACCCTCGAGGATCCACCTATATGGGTAATACCTGTAGAGGTGTAAATGGATCTTCAAGAGAAAGGAAACCTGATGAGAAGGTAGAGACCTTCAAAGCACGGTTCGTAGCCATGAGCTGCACACTGGAAGAGAAGACATTGCTTGCGATGAGACTTGCTCTTCGGTAACCATGCTTAAAATCGTCAGATTATTGCTAACCTTAGCTACACAACTTGACTATTGCATCTTCGAGATGTAAGTCAATATTGCATTCCTCTACGAATACCTCTTTGAGGATATTCACATGAAGTAGCCCCAGGGCTTCATGGTTGAGGAAAGCAAGGTGTTCAAGCTAAGGAATACATCTATGGACTCAAATAAGCTTCTTGAAGTTGGACCATAAGATTTAATGGAATTATAATTGTTATGATTTCAAATAGAATCTTGATGAGCCATGTGAAGCTTAGTGGGAGTGCCTTTGTGTTCATCGTGCTAAATGTAGATAATATCCTAATCATTTAGAATGATATAAGGATGATAATAAGTGTTTTATAGACTGGCTATTCCATATCTTGAAATATGATTTCAAAGATACCTCTTAGATCTTAGTTCTGAAGTTGTTCAGAAGCCAAGAGAAGAGGATAATTGGATTGTCACATTTGTAGTACACCTTGGACATATTCTATTCATATAAATTCCAAGAAAGGCTTCCATCCCTTAAGATATGGTACTGACCTATCTAAAGGGATAGCACCTCAAAGAATTGAGGAAGTGAATGCTAGAACTACTTGCCCTTGGGCATCAGTTCTGAGAAGCCGGGTGTGTGCTAGATGTGTACAAAAGCCAGATGGCTGCCATGCAGTGGGAGTAGTAAACTGTTACTAAACCTACTATGGAAATAAAACACTTGGTTGCAGTAATAACAAAATCTTCATAGATGACAAGATTTTTGAGATAATGATCTCAAAGTCTTATCTTCAAAAGCTTGAGACTTTATAGATAAAGATCTAGAAAGTCTTAACTGTAGATACCTTAAGAGATAGTGATCTCCAGGAAAAAGGGTATTCTGATAAGGATTATGGAAATACTGGTTAAGATAATTGTTAAGTTGTAGTGTCAAAGACACTGTAACTAACTAGATTGAGTATTGGTTACATAAGATGCAACATTCGCATTAGATGCGAGTACTGTTACTGGGGATATGCAAGTGTCGTAAAAGGACTTGGCGTAGTCTCGCGGGAACAGAGTGACTGATCAGCTTACCTAGCTATTTTCTAAATAGCCTATGATTGTCACATGAGTGCGGGTTTAAATGATTAGCCATTAATGGCTCTTTGGGCTAGTGGGAGATTGTTGGAAATGCGAGCCCACGGCGAGCCATTATGCAATAAATGTTATTGCAAATATCATTCCCTGATCTGAAATGAAGAATAATTAATTTGCATAATAGGTCCCTTAGTACAATTAGGGCTATGTACCATGGCCATCTTAATAATCATACAACTGTTGATTCAACTATTGAATCATAGAGGCTGGTGCTTGGATGAATATCTAAAGAGTTAGATTGAGGACTCATCAAGCACCGTCAAATGATTGTTAAGAGATGATCTCCAGCCTGAGTAGGAGATGGCAATCTTTATCTTTGAAGGCTGATATCTGACCGACCTCTTGATGCAGGTCCTCTGCATAGGAATAGAGATTCGGAGGTGTCAGATTAGTTAGCTCAAAGAGTTGACTTAACGAGATCGAGATAACCAAAGTCCTATATCTGCTGTCATGATATAGGCATGCATCCTCTGACCGGAGACAGATGTGTTACTATATGTCTGAGTGTGTACATTTGGCAGACCAATAGGTTGATGACCTAATCAAGGTCGTGTGCACATAAGGGCATATGAGTAATACGATCTCTCAAAGGGATCATACAGGTTCAGTTACTGAACCGGAAGACATGAGCTCACTCATGAGATATTGGGAAGAATCAAATTCCATGCGCATGGTCGTCTCGCTTTGGAAGCTTGACTGAATTTGTAGGTTTGATATATACTTTTAGTATATGATCAAGACCTAGGTATGATATACACTTTTGGAAAGTGTATAATTGATACCAACTCTCAATGATCGAATGAGAAACTTACTGATAAAACCATGAAGTAGACAGTATAAAGTTGATCCGATACTTCGGGTTTAGTCTGAGTCTTCCAATATGCAGGATGTACAGGTATTGGGAATACCCGAGGGTAATTTGATCATAAACGGTTGTATAACCATGACGCTTCCATTCCTAGGGAGTGATGAAACGGGTCTGGATTTAGTGACTCCTCTCAGTAGAGAAGTGATCTGATCTTGGTCCAAGTGTTGGACATTGATCTGAATATGATTCAGATACAATGAGAAGATTAGATTTACGGTCTTGATTTAATCAAGCATCTATGGGAGGCCCGCGATCTGGATTTGAGATACGATCTCAATATCCATGTCACTATACGTGGAACAATACAATCGCCCTGTCCTTATCTCCAAGTATCTGAGGAGAAATAGCATTGTTCTTAAATGGTTTAAGAACAATTCCATAAGATCTAAGCAAGGAGAAGTTGATAATTAAATGTGATTTAATTATCATGATGTATGAGAAATTATCTAATATGATTAAATGTGATTTAATGTTATGGATAAGAATAATGTGGATAGTAATATCCAATTACTCATAATATGTTATAAATGTGATTTATAATATATTAGAGAGAGTTAAATATAATTTATATTAGTAGATTAATTATTAATGTGCATTGGATACACATTGTCTAATTAATTGAAAATGTAAATTACATTTTGTTTTGGGTTGTGAATATGATTCACAATATTCCAATGTCAAGATTGCAATATTCCCAAAATTAATTGAGAATTATTTTTGGTGAATAAAATACCAACAAATAATTGTTGGAAAATAAGTTGAGAGAAAAACAAGGAGATGTGCAATCTCATGGGGATCCATGAGATTGCCCTCCCCATATGGGAAGGAGGGGGCGGCACCAATTCCCTTTATGGAATTCGTGGCCGTCCACTCCCCCTAATGGGGAAGGTGGATCTCATTTGTTTTTCCACTCCTTATTTGGTTGGTTTAATTTGGTATTAATATATATTTGATTTATCAAATATATTTAATCAAAATTAAATCACAAGTTGTTGGTTTTACCAACAACAATCTTGACCATTGGATTGACATAAATCAATCTCATCCATTGATTTTATATGTCCCATGGATTGAGATCCATGGATCCCAAAACCCTATAAATAGAGAGGCATACCATGCTCTCTCTTTACACATGCTATTGTAGCAAACAACTCTCTCTCTTTCTCATACTCGACAACCCTCTCTCTCCCTCTCTTCTTGGTGGTCGTCCACCTTGGTGGAGAGAATCGTCGACACCCGCGCCATCGTGTTGCCGCTTCGACTCTATGCGGTTCTTCGTCTTCTTGGAGTGCTTCACTCACGAAGGAGACGTTTGATCTCGTGCGACGAGATCAGGAGCAACCGTGCTTGGATCATCTTGGATTGCGAGGACACCGCGACTCATCCCCGCGCTCGCAAGCCGTTACTCCGACGATCGGACTTGAGACAGGAGGTCTCTTTTCGTAGAGACTTGATCAACCACGCTTCAAGAGGTATTGCATTATACTTGCTGTGGTTATAGATGAAACGATTTGAGAATGGTTCTCGGATCATGTGGTTTCATCGAATTAAAATTTTTAAATTCCGCTGCACCGAACAACTAGTACGAGTAGTCGTTCTTCGTCGTATCCGATACGACGATCACGCTTCCGTGATGCGCTTGAGGATAATTTCCATATCCTTCAAGAAGGTGATGAAGTTTGAGTGGAGAAAATGAATGGAGGAAAAGGGGAAGCGAAGGAAGTATAAATGAAGAATAAGATGAGGATGAGAAGAAGGGGGAGGAGGAAATAAGAGATGGTATTACCTATAGGAGTAGATGGGCACGCATGGGAGAGGTTGCTGGAGCTCTAGCTCATGTTGGTCTTCGCTCAAAGCTCTAGTATGAGCCGAGCTGGGAGAGGCTAGTTATGCATCATAGCAATGTGTTCGTTCCCGCCTTGGATCTCGCCTGGAACGGGAGGCATCATTATCACTCTAGACAAAAGGCATGTCGCTGTCACCAACGAGGTTGCAGAGCTGGTGAATCTCCCTCTCTATCTCTATTAGTGGATGAGGATCGACGAAGTATTTAAAGGCAATTGGAGTGGGCGATAAAGACGGAGGCGTGGATACGTGGGATGGAGGTTGTATAATGGATCACGTGCAGTTGCGTGAGATGAGAGGGCGCGAGAGTGGGATGAGCGGGGCACCACCAGTTACTCTATTTCCCGCAAGAGAAGGAGGAGGTGGATGAAGTAGATGCATGGGGTGAGTCGCGCGCAAGGGTGGAGCGAGGAGTGCGGGCTACGGAGGTTGCACAACCGTCGTGGGATGCGGGGCAAATGGGTGGACTAAAATAAATAAATAAGAAAATAATAAGATAAATAAATAATTATTATTAAAATAAATAAATAAAAGAAAATAAATTAATAATAATTAAGTAGACTAAAAGAAAATAAAATAAAAGGGGGTGACACGTACTGGCTCCATGAGCTGCTACATGTCGCTCCTAGAAAAATAAAAAATTAAATATAAACAAGATAAAAAAGAAATAAAAATGGGTCAAAACAATTAGTGGTCAACATGAAAGGTGCTCGTCTTGAGAAGATCTACAACTTTTATGAAAGATCGAAAACCAAAATAAATCATCTGTACAAAAAATATTTTTGGGTGGTATCTTATAGGTATAAAACACCACATTTTGGTATTTTACAGATTTTTAAAATAAGATAAAAATCAAATAAAATTAGAAAAATATAAAACAAATATTTACATCTTAATCTAATTTTTTGGATTTTTTAATAATTAATAAAATATAGTTATAAAATAAAATAGAATGTAGGGACATATGTACAATATACAAGGAGGGCCCCAAAACCCAAGTTTCACGTATGGACATTGATTCTTTTGAACTTGATCTTGTTTTTAAGGTAAATGAACATACATTAATTCAAAAGTGAGTAGGGATATATAGGAGACTTTATGAGAGAGATATTCATGCTTTAAGGTTCTTAGTCTCAAACTAGGGTTTAGATTTTATTGGCGAATTTTACAAGTTAATATCTTATTGATATTTTTCCTTTATTGGTGTTAGTAATATATTCACTATAGAGTTGTTTTTTTCAATTCTGATTTGGATAATATTAGATAAAAATAAGGGGAAATATGGTGAATATACATGTGATAATTACAAGTGAATATGGCTTCTTATTTAATGCAAAAATGCATGCTGAGATGCAGATATTAAATCTAAGTGCATGAATGGTAATAATATAGAATAAATGGACAAATGAAGCTAATTACTTAGGATCTGAGCTCTATTTTCAACTTTTAGAGTGATGAATCACAGATTCATCACTTTGTCGACCAAGTCATCATGATGAATGGGTCTTAGGGTCTAGGGTAACTCTGTGTCTTTGACACTTCATTCTTTCTTTTGTTTCTTAATTCTTCTATTTTTGAATTAAATTCATTATTTTATATAGTATTTACATATCAATTATTGAATGTTATTTTGAATAAGTTAACGCTATATACATGCATTATGTAGGGATTTAAGGCCAAAATTAAGAATAAAGGTGATGAAATGGATATTCTTCATATTGTCCTCTATTTGAGGGATTCACTGACTTAGACATGAGCTACTCTAGGAGACTGCACCTGTGAGTTTGTACTAATACAACTATTTGAATCGCCTAAATCAAAAATTGAAAATATAATGACTAAGCCTTTACGAACTTCACTAAGTTGAGTACGTGAATTGAGGATTTGGATTGTGTTCGCTTACAAACTTTCTTTTTATGTTACGTTCTTCTCTGAATTTCTAGCAGTTGAGTCACTTGTTGTATTGAGTCTTGTCGGTTTTATTCTATTCCATTTCTTTTCAGTTATTCTCGGTTTTTTTGAGTCACAATGATGGGTAGACGATCGATTTGGTCGGATCTTACGGTCACTCTTCTTACACCTCTACCCATTCATCTCAGTCGATTTGAGATGTCCATCTTCGTCATCTTGTGTTTCTTTTTCATCATATTCTCCATATCCCTCGTCCCATCCTCCATCTTTTCTCTCGATTCATCCTTCGGTGACACTGGTGGCAACCAAGTAGAGATTAGAAACCCTTGACCTGGGTTCATATCAGATGACAAATATGGTTCCATGAGTTGTTGAAATGAGAGTGCAGACTGAGTAGCAGACATATGATTCAGGAGCGAAGTCAGATTCTACTTTGATATCATTACTGACTTTTCTGATTGGTTTGGATTTCATCTCTTACTATCAATATTTCATGGGAACTTGCATGAAGAGTTGTATGAGCATATTTTTTAGTTCAAGGAGAGATGTGGTACTAGAATGTATTCAGATATTTCACATGAGGATTCGAAGACGAAGACCTTTCCCTTGACTCTTAAGGACGGAGCTGCAAGATGGTTCTGAACTTTGAGAAAGGAGAGAGACAGTTGGGGTACATTGCAAGCTTCTTTTCTGAGGAAGTTCTACCCCATTCGCCGAGCAGATTTCATGCGGTTAGTTACCAGAGACTTTATCATGATCCTCTTGACACACTTCATTATATGTGGCTTAGATTTCAGGCTCTTTGAGGAGATTTTTGGACCATGGAATCTTCAAGGTTGAACTTTTTCATACTTTCTACCAAGGGATGATCGCAGAGTAGCATGCATTGGCCAGCTTTGTGTGGCGGTTCACACTGCAGTCTCGATGAGGATTCACTTTGGATTCTCTTTGGAGAGATTGATGGTGTATCGTCATCTCTTTAGTATACATGAGATTAATTAGTTGAGACAACACACCAAAGAGATGTGAAACCATACAGTTGTGATCCACTTCCTGACAATTCAGGGATCACACATCAACCCGTTGATGTGGACATTGATACATCACTGATGATGGATGCTGAGATAGTTGTAGAGAGTTTCCTGATTTCAGAAAGTGATCCATTTTCCATTGGTTTTCCAGTCGGAGTTTGACTCAGTTTCTCACTTCACAGTTCAGGAGTGTTGGATACATATTTCTTAGGCATTCCAAGAGACAAAAAGAGAGAGGGAGCCTGCGTTGTTTCAGTTGTCTTATTAGTTGATTCAGTTTCAATATTACGACCAGTGTTATGAGCAGAATTCATGTTAGGAGCAAATGAAGGCAAAATTGAGGTGTCTAAAATGAGCCTCACAAGGTGAGGACGCAGTCGCTGAGATAACTCCTCAACAATTGTGTTCAATAAACAATCAACCCACACAATAAAGAGATCAAGTTATGCAAGTGTGAATCAAAATTTATTATACCCTACTAAAGATGTATAGTGACAAGCAAAGGGATCGAATACATGAAACAAAGGTGTAGACCAAGGAGACATATAATAATCAATCTCAAGAATTTGCCTTTTTAAGCATTAAGCCAAATTATGGTTTTGTGGGATTTTTTGTTTTTTTATATATATAAATGATTTTCATTATTTGATTTTTATTTTCTTTTTATATTTTTTGATTTTATATTTCTTTTTCTTTCAATTAACTGATATAATAATATATAAAATTATATACACAATACAGGATACTATAGATATAAATGTAACTAAAAATAGATAGAAATTATAGAATTAACTATTTTTATATTTTAAATAATTTTTTATTATATTTGTAATTTTTAAGTGAATTTTATAATTTTAAGGATTTTTAATAGTCAAAAAATACTCTAAATCAAGGAATTAATAAATCAACTGATTTGAAATAAAGATGAAAAATATCAAATCAAGTCCAAAATTCTTCAAATTTTAACATATAAATAAAAATATAAAAATTAAAAAACAAAAAATAATATTTTTGGCATTTTTGAGAATTTTTTAGATTTTTATAAAGGATATTGGGGCTTTTTTATTTTTAAGAGTTTTCTATTTCTATTTTTACGAATTTTTGGTCTGAATGCTCAAAATACTTAAATAGATAAAATATATCTTTTTGATAATTTTTCAAAATGGTTTTATATTTTTTCGGAATTTTACTAGCTGAATAGGGAATAAATGAGCTCTTTTTTATTTTTCTAAAATAATAAAGGTCTAAAATTAGAATGCAAAAAATATGGCATGAATCTATGACAATTTAGGCACTTAATATTATTTTTATGGAATTTTCAGAGCATAAATGATATTTTAAATAAATATAGCAAACACCTAAAAATTAATATCCTAGCAGGGACATACATGCAATTAAAATAAAGCACAGATGTGATTATGCAAAACATCCAAAAAAATTTAAGAGGACAACAAAAGCTTATGGACTAATATTAAATACAAAAACTTGCAAGCGTCTCCCTATAAAATAACGCACCACATATGGATGGCCATGTGAGGTGAGCTAGCAGAGTACCAAAATGTTATTAGAATAAAATGTAGGGCCTTACTTGCAAAATTCCCAAAAGTTTAAATGTTACAAAAATTTTACAAAATTGAATTAAGAAACGACAAAAAATGCAAGTGAGATCTACAATTACCCAAAAGAGGCATTGACGGACGATGATGTCCGCCTCACTTAGCTACGTGTCAGCCACTAGACAATCGATACTGGTCCGCGATAGACGCACAAGATTAGATCACCTGAGGGAGATCAAAGCTTTTGAGTTTCGCCAATCAGATGACAACTAGATTGCGGGAAAAACAGTAGGTGGTTAGATGGCACAGAGTCTGATTGGAAGAATGATGAATCTCGTATTCATCATGCTAAAATCCGCTAATTAAAACCCCTGCTTAATCAAACTAATAAAAATCTCTTGTAATTCTTTGATTTTATCTTGTATTATATTGTATATAATTTACCATTACATTATTGTTTTTAATTCCTCTTATTTTTCTTGTAATTATTTTACCCTCAAAAATCCTTAAAAATTAGGTAGAATAATTGTTCATAAATCACTGACCATTAAAAGCACTGAAAAATACAAAAACATCTCAAAACCACAAAATCGGTGTTTTTATTCGCATAAAAATACCCCCAAAAATACGTTTTGTACAAATGACCTCTATTGGCTTTTTGACCAACATGAAAGTTGTAGATCTCGTCGAGACGAGCAACTTTCATGTTTTGACTTTTTCCGAATTCGGTCTTTAACTATTTCTTTTCTATTTTCTTCTTCTGACACCCGGCGCCCTCCTGGGCCGTTGGATCCTCTCAGCCCGCCTCCATCTCATTTGTCCATCCCCGCTCAATCCACAACCGTATGATCGGATCTCTGATCAGATCTGATCCGCTCTTTAGCGCCCCAACCTCAGTCACTCGATCCCCTTCGCATCCTACGACTCCCATCTCCCCACGTCGCCTACATCGATCAGCTGCCCGATCGCCTTATCATCTGATGGCCCTCCACCTGCCACGTCATCTCTTCACCTGTCACTGTTGGACTCCCTCCATCTCCCAATCCTAGCTGCTCCATCATGCCTCAACACCAGTCGACCGATCAGATCTCGGATCTGATCTACACCCTTCGCCCGCGCCTCCATCCCAGCAGTCTGATCACTAGATTCAACGGCTGGGAGGTCATCTCCTACCTCGCATAACCCCTTCCTCCGCTCGCTTCCCCCTTCGTAATGCCCCGTTCCCTACCATTTATGGCTGACATCTCCGACCACCTCTCCATCTCCTAACGGTCGCCACTCATCGCCCTTTCCTCCTCCATCCTCGCGCAACCACCATATCACCCTCATCATCACTGCCACACCATTAAACCCTCGCTCAAAAACGCCTCGTACTCCGTAACCCCCGACCACCTCTGCTTATTTAACCATTCCCTCCATCGTCTGTCACCTTGTCCACCATTTTTGGGCTTAAGCCCAGTCTAGCGGAGGAGGCGGGGCGTCGAGGCGACGACGGCTTAAGTCTGGTGTCGACCCTCGACGTTCCTCTGCCGAGTAGGGTGCCACCTGGCACCACCGAGCTCCGAGGCCCGGCTGACCTCGCTGGGCGAAGACCGGAGCACCTCTATGGCGCTCACCCAAGCTCCTCCTTCATCGGGTTCCCCTCCCCAACGAGGTCCCTCATCTTCTTCTTTTTCTTTGAATTTCACCCAATTTTCCTCCATCTACACTCCACTCCACCACCATTTGATGACTCCCCGAGCTTCACAACCCATTCCCCATCTTCGCCGACACCAGATCCCTCTTCTCCAGAACCTCCCTCGCTCGACCCATCTCCTCCTCCATCTCGCCGGAGAAGGAGCTCCAGGGCCATCATTCCCCGATGCCCCCACGGCCCCCGCTCACTCCCACTCACCTCGCACACTCACGTACGCACGCTTCGGCTATCTAACCTTGCAGGAACTTCAATGATCGGATTCGGCCACCCCTCGTCGGTCTCTAGTCCCCACTCCGATAGCCAAGGTCCGCCGAGCACCTCCAGTCAACTTCGGATCTTCACAGAGCCTCCAGAATCTTCGCCAGCCTACTACGCATCTTCCCCGACCTTCATTTGCCGACTTGGAGCATAGCGGAGCAATCCGTAGGTCACCAGAGCCCCGCCTTCTCCGGTGACCTGCAGAGGAGGACGAGATACAGTTGTTGTCCTATCATTCGGATCGGACGGCCCAGATGATGACACGTGGTGGACCCGAGCCTCTTCCCCGACCTACAGGCTCGGGTCATCCGAGCCTCCAAACAGACCTCCAGAAGATGGCACATGTCCCGAAGCAGCGGTGTTCTCCCGAGTCTAGCATTGCACGTGTCTAGCACGTAGAGTGATGGGTAATTTGCATAAAAGGGCCTGGAAGAATTGGTATTTGCATTTTGGTCCCCAGGCACGTGCCTCACGTGCGTGCCTGGGTATTTTACAGGTGATAGCCCGCCCCGCACGCTTTGTTAATTTGGTCAGATTAATGTCCAAATTAATGTTAATCGTTCGTTGCAGTCGGATACGAGAGGCTAGTCAAAAACCACTTCTCAATTAATGTTAAGTTAATTTTAAGCGGCAGATTTTTTTACTTGGTGGAAGTCCAAGGTCGAACTCAGGGAGGCATTTGTCTTCTTAGGTAAAATTTTAGCAAAATCCAAGTGTGAGATTTTCGGGGAATATATTTTTGGTCTTTTTCGGCTTTTCTATGCAATACACATGCAAAATCAGGCCAAATTAATTGTTAATTCAGAAAGATGGGCAAATTAATTCCAAAAATTATGAAACTTGGCCAGATGATTAATTATGATGAAAATGATCTATACTAATTTTTTTGGAATTTTTAGACACTAAACGAATTTACTGTGAATTAAACATGCAGACATGGTGATTTTCACAATTTAATTTTTAATAAATAACAAATCACAATTTCTTCAAGAGATAAAATTATCCTAGATATCACTCAAGATAAGGAATCCAGGAAAATTGACAGATCTTAATTCTAATGTGAAATGAATTTACTAAAATTAAAATGCAAAAACCACTCAACAATTTATTTAGGCCTTGATATGTGTGCAAATGACATGAAATTTTTATGGCATGTTAAGAATACTGTCCTTAAGCTACTGTGAATTTTTGAGGATTTTTGGAACTCCAGAGAATTAACTACAAATTAAAAGGTGTCACTGGGCAAAATATTCCACAAAATAACCAATTAATTCATTAAAAATTTCACTGTAATTACAAAATCATGACATGTGGCCCAATAGACAGAGGACAAGTTTCTCAACAAAATGCAACTTTTAGAATTGAAAAATGATGTAATATGTAACCTAGGGATGCGTGCAAACATAGGGGTGTAAATGCAATACAGGAAAATCAAAAATACATAAAGTAAATATGCTGACAGGGACTAAAATGCAATTACCTATTATGAGGGGGACTCAAGTGCAATTTCTCCAACAGGCACGTGCTTCTCACGTGGGCTCAGCTTCACAGGGACCTTTTTACAATATCTAAAAACTCCAGGGGCCTCTGCGTAAATTTCCCAGGCCGCACGTGCTCCTCACGTGGGCGGCCTAGGTTCGGATGGCTGCGGAGGTCTGGAGTGAGGCTCGGACGACCCGAGCCTAGGCTCGGAGAAGAGGCTCAGGCGAATCTACGTGGCAAGATGTGGACCGTTCGATCAACGTGATCGAGCGGATGGCGATGTGGACGCGTGGCGTGACCTCGGCCTTTGGATCGATGCTGATCCAACGACTCCTGCGAAGACCGGTGAGGAGGCGACGTGGCTCGCTGAGGGTCGTTCGATCAACGTGATCGAACGGATGCTGTGCGTCTGCTCCGACGATCCTCCGCCGCCTGCGGAGGAGATGGCAGGGCTCCGGCGAAGGTGCCTTAGCTCTGCCCATCCTTCCTCGTGTCGATGACGCTCTCCGACTTGTCGGAGATATCCCAGAAGACTCGTGGCGATGCGGCGGAGATGCTGGTGGTCTCAGGAGCGGCGGAGGGCGGTCTGACGTCGATGGCGATGAAGCTCGAAGTCGTCTCCGGCGAGCTTCCATTCAATGAGAAGAGAACCTGCAAGTGTTAAAGATAGAGCCGGAGCTCGTTGATGAATCTGTGATTCATCACATCAAAAGTCAAAAATAGAGCCTTGTTCCCGAGAAAATAGAGGCATATTTCCCTTTATCTTGCATAAATAGCATTCATGCATGCATCCATAATTCATGCATTTTAGGAGCTCATCTGCATTTAAATAAGAAGCCAAAAATCACCTGTAAAAGACCTCTTCATCAAATAACTCCTTCTCTATAATATATGTATATACTCCTTAAGAATATAGGGAAGAAAGCCACAAATCACCCTTGTAAAAGAGCCTAAATACCCTGAGCACCCTTGTACATTAAAACACACATAAAGCCCGCATACAAACTCCTACTTAGGTCTACTCACTCTTAGAATACTACATATCAAAAGACCTTCAAAATGAGACTAATTTCATTGAAATTGGAGCTTGTATGAGGAACTTGGGTTTTTGGGTCATTTTGTATACTACATATGTATATTTATGTAACTTTGTATTTATGTATCATATTTGACCTCATCTCCGTCTTTGGTCAACATGAAACTTGTAGATCTCATCAAGATCTACAACTTTCATGTTTTGAGTTTTTCCAAATTCGGCCTCCTCCTCTTTCTACACGTGTCTTTCCCTTCGACCACTCACAGCAGGCCACGTGGCGCCCTCTGATTGCGCCACGCGGCCCGCTGCCCTTTGTCTGCTCCGCCCGCGCCCTCCACCGTTGGATCGCACCTCAGATCCAACGGCCCAGGCCTGACCACGTCCGCTCTCTTCTACAGCCATCAGATCCACCCCGCATTCCATCTGGACCGTTCCTTAGCGCCGCATCCTCAACGAGCCACGTGGCGACCTCTAGGCCGCCCGATCGCGCCCCCGATCCCTTCATCACAACCGCTCGTCTTCCAGCGGATCGTGACCCTCAGATCAATCACCTAGACCCGATCCTAGCCGCCCGCTCGCACTTCGCCCGCGTCACGCCACGTGTCACCCTCATAGCCCTTCATCTGGGCACTCCAGATCTAATCTCACCCGCCCGCTTCGCGCCTCCATCTGGCCGTTGGATCACAAGATCCAACGGCCAGGACTTCGTCCCCTACCTCGGGCAGCCCCTCTCTCCCACGATCTCCGCCTTGCGGGAGGGGCCGCCCCTTTCTATTCTCGGCCGCACTCCAGCCCCCCTCGCCGGCCACTGACTCTCCCACGATCTTCCCCACTCTTCCCTCTCCCTCGCCAACACCCTCGAACATCACCATCTCCGCCACACTCGCTCCACCACCTCCATGAAACT
The DNA here is from genome assembly GCA_037367405.1 of Ottelia alismoides. Lineage (NCBI taxonomy): Eukaryota > Viridiplantae > Streptophyta > Magnoliopsida > Alismatales > Hydrocharitaceae > Ottelia > Ottelia alismoides. The sequence continues at coordinate 715,088 of JAZKJV010006335.1, read as the reverse complement.
CGCCACTCACCCAGCTCTGCCGCCACCTTCGACCTATAAATACACCCTCTCCGACCACATTCAAGCCCATCCGCCACTCCAGGAAAGAACCCCGAGCTCCAAGCTTCCTCTTGGTGACAGCAAGCGGCCGAATTGTTGAGCGACGAAGGACCTTCTTCTCCGGCGAGATCCACGGTGCACAGCCGTGCCGCAGCCGCCCTCCGCGTAGCTGCACGAGCTCGAGGCTTACCGACCTTTGGAGCGACGACCCCTGGAGCTCAAAACCGAGCCCCAAACCCCAGGTAACCTCCTTCATCCCCTCTCCGATCATCCTCTTCTTTTCTTCCGATCTTCTCCGATTTTATTCGCCTTCCACGGACATCTCCACACCTCCTCGACATCCCGACGAGCTCCGCGACGGTGCTAGCATCCTCGCGGGCTTCTCCACTTCGCCATTCACCGCACTTCGACCATCGTCGACTAGCAGCTCCGCCGCTTGTCCGGAGCCACCTCGCCCGATCACCTCAAGCACCCGCAGGCCTCACCGACCACGCCATCCTCTCCACGATCGTATCAGCACGCTTCGGCTATCCACATAACCCTTGCAGGTACCCGATCATCATTGGCCGGAGCTTCATCGGATCCTTCTTCGAGCTTCATCGACCAGGTGCTCCAGCCCTCCTCCAGCCAATCCGAGACCACCGGAGGCTTCGCCGTCCTCATCCGCTGCTTCCGAGCTAGCTGGGAGCTGACAGAGCTCACTGACGGAGCTCAGCGAGGCAGGCGGAGGTCAGCCCCCTTCACCGGAGCACAGGCCCCTCCTCCGCAGGCGGCGGAGGAGCGTTGAAGGAGAAACAGCAGCCACCGTTCGATCTTCTGATCGAACGGCCCTCGTCCCGCCACGCGTCTCTTCACCGCCTTCGTCCTCGACCGTCGATCGCACCAAGGATCGGACGCTCCACCCGCTGCCACGCGTCTTCACCTACCACCCTTGGATCCATCCAGATCCAAGGGCCCTCAGGCCGCCACGTCGCCCGATCCGAGCCTCGGCACCCAAGCCTAGGCTCGGGTCCCCCGAAGCAGATCCGAGGCTAACCCGAGCCTCCAGAAGCCCCGACCCTCGATCCGAGCCTCCGACGCCTCCGAGCCTAGGCCGCCCCACGTGAGGAGCACGTGCGGCCTGGGTAAATTGCACCGACACCCCTGGAGGTTTCCAAAATTGCAGAAAGGTCCCTGTGAAGCAGACATCACGTGAGGCGCACGTGATTCGTGGAGAATTTGCATTCAAGTCCTGCATAGTCTTGGTAATTGCACTTTAGTCCCTGTCAGCATGTTTATTTCTTGAACATTTATTTTTCAGTATTGCATTTAGACCCCTATGTTTGCACGTGTCCATAGCATGCATTTTTGATTATTTTTGAATTTTAAAAGTTGCATATTGTTGAGAACTTTGTCCTCTACCTGTTAGCACACGTGTTGTATTTTTGTTGGTTTTCTTGATTTATTAATGAATTAATTGGTTGATTTGAGTCATATTTTGCCCAGAGATGCCATTTGATTTTTAGTAAATTATCTGTGCCTTCAAAAATCACCAAAAAAATCACAGTAGCTTAAGGACATTGTTTTTAACATCCCATAAAAATTTCACATCATTTGCACGCATAACGAGGCCTGAATAAATAGTTTAGTGATTTCCTTTGATTAATTTTAATTAATTCATTTCACAACATTTTTTTAGTTCTGTCAATTTTCCTAGGTTCCTGATCATTAGACCTTCCTAGGATAATTTTAGTTCCGAGAAATATTGTGTTTTGATATTTATTAAAAATTAAACATTGAAAATCACACTGTTTGTTTAGTTAATTCATAGAATATTCATTTTGAGTCAAAAAATTCCAAAAAAATTAGTGTAGGTCATTTTCATCATAAGCAACCTTCTGGCCAATTTTCATAATTTTTGGACTGAATTTGATATATCAATTAAATCTAACTTGAAATTGGCTAAGGATTGTCTGCATTGTCTACATAGTAATTAAAAAGACCAAAAAAAAAAAAAAATCGTTCCCCGAATCTCGAGCACTTGTGAATTGATGTAATCAACCTAAGGAGACAGATGCCTCCCTGAGATCGACCTTGGACTTCACCAAGTAAAAAAAAACTACATCACTTAACATTAATAGCTAAGTGATTTTTGATTAATCCCTCGTATCCGACTGCAACGAATATCATTAATTGATTTGGACATTAATTTGACCGGATTAACTAAGGGTGCGGGAGGCTTATCAAAATGGCGCCGTTGCCGGGAAGGCACGGCTTAGGTTAATTTACATCACATTTTGAGTGTTTGATTTTCTAACCCCCGGGTAGTCTGACCCCCGGTTGTTCTTGTAATTATTTCTCTCATTTATTTTTGCTTTATTTTATTTTTGTGTCACTCTCTGACCTTATCTTAATTTTTGTGCGAGGAACGCGAGGAGTCGGCGACGCTTCGAAGACTTAGCACTTAGATTGTGTGAGAGAAAGAGAGGCCTTGTAATTTTCATTTTATTTTATTTCTTTTGCATCGTTTCCAGCGGTTCCCGTTTGGGTTCTCGCGCGTGTAAAAATAGTGGAAACCGTGTCCCGTGTGCTGTGTGGTTGATTGGTAACTTAGCTTGCACTAGCGGCTCCTCGAGCCAATCTAGGACTTGTTTGTGCTCGTAATCAATAGGACCACACAACACATTTAAAAGACGCACTTAGACCGCAGGACTTAGTTCAAATCAATCTGTTCTTCACGCTAATAGAACTGCCTGTCTAGGAGCGGCTTTTATCGCCTGCATTTGCATATAGGATAGAGTTTTCAATTCTGTATAGCATCCTGCATCGACAAGCGAAGGGATCACTGTAAGTATTCTCTACTTAGCATACGCATCATAGATTTTAACTTGCATCGGCTTTTCTCGATTTCCCCCTCTGATTTTCTCACTTAATTAAAGGAAATTGGGACTGTCCGATAGGCGTGCTTTGTGGTGATTAAATTTCAGTGATAACCTACTTTAAAACTGGGACTGCTAACAGTATTGACAATAAAAAGGGAATAAAACTGAAAATTGTTTGCGGGAGAGTAACCCCGACCTTGTTTTCAGGCTGAGTGAGGGTACCTGAGTGTGTGTGAACACCCTAAGGTAGAGCCCAAATCCCCGTCTTCCATATCATCGTTCTGACTGATCCTAGCAAATATCACAAGCCGGATACTTTCAGATTCTTTGACTAGTACCAAGTAGCCTCCGCCTGTCTCAGGTAGATAGGGGCGAAATTGCGGTACTTCGCGACAAGCTGCCAGTAACCCCCCGGGGTGAAGTTCCGGCCTTGTCAGCCTCCGCCTGCTTGCAGGTAGATAGGGGCGTGGTCACTGAATCCCTCGGCTTGGGATAGGAGCGAAGAAAGGAAGGAGCGGCGGTATCTTAGACGACAGGATAAACAGGGAAGACGCATCCGGCTCTGAGCCGACTTCCCTCTAGGCCGCGTAATCCTTGCTAGATTTGCTTGAAATTCACACTTAAAAATTACAAGATAAATTGGACTCAATTTGAGTCCTTCACTGTGTTGAGTGTGAAAACCAGGGTCTTGGATTGTTCTTCTTGCTTGCTTCAGGTAGGAGTAAAATCCTATCTTCTTCTCGCTTATCAAGATGAGTCAATGGGGAGATCTCGACACACAATTCACTGATCCCTCTATGAGTCCCCCAGATAACTCGTCTTTTTCGGTCCAAACGCACTTTGGACCACCCAGGACTCATGACCCTCTTGAGTCCTGGTTCCCTCCTGCTCAGGGTGGTTACCCTCAAACCAACCCTTTTATCTCCTCTGAGAGTACCGAGGAAGACCATTGCCTCGGTAATCCATTCCTTGATTTACCCTCTAACACCGGACCTATTTTCCATATCCCAGAACTGGAGGGAGAAATGCCGCCAAGGATGCCGCCCGACGAGGACCAGATGAGACAGATCCTTAGACGTCTGGCAGAAGCTGAACAGAAGAATGCCGATCTCACTGCACGAATGGGGCAGATTATAGTAGCAGAAGGAATCGACCGGCCAATGGTCGATACATATAACCCGGCGGAGAACGAGATCCAGAATTGGCTAGCACCTGCAGTTCCCGACCAGGCATTCGAGCTGAAGCCCCACTTCCTTAGCCTGCTGCCGAAGTTCAACGGAAACCTCAGCGAAGAGCCGTACACCTTCCTCCGTGACTTCGAACTAGTCTGTAATAATCTGAGCCATCCCAATGTTGGCCAAGACTATATCAGACTGAAAGCCACCCCTTTTGCCTTAGGAGATAAGGCTGCACATTGGCTGAAGAACCTAGGGGTGGTTTGTACTACCTGGATGCAGTTCAAGGACCTCTTCCTGAAGAAGTTCTACCCACTCAGTAGAACCAATCAGATGCGTACGAAGATTGCCAGCTTCGCCCAAGGACCCTGCGAACCGTTCCACGAGGCGTGGGACAGGTTCAATGATTTAGTGCAGAAATGCCCATGCCACGGCATTTCAAAGGCGATCCTAGTCCAGACCTTGTTCTGCGGCTTAACCCCAGAGATGCAGGGGTTAGTCAGCGCCGCCTGCGGAGGAAGCTATCTGAACAAGAACGAACACGCCGTATGGAAGATCCTGGAGCAGATGGCAGAAACCGGCAGGTCACAGGCCACAAGGGCCTATCAGTTGTCTCCCTCGATTCTATCCAACGAGACAACTAAAAGGACTGTTGCTGATCTGACAGAGGACCTCATCCCCAGCATGGGGATGATTGCAGACAAGCTCACCATGGTCGAACAGATCCACAAGCGAGTCGCGGAGATGGAGTCTCTTTCGAGCCTTCCCAAGAAGGTGGAGGAACTCTCTGAAAAGGTAGCCAAGATGAAGCTACCCACCCCTTCTGCACCACCTGTACCTGTACATCGAGTTCATCTTGTACAGGAACAGGCACCGGGGTCTCAAAGCAGCTGGGATCAGACTTACACCCAGCAGAACCATCAAGCACCCCCACCAGTTGAGACAGCATACGAGGAGCCTCCGCCCGTCTACGAGATCAACGGGCTCTGGTATAGCCGTGACCCACTAGTCCGGCAAATTGAGATGGGGAAGGATCAGGCACACCGCCCAACCCCAGTATACCAGGAGACCAGACCCGTCACAATCCCGCGATACCAGTCCAGGCCAGACCAGGGGTACCAGCCGCAGCAGCGAACCTACCAGCAGGGGCCAGCACCACCCCATCAGCAGCAGTATCGGCACGGCCAGCAGGGCCAGTTCAGGACGGCATCCACGCAGCAGCCAGCCCAGCCCACCGAGTTGGAGTCCCTCACCTTGGCGATCCAGACCCTGTCTGATAGGGTCCAGCAGATGCAGAACGATTACTTGGACATGAGAACCGACATCAATCGGGTCTCTCGTGCTCAAGACCAACAAACGGCGCCAAGGACTCCACTTCCCGCACAGGTTCAGGCCAACCCGAACAGCATACACCAAGGCCAGAACCGACCTAGAGATCAGGTAGACTATTCAGATAATTATTTATCTGAACATGAGATCCTTTCGTATGATAATGTTAACCATATGTCCCTCAGGAGCGGAAGGACCGTGACCATACCTGATCGGGCACGGGCACAACAGGAAGGAACCTCCGAAGTTCGACCTGAGGAGAATTCGGAGGAGGAGGAAGAGGAGCATCACCACCACCACCGCAAGCAGAAGAAGAGGACATCTGAGTCCTCGAAGCAGCACCCCCGCATCCACCTGGAGTCCGACGGCACCGATGAGCCCGCACCTCCATCTGAGGAGGACCAGTCAGAAGAAGCGGAAGACGCATCACCGGTTTCGCCCAAGCATTTTCCCTTTCGTCAGAGTCAGCATCAGAGTCTGTACAAAAGTCCGAGTCAGAGTCCTGTCCAGAACTCAGTTTCAGTTTCTAATGAAAATATTTCAGTTCCAGATCCTGAGTTAATAATCCCTTTCCCCCAAGCTCTTAAGGGTGGGAAGAAGAAAAACACAAAAATCCAAAAAGATGACCCTGAGATGGCTGAATTTTGTAACAAACATATCAAGGTCACAATCCCTTTCGACAAGTTCGTGGAAATGACCCCTGCATTCCAGAAATACCTTAAGGTGCGATGCACACCTACTAGGGTTAGCAGGAAGACCAAAAGCCGTGTTGAGAAACACGTTCTATCAGTAGCCACGACTTGTGCAATAAAGAACTCGTTTCCTCGGAAACGAAGAGACATGGGTGCACACTATGTAGTGAGTCATGTTGATGACATCGCGTTTGCACGCACTCTCCTTGACAATGGTTCCTCGATCAATTTGATGCCCACAGCCCTCTATGAGCGGCTTGATCTCGGACCTCTTAGGAAATCTAGAGCTATTCTGCAGTTTGCAGATAAATCCACTAAGAGGTCCCAAGGAGAATTAAGGAACATTGTGATCAAAGTCGAGGGTCAGGAATACCTGGTGGACTTCACTGTCCTTGATATGGAGACCCCTCGTAATTGGAGAGATTCCCAGATTATCTTGGGTAGGCCCTTCCTTAGAACAGCAGGGGCCTTATTCGATTATAAGAATGGGAAGATTCAGTTCCAAACTCCAGGCGGAGATGAGGAACTAGAGATGAAGCAGACCAGATGGCAGAGACCGGACTCCGAATCCAGCACCGAGTACTCTTCGATCGAAACAGACAGTGCACATGTAGACTTAGTTGGGCCATGGAGACAGAACCCAGCCAGCACCGATATGTCCATCTCCTTTGAAGATGATCCAGTACATGAGTCAGTCTGCGAGATCATTAGGAACGAGTACAGCTCTGAGCCTGCATCACCCTACATCTTCGATGACATAGAGGCCCAAGAGGGCCTGTCAGTCCTTACATCCTTAGGACAATCGGAAGATGAGGAAGACGAGTCGGACGAGGCGTTTGCCGATTGCATGGAGACCTTTGACGATCCGACTCCAGAGCCAAGCTTGGTGGCAGCCACTGCAGATCAAGATCCAGCCACTTCCAACACCGAACCAGATCGGATTGAGCCAGACTTCTTAGATGATCATACCATCCCTGAGCTCAAACCCTTACCCACAACCCTTAAGTATGCCTTCCTTGCGGGCGCAGCCAAGAAATTTCCGGTCATTATCAGTTCGCAATTGACCGAGGAGCAGGAATCTCGCTTGCTAGAGATCCTGGAGAAGAACCGCAAGGCAATAGGCTGGAGCATTTCCGATCTCCACGGGATAAATCCCGCTCTGTGTTCGCACCATATATATTTGGAGAATGAAGCCAAACCCTCTCGTGAATTCCAACGTCGGTTGAATCCAAATCTACGAGAGGTTGTCAAGAAAGAGATAGAAAAATGGTGCGACGCGGGTTTTATCTACCCAATCTCCGACTCTAAGTGGGTGGCCCCAATCCATGTTGTCCCGAAAAAGTCGGGAATTCAGACGACCACCAACGAGGACGGAGAGGAGATCGTGACGAGAGTACCCACGTCGTGGCGCGTCTGTGTGGATTACAGACGCCTGAATGCCGCGACGAAGAAGGATCATTTCCCCCTACCGTTCATTGATCAGATCTTAGAGAGACTAGCAGGGAAAGAATTCTTCTGCTTCCTTGATGGGTTCTCGGGCTACAATCAAGTAGCCATAGCTCCAGAGGACCAGGAAAAGACCACGTTCACATGCCCCTTTGGTACCTATGCTTTCAGGCGCATGCCTTTTGGGTTATGCAATGCTCCAGGTACTTTTCAAAGGTGCATGATTGCTGTATTCGCCGAAATGGTCGGCGAATTCCTGGAAGTCTTCATGGATGACTTTTCGGTCCACGGCGACTCTTTTGATTCCTGCCTTAGGAATCTGGACCGAGTCCTCAAAAGATGTTGTGAGGTCAATCTGGTGCTCTCCTGGGAGAAAAGTCACTTTATGGTGACGGAGGGCATAGTGTTGGGGCACGTCATCTCCAAGAGAGGAATGGAGGTTGACCCTGCCAAGGTGGATGTGATCAGACGACTCCAGCCACCAACCAACGTACGGCAGTTGCGGTCGTTCCTCGGGCATGTCGGATTTTATCGGAGGTTCATCAAAGATTTTTCTAAAATTGCCCGACCGCTAACTGAGCTTTTAGGCAAAGACGCGGAGTTTATTGTCGATCACAAGTGTCTTGCGGCCTTTAAGCTATTACAAGGAATGATTATGGACGCACCCATTTTACAAGCCCCAGATTGGTCTCTCCCTTTTGAGATCATGACGGATGCATCAGATTATGCTGTTGGGGCTGTATTGGGACAAAGAAGAGATGGCGTCCCGTTTGCAATCCACTACGCAAGCAAAGTGCTTGATTCTGCTCAGCGTAACTATACAGTTACCGAAAAGGAAATGCTGGCGGTAGTGTTTGCCTTGGACAAATTCAGATCGCATTTAATCGGATCCAAGGTGACTGTGTTCACAGACCACACGGCACTACGATATTTGATGGAGAAGAAGGACGCGAAGGCGCGTCTTCTTCGTTGGATTCTACTTATCCAGGAATTTGATTTGGATATCCGTGATAAACCTGGAAAGAAGAACGTAGTAGCTGATCATCTCTCTCGTCTCGAAAATATTAATACTTCCGAGGTTTCCCCAATTCGAGACTCCTTCCCTGACGAGTCGATTTTTGTTATCGACTCACTCCCATGGTATGCCAATATCGTGAACTATCTTGTCTCCAAGAAGGTTCCCGAGGATTGGCCCAAGAGCCAAATTGACCGACTAAAGTCGGATGCTAGACACTACCATTGGGAGGATCCGATCCTTTTCTTTGAAGGACCGGATTGCGTCTGGAGACGTTGTATTCCTCAGGAGGAATACCAGAGTGTCCTTTCTTTATGCCATAGCTTAGAGGCAGGAGGACACCACTCCGGGAAGAGGACCGCATGGAAGGTGCTTCAGTGTGGCTTTTACTGGCCGACTCTGTTTCGCGATGCCACCACCTTCGCGAAGTCGTGCCCAGTATGCCAGAGAATGGGAGGAACCGTTGGTTCCAAGGATGAGATGCCGATGCAGCCGGTCATCATTTGTGATGTCTTTGACGCCTGGGGCATCGACTTCATGGGCCCATTCCCTGTCAGCCACGGATTTGAATACATCCTTCTTGCGGTGGATTATCTGTCAAGATGGGTGGAGGCTATCCCGACCCGAGCCGCAGACAGCAGGACTGTCTGTAAGTTTATCAGAGAGCACATAATCTCTAGGTTCGGGATCCCCAAAATGATGATATCAGATGGGGGTAGCCACTTTGTGAATCGGGAGGTGAAGAAACTCCTGAAGGATTACGGCATCGAACACCGTGTCGCTAGTCCTTACCACCCACAAACCAATGGTATGGCTGAGGTGTCAAATAGGGAGGTAAAAACAATACTGCAAAAGCTCGTCCGCCCAGACAGGAAGGACTGGTCTCAGATCTTGGATCAGGTCCTCTGGGCGTATAGGACGGCTTACAAGACACCGTTAGGTACCTCCCCATTCCGAATGGTATTCGGAAAGCCGTGCCATTTGCCCGCAGAGTTAGTGCATAAATCAGAATGGGCAATAAAGAAGGTCAACTGGAACACACACCTGGGCCAAAAACAGAGAGACATGGATCTGAATGAGCTTGTGGAAGTCAGAAACCGCGCATACGACAACAGTGTGGTGTACAAGGACAAGGTGAAGCGTTGGCACGATAGATTTATCAGACGAAAGACCTTTGTTCCTGGACAGAAGGTATGGTTGTTCAATGCCAGGCTGAAGACCTTCCAAGGCAAGCTGAAATCCAAGTGGACGGGACCATTTGTAGTCCGAACGGTGCATGATAGTGGATGTGTCGAGATCTCAGATCTCGCGGATGACGCACCGACATTCCTGGTTAATGGGCAGCTGTTGAAGCACTTCGTTGAATCTAATGAACAGTTAGTCCATGTGGAGGAGATTGTATTCATGCGCGAGACAGATACAGCAGATACATCTCAAGCCGTGCATGAGACCTTGCAGCAATGAACTCCAGCCATCAGCAGCATCTTCAGAAGATTCAGACCGACTCATTTGTACATATATCATCATTCCTGTATATCCTTTCCTCTACCTCCACGATTCTAGTAACCCATCCCCACATCATCGAATCATTATCTCGGACTATACTTAGGATGACCAGATCCTAAGTATAGGGGGAAGGGGTCACCCGAGTCGTTTCACTGTACATTCTCCAGATCACATCAGTCCTCATACGCATTTCTTACCAATACTTAGGCTGACCTAAGCCTAAGTATAGGGGGGACCGATGCCCATATTGTATATTCATCCATTCCCATCTTTCCTCGTCCGCCCCATTTTTGATCTTCTTCTACACTTAGGCCGCCAGAGCCTAAGTATAGGGGGGCAAGACGACTTCTATACTTTCTATTCCTCTTTGGCTCTCCTATGCTTAGCACGAGCTATGTCTTTTTCCTCGCTCTCTGTGCTCTGAGGACATAGCACACGCTAAGTATAGGGGGGCGTGTATATATTACATATATACTTTACCCATAGCTCGTACTTTCGCATATTTTTGTATATATATATTTGCAATAATTATGGGTGGGTAAAAATTGAAAAAAAAAATTGTACACTTGTATACTACTTGTAAACCTTTTGTAAAAATTAAAAAAAAATTAATAATAAATTAATGTACAAATTATATCAACTAAAGATTGTTGTAAATAATAATAAAAAAAAAGATTGTTGTATACCAGAAAAATAAAACAAAAAGGCTTCTTATTTACTCTTGCATATTATCTTGCATTTTCAAAAAAAAAAAAAAAAAAAAAAAAAAAAGTCTTGCATTTCATTCATAGCATGTCATCTGCACATCATCTGCATATCTTGCATATGCAAAGTGAAAAGCTAGTGGGTTCTGAACCAAGTTATGAGTAGATATTGAGGATGGACTTGATTTGACCTTAACCCATCTAATTTCAGAGGGACCTTATAGGAACTGGAATTAAGATTTTTCAGGTCAAGTGACTTAATTCTTTGAGTCCGCAAGTCTATGTTCACATGTCATCTTGATTAGTCTAAGTAGAATATTTCGTGCATACGCAGGATTCTCTTAGATAATGACCTAACTTGGACAAGCACAATGCACGTAGCTCTTCATTGATGAGGTGGTGAGGAGGTAGAATCCTTTAGCTTGGAGTAGCACACGGGTGGAAACATCCGTCCTCCTCTAGGGAGGGTAGTGCATCTCAACCTAGTCTAGTGGTGTTGACATCTAAGGACGGGATGCTGTGGGTTGCAATAATGCTTCAAAAGAGGGATAGTCTACTGGCTCAAGAGGAAAAACTCCTGATGTACATGCTGCACATTGTATATAGTGAAAAAAAAAAAAAAAAAAAAAATTGCAAGAAAACTCCAAAAAAATCAGACAGGTCCAAGTCAAAGAAAAAAAATTTTTACCTGTCGGAGTACGAAGAAATGCAGCTGGATGACTTGGCTACACTGGTCAGGCATCCCGGGATAGGTGGCTACACTGGCCACCGTCCATTCTTTTCTCTACCCCCTCCTCTTGAGTTGGTCGCACTTGAACTTAGAAGGGAATACCCCGCTCCTCGAGGAAAGAGTTACTGGACCGGGTTATTGAGTTACCTTGTTAGAGGAGGCTGGTTCCGAGTCATTTCTGATGTGGAGAGCTATATCTCACTTACACAGTACAAGTAAGAATCATAGTCATCAGAAATTTGCGTTTGAGGATTTGTTCTGACCTGGCTATTGAGGCGTCTTGAATAGAAGACTTGTGGAACTTGAAGTCTGTTAGCTCTTAAGTTCAGGTCCAAATAAGGTTCCGCCACACAATTAATCCAAAGGTCGAGTCAGGCTCCATTTTTAACTTTTGTTCATGACCTTGGTATGGAACCCAAAATCATTTCACTCTCGCATTTCATTTAGTTGCTCGGGGACGAGCAAGGTTTAAGTATAGGGGGTTGATGAATCTGTGATTCATCACATCAAAAGTCAAAAATAGAGCCTTGTTCCCGAGAAAATAGAGGCATATTTCCCTTTATCTTGCATAAATAGCATTCATGCATGCATCCATAATTCATGCATTTTAGGAGCTCATCTGCATTTAAATAAGAAGCCAAAAATCACCTGTAAAAGACCTCTTCATCAAATAACTCCTTCTCTATAATATATGTATATACTCCTTAAGAATATAGGGAAGAAAGCCACAAATCACCCTTGTAAAAGAGCCTAAATACCCTGAGCACCCTTGTACATTAAAACACACATAAAGCCCGCATACAAACTCCTACTTAGGTCTACTCACTCTTAGAATACTACATATCAAAAGACCTTCAAAATGAGACTAATTTCATTGAAATTGGAGCTTGTATGAGGAACTTGGGTTTTTGGGTCATTTTGTATACTACATATGTATATTTATGTAACTTTGTATTTATGTATCATATTTGACCTCATCTCCGTCTTTGGTCAACATGAAACTTGTAGATCTCATCAAGATCTACAACTTTCATGTTTTGAGTTTTTCCAAATTCGGCCTCCTCCTCTTTCTACACGTGTCTTTCCCTTCGACCACTCACAGCAGGCCACGTGGCGCCCTCTGATTGCGCCACGCGGCCCGCTGCCCTTTGTCTGCTCCGCCCGCGCCCTCCACCGTTGGATCGCACCTCAGATCCAACGGCCCAGGCCTGACCACGTCCGCTCTCTTCTACAGCCATCAGATCCACCCCGCATTCCATCTGGACCGTTCCTTAGCGCCGCATCCTCAACGAGCCACGTGGCGACCTCTAGGCCGCCCGATCGCGCCCCCGATCCCTTCATCACAACCGCTCGTCTTCCAGCGGATCGTGACCCTCAGATCAATCACCTAGACCCGATCCTAGCCGCCCGCTCGCACTTCGCCCGCGTCACGCCACGTGTCACCCTCATAGCCCTTCATCTGGGCACTCCAGATCTAATCTCACCCGCCCGCTTCGCGCCTCCATCTGGCCGTTGGATCACAAGATCCAACGGCCAGGACTTCGTCCCCTACCTCGGGCAGCCCCTCTCTCCCACGATCTCCGCCTTGCGGGAGGGGCCGCCCCTTTCTATTCTCGGCCGCACTCCAGCCCCCCTCGCCGGCCACTGACTCTCCCACGATCTTCCCCACTCTTCCCTCTCCCTCGCCAACACCCTCGAACATCACCATCTCCGCCACACTCGCTCCACCACCTCCATGAAACTCGCCACTCACCCAGCTCTGCCGCCACCTTCGACCTATAAATACACCCTCTCCGACCACATTCAAGCCCATCCGCCACTCCAGGAAAGAACCCCGAGCTCCAAGCTTCCTCTTGGTGACAGCAAGCGGCCGAATTGTTGAGCGACGAAGGACCTTCTTCTCCGGCGAGATCCACGGTGCACAGCCGTGCCGCAGCCGCCCTCCGCGTAGCTGCACGAGCTCGAGGCTTACCGACCTTTGGAGCGACGACCCCTGGAGCTCAAAACCGAGCCCCAAACCCCAGGTAACCTCCTTCATCCCCTCTCCGATCATCCTCTTCTTTTCTTCCGATCTTCTCCGATTTTATTCGCCTTCCACGGACATCTCCACACCTCCTCGACATCCCGACGAGCTCCGCGACGGTGCTAGCATCCTCGCGGGCTTCTCCACTTCGCCATTCACCGCACTTCGACCATCGTCGACTAGCAGCTCCGCCGCTTGTCCGGAGCCACCTCGCCCGATCACCTCAAGCACCCGCAGGCCTCACCGACCACGCCATCCTCTCCACGATCGTATCAGCACGCTTCGGCTATCCACATAACCCTTGCAGGTACCCGATCATCATTGGCCGGAGCTTCATCGGATCCTTCTTCGAGCTTCATCGACCAGGTGCTCCAGCCCTCCTCCAGCCAATCCGAGACCACCGGAGGCTTCGCCGTCCTCATCCGCTGCTTCCGAGCTAGCTGGGAGCTGACAGAGCTCACTGACGGAGCTCAGCGAGGCAGGCGGAGGTCAGCCCCCTTCACCGGAGCACAGGCCCCTCCTCCGCAGGCGGCGGAGGAGCGTTGAAGGAGAAACAGCAGCCACCGTTCGATCTTCTGATCGAACGGCCCTCGTCCCGCCACGCGTCTCTTCACCGCCTTCGTCCTCGACCGTCGATCGCACCAAGGATCGGACGCTCCACCCGCTGCCACGCGTCTTCACCTACCACCCTTGGATCCATCCAGATCCAAGGGCCCTCAGGCCGCCACGTCGCCCGATCCGAGCCTCGGCACCCAAGCCTAGGCTCGGGTCCCCCGAAGCAGATCCGAGGCTAACCCGAGCCTCCAGAAGCCCCGACCCTCGATCCGAGCCTCCGACGCCTCCGAGCCTAGGCCGCCCCACGTGAGGAGCACGTGCGGCCTGGGTAAATTGCACCGACACCCCTGGAGGTTTCCAAAATTGCAGAAAGGTCCCTGTGAAGCAGACATCACGTGAGGCGCACGTGATTCGTGGAGAATTTGCATTCAAGTCCTGCATAGTCTTGGTAATTGCACTTTAGTCCCTGTCAGCATGTTTATTTCTTGAACATTTATTTTTCAGTATTGCATTTAGACCCCTATGTTTGCACGTGTCCATAGCATGCATTTTTGATTATTTTTGAATTTTAAAAGTTGCATATTGTTGAGAACTTTGTCCTCTACCTGTTAGCACACGTGTTGTATTTTTGTTGGTTTTCTTGATTTATTAATGAATTAATTGGTTGATTTGAGTCATATTTTGCCCAGAGATGCCATTTGATTTTTAGTAAATTATCTGTGCCTTCAAAAATCACCAAAAAAATCACAGTAGCTTAAGGACATTGTTTTTAACATCCCATAAAAATTTCACATCATTTGCACGCATAACGAGGCCTGAATAAATAGTTTAGTGATTTCCTTTGATTAATTTTAATTAATTCATTTCACAACATTTTTTTAGTTCTGTCAATTTTCCTAGGTTCCTGATCATTAGACCTTCCTAGGATAATTTTAGTTCCGAGAAATATTGTGTTTTGATATTTATTAAAAATTAAACATTGAAAATCACACTGTTTGTTTAGTTAATTCATAGAATATTCATTTTGAGTCAAAAAATTCCAAAAAAATTAGTGTAGGTCATTTTCATCATAAGCAACCTTCTGGCCAATTTTCATAATTTTTGGACTGAATTTGATATATCAATTAAATCTAACTTGAAATTGGCTAAGGATTGTCTGCATTGTCTACATAGTAATTAAAAAGACCAAAAAAAAAAAAAAAATCGTTCCCCGAATCTCGAGCACTTGTGAATTGATGTAATCAACCTAAGGAGACAGATGCCTCCCTGAGATCGACCTTGGACTTCACCAAGTAAAAAAAAACTACATCACTTAACATTAATAGCTAAGTGATTTTTGATTAATCCCTCGTATCCGACTGCAACGAATATCATTAATTGATTTGGACATTAATTTGACCGGATTAACTAAGGGTGCGGGAGGCTTATCACTCGTGCGTGCGCCTGTGGAGAAGTGAAGATAGTCGGCGAGGCCTAAGGAGTGATGGAGATGGGTTGGCGATGGTGCTCCGGCCAAGTGGCAGAGCTGGAGCTGACGGAGGATGGAGTGAGTCGTCGGCGGGCGTAGAGGTGGCCGCGAAGATGAGAGCTCCGACACGGAGCTCGGCGGAGTGGAATGGAAGTGTGGTAGTGACCGGAGGCGGAGAATGACCAGCGAGAAAATCGACGAAGAGAAGAAGAGAAGATTGGAGAAGAATGGAGGGTTCACCTGGGGATTGGAACTCCTCTGGAGGGTCCAGGTCGTCGCTCGAAGGGCCGGTGGCTCCCTGAGCTCAAGCAGCTGCTCGGAGGAGAGGCTGCGACACGGCGGAGGAGCCGCGGATCTCGTCGGAGAAGATGGCCGTCTTCGCTCAAGGATTCGCGCAATTACTGTCACCAATCGAGCGCTCCGAGCTCGGGGGATCTCTCGGGGGTGGCGGATGAGGCTGAAGTTGGCCGGTGGTGGAGTATTTAAAGGGTGAAGTAGAGGAGTGGCCTGGTGATGGAGCGAAGTTCATGGAGGTAGTGGGGCGTAGCTGGCGATCGACGTGGGAAATGAAGTGGCCGACGAGGATGACGGATGAGTGGGGAAGGACGTGGAGTAATTGGTGGTCGGAGATGGTGGTAGGCGAGGTGGCGAAAATAGAAAGGGGGTGGCTTGTTTCGCAAGGGCGAGATCGTGGGCGAGAGGCGTCCGGAGGTAGACGATGAGGCCCTGGCCGTTGGATCTTGTCATCCAACGGCCCAGATCAAAGCGTGAAGGGACGTGTGGGATTAGATCAAGGTGCGGTGATAAGAGGCTGTGATCGCGCCACGTGGAAGCAGCTGGGCGAAGCGCGAGCGAGCGGCTGGGATGAAGGGTTGAAGTTAATCAAAGGGACGAGGGACGCCAAAGGAAGAGCGGCTGTGATGGAAGGATCGCGGGCTTGATCAGATGGTGTACACGCCGCCACGTGGCGAGCTCTGGAAGAGGCGCGGACGGGCAGGTCAGATGAGACAAGGGGATGATCTGACGGTGTGGATTTAACGCGCACGTGGAAGCAGCCCAGCCGTTGGATATAGAGCGTAATCCAACGGCTGTGGCAGCGGATGGATGAGGCAAGGGGTGCGGGCCGCGTGGCGCAACCAGAGGGCGCCACGTGGCATGCTGTGAATGGCTGAAAGAAAATATATGTGTAGAGAGAAAAGGGGGGCCGAATTTGGAAAAACTCAAAACATGAAAGTTGTAGATCTCGATGAGATCTACAAGTTTCATGTTGACCAAAGACGGAGATGAGGTCAAATATGATACATAAATACAAAGATACAAATATACATATATGTAGTATACAAAGTGGCCCAGAAACCCAACTTTCTCATACGAGCTCCAAATTGGATGAAATTAGTCTCATTTTAAAGGTCTTTTAATGTGAAGTATTCTAAGAGTAAGTAGACCTATCTCGGAGTTTGTATGAGGGCTTTATGTGCATTTTAGTGTACAGGGGTTCTGAGGCTTTATTAGCTAAATTACAAGGGGAAATTTTTGGCCTTCTTCCCTATATTATTAACTAAGGAGTACATATTATAAAGAAGAGGTTATTTTAGTGAATAGGTATTTTACAAGGGATTTTTGGCTTCTTATTTGAATGCAAATGGACTGCTAAAATGAATGTATTATGTATGTATGCATGAGTGCTATTTATGCATTATAAAGGGAAATATACCTCTAATTTACTCGGGAACAAGGCTCTATTTTTTGACTTTTGAAGTGATGAATCACAGATTCATCAACCCCCTATACTTAAACCTTGCTCGTCCCCGAGAAACTAAATGAAATGCAGAAGTGAAATGATTTGGGTTCCATACCAAGGTCATGAACAAAAGTTAAAAATAGAGCTTGACTCGACCTTTGGATTAATTATGTGTCGGAACCTTATTGGGATCTGAGTTTAAGACTTAACAGACTTCAAGTTCCACAAGTCTTCTATTCAAGACGCCTCAACACACCAGATCAGAACAAGTCTACATACACAAACTCTAATGACCATGAATCTTTCCATGCAGTGTAAGTGATATATGACTCCCCACCTCAGAAGTAACAAAGAAACAACCTCCCGTAACCTGGTAACTCTAATGCCTCGGTCTAGCAACTCTTCCTCGAGAAGCGGGGTATTCCCTTCTAAGTTCAAGTGTAACCGGCTCAAGAAGAGGGGGAAGAAGTATAGACTTTTGGGAGCTCAGCCAGTGTAGCTAAGTCTCCCGCTGCAAGCTTCATGAGATGTAACATGGGGACCATAAGCTTTTGCTTTTCTTGACTACATACACTCCGGTGGGGTTATTAAATTTTCAATCCGACCCACCACTTCTTTGGAGTTTTTTTTCAAGTGCCTCTGTACAACATATCTACATGGTGCAGCACATATACAAGAAATTTCCTCTTGAGCCAGTAGACTATCCCTCTTTTGAAGCTTTATTGCAACCCACGCTTTTGTCTTTAGCCTTCATCACCACTAGGCCAAGTTGAGACGCACTTCCTTCACTAGAAGAAGAAGAGAGGTTCCGCCTAGAAGTACTACCCTCATATGCTACCCCAAGCCAAAGGAAACTGCCTCCTCATCACCTCATCCGTAGAGAGCCATGTGTAAAGTGCTGGTGCACGTCAAGCCATTGTCTCTAAGAGTCATGTGTGTGTTGTTAAGTGCTCTACTTAGGCTCATCAAGATGACATATGAACATAGACTTGCAGACTTAAAGAATTAAGTCACCTGACCTGAAAAATCTTAACTCCAGTTCCTATAAGGTTCCTCTGAAATTAGGTGGATTAAGGTCAATTCACTTCCATCCTCAATATCTGCTCATAACTTAGTTCAGAACCCACTAGCTTTTCACTTTGCCTATGCAAAGTATGCAGATGAGATGTCATGCTATGAAAATGCAAGACTCTTTTTTTTTCTTTTGGATGCAGAGACGGTATGCAAGATTAAATAAGAAGCCTTTATTTTCAACTTTTTCATTTTATTTTCTATTATACAACAATCTTTAGTTTGTAATAATATACATAGTATCATATTTTACAGGAGTATTATTTTTATTTTATAAGTAAAATATTTATTTATTTATATTTTTTTTTCAATTTTTACCCACCGTACTTATTGCATAATATATACAAAAATACGCGAAAATACGCAAAAGTACGAGCTATGGGTAAAGTATATATGTAATATATACACACCCCCCTATACTTAGCGTGTGCTATGTCCTCAGAGCACGAAAAGCGACTAAAAAGACATAGCTCGGGCTAAGCGTAGGAGAGCTAAGATAACAAAAGTATAGAAGTCGTACCGCCCCCCTATACCTAGGCTCTGACAGCCTAAGTGTAGAAGAAGATCAGAAATGGGGCAGACGAGGGAAAGATGAGAAGTGGATGAATGTATACAAGGCGGTCATCGGTCCCCCCTATACTTAGGCTCAGGTCAGCCTAAGTATAGGACGGAAGTGAGTATGAGGACCAATGTGATCTGGAGAATGTACAAAAATCGACTCAAGTGACTCCACCCCCCTATACTTAGGATCTGGTCATCCTAAGTATAGTCCAAGATAGTGATGTAATGAGACGGGGATGAGTTACTAGAGTCGCGGGAGAAAGGATAGAATGTACAAAAATGATGATATATACAGATGAGTCGGTCCGAATCTTTCGAGATGCTGCGGATGGCTGGAGTTCACTGCTGCAAGGTCTCATACGTGGCTCGAGGTGTATCTGTTGTATCTGTCTCGCGCATGAATACAATCTCCTCAACATGGACTAACTGCTCATTGGATTCGACGAAGTGCTTCAACAGCTGTCCATTCACTAGGAATGTCGGTGCGTCATCTGCAAGATCTGAGATCTCGACACATCCACTATCATGCACCGTACGGACGACAAATGGGCCTGTCCACTTAGACTTCAACTTGCCTTGGAAAATCTTCAGCCTAGCATTGAACAACCATACCTTCTGTCCAGGAACAAAGGTCTTTCGTCTGATATATCTATCATGCCAATGCTTCACCTTGTCCTTGTACACCAAACTGTTGTCATAGGCGTTGTTTCTGAGTTCCACAAGCTCATTCAGATCCATATCTCTCTACTTCTGACCCAGGTGTGTGTTCCAATTGACCTTCTTGATTGCCCATTCTTATTTGTGCACTAATTCTGCGGGCAAGTGGCACGGCTTTCCGAATACCATTCGGAATGGGGAGGTGCCTAATGGTGTCTTGTAAGCTGTCCTATACGCCCAGAGGATTTGATCCAAGATCTGAGACCAGTACTTCCTGTCCGGGCGGACAAGCTTCTGTAATATGGTTTTCACCTCCCTATTTGACACCTCAGCCATACCATTGGTTTGTGGGTGGTAAGGACTCGCGACACGGTGTTCAATGCCGTAATCCTTCAGGAGTTTCTTCACCTCCCGATTCACAAAGTGGCTACCCCCATCTGATATCATCATTTTGGGAATCCCGAACCTAGAGATTATGTGCTCTCTGATGAATTTGCAGACAGTCCTGCTGTCTGTGGCTCGGGTCGGGATAGCCTCCACCCATCTGGACAGATAGTCTACCGCAAGAAGGATATATTCGAACCCGTGGCTGACAGGAAATGGGCCCATGAAATCGATGCCCCAAGCATCAAAAACATCACAAATGATGACCGGCTGCATTGGCATCTCATCCTTGGAACCAACGGTTCCTCCCATTCTCTGGCAAACTGGGCACGACTTCGCGAAGGCGGTGGCATCGCGAAACAGAGTCGGCCAGTAGAAGCCACACTGAAGTACCTTCCATGCGGTCCTCTTCCCGGAGTGGTGTCCTCCTGCCTCCAAACTGTGCCATAAAGAAAGGACACTCTGGTATTCCTCCTTAGGAATACACCGTCTCCAGACACAATCCGGTCCTTCGAAGAAAAGGATCGGATCCTCCCAATGGTAGTGTCTAGCGTCCGACTTCAGTCGGTCGATTTGGCTCTTGGGCCAATCTTCGGGAACTTTCTTGGAGACAAGATAGTTCACGATATTGGCATACCATGGGAGTGAGTCGATAACAAAAATCGACTCGTCAGGGAAGGAGTCTCGAATTGGTGAATCCTCGGAAGTATTAAGATCTTCGAGACGAGAGAGATGATCGACCACTACATTCTTCTTTCCAGGTTTATCACGGATGTCCAAGTCAAACTCCTGGATAAGTAAAATCCATCGAAGAAGACGCGCCTTCGCATCCTTCTTCTCCGTCAAGTATCGTAGTGCCGTATGGTCAGTGAACACAGTTACCTTGGATCCAATTAGGTGAGATCTGAATTTGTCCAAGGTAAACACTACCACAAACATTTCCTTTTCCGTAAATGTATAGTTACGTTGAGCGGTGTCAAGCACTTTGCTTGCATAGTGAATTGCAAAAGGGATGCCATCTCTTCTTTGTCCCAACACAACCCCAACAGCATAATCAGAGGCATCCATCATGATCTCAAAAGGTAGAGACCAATCTGGGGCTTGTAGGATGGGTGCGTCCATAATCATTCCTTGTAAAAGCTTAAAGGCCTCAAGACATTTGTGATCAACAATAAACTCCATGTCTTTGCCTAAAAGCTCAGTTAGCAGTCGGGCGATCTTAGAAAAATCCTTAATGAATCTCCGATAAAATCCAACATGCCCGAGGAACGACCGCAACTGCCTTACGT
Organism: Ottelia alismoides; assembly: GCA_037367405.1. NCBI lineage: Eukaryota > Viridiplantae > Streptophyta > Magnoliopsida > Alismatales > Hydrocharitaceae > Ottelia > Ottelia alismoides. Next base: position 693,842 of record JAZKJV010006335.1, on the reverse strand, counting down.
TGGTGGGTGGCTGGAGTCGTCTGATCACATCCACCTTGGCAGGGTCAACCTCCATTCCTCTCTTGGAGATGACATGCCCCAACACTATGCCCTCCGTCACCATGAAGTGACTTTTCTCCCAGGAGAGCACCAGATTAACCTCACAACATCTTTTGAGGACTCGGTCCAGATTCCTAAGACAGGAATCGAAGGAATCGCCGTGGACCGAGAAGTCATCCATGAAAACTTCCAGGAATTCGCCGACCATTTCGGCGAATACAGCAATCATGCACCTTTGAAAAGTACCTGGAGCATTGCATAGCCCAAAAGGCATGCGCCTGAAAGCATAGGTACCAAAGGGGCATGTAAACGTGGTTTTTTCCTGGTCCTCTGGAGCTATGGCTACTTGATTGTAGCTCGAGAACCCGTCTAAGAAGCAGAAGAACTCTTTCCCCTCTAATCTCTCTAAGATCTGATCAATGAATGGTAGGGAGAAATGATCCTTCTTTGTCGCGGCATTCAAGCATCTGTAATCCACACAGACACGCGACGACGTGGGTACTCTCATCACGATCTCTTCTCCGTCCTCGTTGGTGGTCGTCTGAATTCCCGACTTTTTCGGGACAACATGGATTGGGGCCACCCACTTAGAGTCGGATATTGGGTAAATGAAACCCGCGTCGCACCATTTCTCTATCTCCTTCTTCACGACCTCTCGTAAATTTGGATTCAACCGGCGTTGGAATTCATGAGAGGGTTTGGCTTCATTCTCCAAGTATATATGGTGCGAACACAGAGCGGGATTGATCCCATGGAGATCGGAAATGCTCCAGCCTATCGCCTTGCGGTTCTTTTCCAGGATCTCTAGCAAGCGAGATTCCTGCTCCTCGGTCAATTTCGAACTGATGATGACCGGAAATTTCTTGTCTTGGCCCGCAAGGAAGGCATACTTTAAAGTTGTGGGTAAGGATTTGAGCTCCGGAATAGTGTGATCGTCTAAGAAATCTGGCTCACTCTGATCTGGCTCAGTGTTGGAAGTGGCTGGATCGTTCTCTGTGATGGCTGCCACCAATTTCGGCTCTGGAGTCGGATCGTCAAAGGTCTCCACACAATCGGCAAATGCCTCGTCCGACTCGTCATCCTCATCTTCCGATTGTCCTAGAGATGTAAGGACTGACAGGCCCAACTGGGCCTCTACGTCATCGAAGATGTAGGGCGATGCAGGCTTAGAGCTATACTCGTTCCTGAGGATCTCGCAGACTGACTTATGCACTGGATCATCTTCGGAGGAGATGGACATATCGGTGCTGGCTGGGTTCTGTCTCCATGGCCCAACTAAGGCTACATACTCGCAGTCTGTTCCGGTAGAAGAGTACTCGGTGCTGGATTCTGAATCCGGTCTCTGCCATCTTGTATGCTTCATTTCAAGTTCCTCATCTCCGCCTGGAGTTTGGAACTGAATCTTCCCGATCTTATAATCAAATAAGGCCCCTGTTGTTCTGAGGAAGGGCCTACCTAAAATGATCTGGGAGTCTTTCCAATTACGAGGGGTTTCCATATCCAGGACAGTGAAGTCCACCATGTATTCTTGTCCCTCGACTTTGATCACAATGTTCCTCAATTCTCCTTGGGACCTCTTGGTTGATTTATCAGCAAACTGTAGGAGGGCTCTAGATTTCCTAAGAGGTCCGAGATTAAGCCGCTCATAGAGGGCTGTAGGCATCAGATTGATCGAGGAACCATTGTCCAGGAGAGTGCGTGCAAACACGATGTCATCAACATGACTCACTACATAATGTGCACCCATATCTCTTCGTTTCCTTGGAAACGAGTTCTTTATTGCACAAGTCGTGGCTACTGATAAAACGTGTTTCTCAACATGGATTTTGGTCTTCCTACTAACCCTAGTAGGTGTGCATCTCACATTAAGGTATTTTTGGAATGCAGGCGTCATCTCCACGTACTTGTCAAAGGGGATTGTGACATTTATATATTTATTGCAGAATTCAGCCATCTCAGGGTCATCTTTTTGGATTTTTTTGGTTTTCTTCTTTTCACCCGTAAGAGATCGGGGGAAAGGGATTATTGACTCTAACTCAGGTTCGGAAACTGAAATTTTCTCATTGACTTCGGGAACTGAGTTTTTAACAGGACTCTGACTCTGATACAAACTAGGACTCTGACTTTGACTGAAAAGAAAATGCTGAGGCAAAACCGGTGACGCTTCTTCCGCGACTGCTGGACGATCCTCCTCAGATGGAGGTGCGGGCTCTTCGTCGGTTTCGTCTGACTCTATGCAAATGCGAGAATACTGCTTTGAGGACTCAGATGTCCTCTTCTTCTGCCGGCGATGATGGTGGTGATGCTCCTCCACTTCTTCCTTCGAGTTCTCCTCAGGTAGAGTGTCGGAGGCTCCTTCCTTCTACTCCCGTGCCCGATCAGGTATGGTCATGGTCCTTCCGCTCCTGAGGGACATGTGATTTACATTATCGTACAAAAGGATCTCATGTTCAGATAAATAATTATCTGAATAGTATACCTGATCTCGAGGTCGATTCTGGCCCTGGTGTAAGCTGTTTGGGTTGGCCTGAACCTGTGCGGGAATTGGGGTCTTTGGCACCATCTGTTGGTCCTGGGTACGAGAGACCCGATTGATGTCGGTTCTCATGTCCAGGTAATCATTCTGCATCTGTTGGACCCTATCAGACAGGGTCTGGATCGCCAAGGTGAGAGACTCCAATTCGGTGGGCTGGGCTGACTGCTGTGCGGATGAGGTTCGGTAGTGGCCCTGCTGGCCATGACGATACTGCTGCTGCGGGTGTGACGGTGTTGGGCCCTGCTGATATGTGCACTGCTGCTGCTGGTACCCTTGTTCTAGTCTGGACTGAAAGCGCGGTGTAGGAACGGGCCTGGTTTCTTGGTAGGCTGGGGATGGGCGGTGTGACTGATCCTTCCCCATCTCGGCTTGCCTAACAATCGGATCACGGCTATACCAAAGCCCATTGATCTCGTACACTTGCGGAGGCTCCTCATATCCTGTCTCCACTTGTGGGGGTGTGTGCTGGTTCTGCTGGGTGTACGTCTGATCCCAGCTACTCTGAGACCCCGGTGCCTGTTCCTGTACAAGATGGACTCGATGTACAAGGGCATGTGGTGCAGAAGGGGTAGGTAGCTTTATCTTAGCTACCTTCTCAGAAAGTTCCTCCACTTGCTTCGGTAGGCGCGAAAGAGACTCCAGTTCCGCAACTCTCTTGTGGATCTTCTCGACCATGGTAAGCTTGTCGACAATCATCCCCATGCTGGGGATGAGGTCCTCAGTCAGATCCGCTACAGTCCTTCGGGTTGTCTCATTGGATAGGATTGAGGGAGACAACTGATAGGCCCTGGTGGCCTGTGACCTGCCGATTTCTGCCATCTGCTCCAGGATCTTCCATACGGCGTGCTCGTTTTTGTTCAGATAGCTTCCTCCACAGGCGGCACTGACTAACCCCTGCATCTCTGGGGTTAGACCACAGAACAAGGTCTGGACTAAGATCGCCTTTGAAATGCCGTGGCAGGGGCATTTCTGTATTAAATCATTGAACCTATCCCAAGCGTCATGGAAAGGTTCACTAGGTCCTTGGGCGAAGCTGGCGATCTTCGTTCTCATCTGGTTTGTCCTACTGAGAGGGTAGAACTTTTTCAAGAATAGGTCCTTGAACTGCATCCAGGTATTGCATACCACCCCTGAGTTTTTCAGCCAATGAGCAGCCTTATCACCTAAGGCAAAAGGGGTGGCCTTCAGCCGAATATAATCTTGGCCAACATTGGGATGGCTAAGATTGTTGCACACCAACTCGAAGTCACGGAGGAAAGTGTATGGTTCTTCATTTAGGTTTCCGTTGAACTTCGGAAGCAGACTAAGGAAGTGGGGCTTCAGCTCAAATGCCTGGGCGGGAACTGCGGGTGCCAACCAGTTCTGAATCTCGTTCTCCGCCGGGTTATAGGTATCGACCATTGGTCGGTCGATTCCTCCTACTACTATAATCTGTCCCATCCGCGCCGTGAGATCTGCATTCTTCTGTTCGGCTTCAACGAGGCGAGCAAGAATCTGTCGTATTTGTTCCTCATCCGGTGGTACTTTTGGCGGCATCTTGTCCTCTAGTCCTGGGGGAAAGTAAGGTCGTTGTCAGAGGATAAATCAAGGAAAGGATTACCGAGGCGATGATCTTCCTCGATAATCTCAGAGGAGATGAAAGGGTTGGTTTGAGAGTTACCACCCTAAGTATGAGGGAACCAAGACTCAAGAGGGTCATGAGTCCTGGGTGGTCCAAGGTGCGCTTGGGCCGATGAAGACGAGTCGCTTGGGGGACTCATAGAGAGATCAGTGAATAACGCGTCGAGATCTCCCCACTTACTCATCTTGATGTGGCGAGAAGAAGATAGGGTTTTACTCCTACCTGAAGTAAGCAAAATCAATCCGAAACCTTGGGTTCACACTCAACACAGTGAAGGACTCGAAATCGAGTCCGATTAATCTTGTAATTTTTAAGTGTGATTGTTCAAACAAGATAGCAAGGATTACGCGGCCTATAGGGAAGTCGGCTTAGAGCCGGATGCGTCTTCCCTGTTTATCCTGTCGCCTAAGATACCGCCGATCCTCCCTTTCTTCGCTCCTATCCGGAGTTGGGGACTCAATGACGTGCCCCTATCTACCTGCAAGCAGGCGGAGGCTGACAAAGCTAGGCCTTGTCGCAGAGTACCGCTGGTTCGCCCCTATCTACCCGCGAAGGCGGAGGCTACTTGGTACTTGTCAATGAGCTTAAAAGTATCCCACTCGTGATATTTGCTAAGATCAGTTGGCTCGTGATATGGGAGGCGGGGATTTGGGCTCTGCCTTAAGGTGTTCACACACACTCAAGTACCCTCACTCAGCCTGAAAACAGGGTCGGGGATTAATCTCCCGCAAACAATTTTCAAATTTAATCTCTCTTTTTTTTGGTCAATACTGTTTAGCAGTCCCGATTTTAAGTTAAGTTATCACTGATTAGGTCCACCACACAGCACGCCTATCGGACAGTCCCAATTTCTGTTTAATTAAATGTGAAAATAAGAGGGAGAAATCGAGAAAAAGCCGATGCAAGATAAAACAATGATGTTATGCTGAGTTCAGGAGACTTACAGTGATCCCTTCGCTTTTATGCAGGATGCAGAACAGAATTGAAATTTTATCTAAATGCAAGGCGATGAAAGCCGCTCCTAGACAGGCAGTTCTATTAGCGTGAAGAACAGTTTAATTTGGCTAAGTACTGCGGTCTAAGTGCGTCTTTTAAGTGATTTGTGTGGTCCTAATGATTACGAGCACAAGCAATTCCTAGATTGGCTCGGGGAGCCGCTAGTGCAAGCTAAGTTACAATTCAACCACACAGCACACGGGGACACGATTCCACTATTTTTTTACACACGCGAGAACCCGAACGGGAACCGCTGGAAGTGATGCAAAAAATGTGGAAATAAATGAAATTACAGGTACTCTCAAATCACTCAAACAAATTCGAATGTGTGTTCCTCGAAGCGTCTTCGACTCCGGTGTCCCTCGCACAAAAACAAGCTGAGGTCAGATAAAGAACGACACAAAAATGTAAAAATTTAAAAGACAGAGAAATATTCACAAGAAAAACCGGGGGTCAGACTACCCGGGGAAAGAAAATCAAGCAATCAAAATTTCACCAAAAATTAACCTAAGCCGTGCCTCCCCGACAACGGCGCCATTTTGATAGCCCGCCCCGCACCCTTTGTTAATTCGGTCAGATTAATGTCCAAATTAATGTTAATCGTTCGTTGCAGTCGGATACGAGAGGCTAGTCAAAAACCACTTCTCAATTAATGTTAAGTTAATTTTAAGCAGCAGATTTTTTTACTTGGTGGAAGTCCAAGGTGAAACTCAGGGAGGCATCTGTCTCCTTAGGTAAAATTTTAGCAAAATCTAAGTGTGAGATTTTCGGGGAATATATTTTTGGTCTTTTTAGGCTTTTCTATGCAATACACATGCAAAATCAGGCCAAATTAAATGTTAATTCAGAAAGATGATCAAATTAATTCCAAAAATTATGAAACTTGGCCAGATGATTAATTATGATGAAAAAGATCTACACTAATTTTTTTGGAATTTTTAGACACTAAACAATTTACTGTGAATTAAACATGCAGACAGGGTGATTTTCACAATTTAATTTTTAATAAATAACAAATCACAATTTCTTCAAGAGATAAAATTATCCTAGATATCACTCAAGATAAGGAATCCAGGAAAATTGACAGATCTTAATTCCAATGTGAAATGAATTTACTAAAATAAAAATGCGAAAACCACTCAATAATTTATTTAGGCCTCGATATGTGTGCAAATGACATGAAATTTTTATGGCATGTTAGGAATATTGTCCTTAAGCTACTCTGAATTTTTGAGGATTTTTGGAACTACAGAGAATTACCTACAAATTAAAAGGTGTCACTAGGCAAAATATTCCACAAAATAACCAATTAATTCATTAAAAATTCCACTGTAATTACAAAATCATGACATGTGGCCCAATAGACAGAGGACAAGTTTCTCAACAAAATGCAACTTTTAGAATTGAAAAATGATGTAATATGCAACCTAGGGATGCATGCAAACACAGGGGTGTAAATGCAATACAGGAAAATCAAAAATACATAAAGTAAATATGCTGACAGGGACTAAAATGCAATTACCTATTATGCGGGGGACTCAAGTGCAATTTCTCCAACAGGCACGTGCTTCTCACGTGGGCTCAGCTTCACAAGGACCTTTTTGCAATATCTGAAAACTCCAGGGGCCTCTGCATAAATTTCCCAGGCCGCACGTGCTCCTCATGTGGGCGGCCTAGGTTCGGATGGCTGCGGAGGTCTGGAGTGAGGCTCGGACGACCCGAGCCTAGGCTCGGAGAAGAGGCTCGGGCGAATCTACGTTTCAAGCTGTGGACCGTTCGATCAACGTGATCGAGCGGATGGCGATGTGGACGCGTGGCGTGACCTCGGCCTTTGGATCGATGCTGATCCAACGACTCCTTCGAAGATCGGTGAGGAGGCGACGTGGCTCGCTGAGGGTCGTTCGATCAACGTGATCGAACGGATGTTGTACGTCTGCTCCGACGATCCTCCGCCTCCTGCGGAGGAGATGGCGGGGCTCCGGCGAAGGTGCCTTAGCTCCGCCCGTCCTTCCTCGTGTCGATGACGCTCTCCGACTTGTCGTAGATATCCCAGAAGACTCGTGGCGATGCGGCGGAGATGCTGGTGGTCTCAGGAGCGGCGGAGGGCAGTCTGACGTCGATGGCGATGAAGCTCGAAGTCGTCTCCGGCGAGCTTCCGTTCAATGAGAAGAGGGGAACCTGCAAGTGTTAAAGATAGAGCCGGAGCTTGTGCGTGCGCCTGTGGAGAAGTGAAGATAGTCGGCGAGGCCTAAGGAGTGATGGAGATGGGTTGGCGATGGTGCTCCGGCCAAGTGGCGGAGCTGGAGCTGATGGAGGATGGAGTGAGTCGTCGGCGGGCGTAGAGGTGGCCGCGAAGATGAGAGCTCCGACACGGAGCTCGGCGGAGTGGAATGGAAGTGTGGTAGTGACCGGAGGCGGAGAATGACCAGCGAGAAAATCGATGAAGAGAAGAAGAGAAGATCGAAGAAGAATGGAGGGTTCACCTGGGGATTGGAACTCCTCTGGAGGGTCCAGGTCGTCGCTCGAAGGGCCGGTGGCTCCCTGAGCTCAAGCAGCTGCTCGGAGGAGAGGCTGCGACACGGCGGATGAGCCGCGGATCTCGCCGGAGAAGATGGCCGTCTTCGCTCAAGGATTCGCGCAATTACTGTCACCAATCGAACGCTCCGAGCTCGGGGGATCTCTCGGGGGTGGCGGATGAGGCTGAAGTTGGCCGGTGGTGGAGTATTTAAAGGGTGAAGTAGAGGAATGGCCTGGTGATGGAGCGAAGTTCATGGAGGTAGTGGGGCGTAGCTGGCGATCGACGTGGGAAATGAAGTGGCCGACGAGGATGACGGATGAGTGGGGAAGGACGTGGAGTGATTGGTGGTCGGAGATGATGGTAGGCGAGGTGGCGAAAATTGAAAGGGGATGGCTTGTTTCGCAAGGGCGAGATCGTGGGCGAGAGGCGTCCGGAGGTAGACGACGAGGCCCTGGCCGTTGGATCTTGTCATCCAACGGCCCAGATCAAAGCGTGAAGGGACGTGTGGGATTAGATCAAGGTGCGGTGATAAGAGGCCGTGATCGCGCCACGTGGAAGCAGCTGGGCGAAGCGCGAGCGAGCGGCTGGGATGAAGGGTTGAGGTTAATCGAAGGGACGAGGGACGCCAAAGGAAGAGCGGCTGTGATGGAAGGATCGCGGGCTTGATCAGATGGTGTACACGCCGCCACGTGGCGAGCTCTGGAAGAGGCGCGGACGGGCGGGTCAGATGAGACAAGGGGATGATCTGACGGTGTGGATTTGACGCGCACGTGGAAGCATCCCAGCCGTTGGATATAGAGCGTAATCCAACGGCTGTGGCAGCGGACGGATGAGGCAAGGGGTGCGGGCCGCGTGGCGCAACCAGAAGGCGCCACGTGGCCTACTGTGAATGGCTAAAAGAAAATATATGTGTAGAGAGAAAAGAGGGGCCGAATTTGGAAAAACTCAATACATGAAAGTTGTAGATCTCGATGAGATCTACAAGTTTCATGTTGACCAAAGACGGAGATGAGGTCAAATGTGATACATAAATACAAAGATACAAATATACATATATGTAGTATACAAAGTGGCCCAGAAACCCAACTTTCTCATACGAGCTCCAAATTGGATGAAATTAGTCTCATTTTAAAGGTGTTTTAATGTGGAGTATTCTAAGAGTAAGTAGACCTATCTCGGAGTTTGTATGAGGGCTTTATGTGCATTTTAGTGTACAGGGGTTCTGAGGCTTTATTAGCTAAATTACAAAGGGGAATTTTTTGCCTTCTTCCCTATATTATTAACTGAGTACATATTATAAAGAAGAGGTTATTTTAGTTAATAGGTATTTTACAAGGGATTTTTGGCTTCTTATTTGAATGCAAATGGACTGCTAAAATGAATGTATTATGTTTGTATGCATGAGTGCTATTTATGCATTATAAAGGGAAATATGCCTCTATTTACTCGGGAACAAGGCTCTATTTTTTGACTTTTGAAGTGATGAATCACAGATTCATCAACAGGGAAGCCCCGCAACTTTTCGGAAATTACAAAAATGCCCCTGCGTGCAAATGGTGAAATTGCATAAGGGCCCATGTGGTTTTTGGTAATTGCATTTAGGTCCTTCAAAGGACCTAAATGCAATATTTATCCTTTTTTCTAGCATTTTTATTACAATTATGCCCTTGCACTGTTTTTATCATAACTTGAGCATTGTAGGTCCAAATAGCATGATTTTAGTGTCGTTTTGATCCTTGTTTTGTCCTCTACATTTTAGCATGCTTAACTATCTCATTTGCTACTGTTTTAGTAGAAGTGAATTTTTATATGAAAATGGGACCATGCTCTCCTTGCCTTGCTTTGATGTGATGACCACTTTTGATAGTTGTGATTAAATTGGCATTGATCTCATTTTTCTCATGTTGCTGATAATTTTTAGGGTATAATTGTGTCCTTGTATTCAACATACATGTTCTCTCGCATATTTGCTCATGCATCATCTTTAAATTGCATAAAAACCTATAAAAATGCATGCATCAATTCATCGCTTTGTTAATAGCATAATTTGCATGAGGATCTGAAATTGAAATTAACCGACATTGTGTCTTTATGAATCAAAATTCAATACACATATTAGGCAACCATGTCCCTGTGTTCGACCGTGGTAGACTTGCCAAGTATAAATATTCCACGACATTCAAAGATCGTGGTTTTTGCTGAACCAAATTCGCCTCCTATACTACGACTTATTTTACACTCTTAAAGAGGCGAATTTGACGTTCATCAAATGGCGCCGTTGCCGGGGATACGGCTTTTCTTAATTTTTGAATTTTGATCTTTTGTTGAATAATTTCAGTATTTTTAGGACCTCATTTCATGCATAAATATTTGCATCATATCTATTGATTTAATTCCTCGGTATGCCTAACTTGTCTCTTTTGTGGCAGGGCCCATGATGATCGAGGGCGCTTGATCCTCAAGGAGGCATGAAATCGGGAGCTTCCGCTGAAAAGGCCGCAAAAGAATTCGGGAAGAAATTATAGGAATTTTAGATCAGACAGCCAGCATAGCATATTGTAAAAAAAATATTTGCATCTGCATATTTATTTCCAATTTTGCATGTTGTACACACCAAAAAAATCCCCCCCCCCCCCCACACACCTACACTTGCACATACTCACCCCCCACCATCTCCCCCTGTATACTTCACTCTCTCTCTCTCCCTTTCTCTCTCTATCTCTATCTCTCCCTCTGTATATATAATTCATGAACCCCCACCCCCTCACCCTTGTATCATAGACCCCCCCCCAATTCAGACCTTACTTAGGCTATTTGTAGCCTAAGTATAGGGGGGACCTGCCTCCTCAGCCCTTCCTCATTCTGTCTCCTTAGGCTTAGGTCAATTTTGGCCTAAGTATAGGGGGACCCTCCTCCTCAGTTCCGTTATATCTCCCTATATTTGAACGAGCCTCGGCTTCATGGCAATTGTGCTATAAGGACATAGCAAATTTTAAGTATAGGGGGTATACCGTATATTACTGTATATTTACTTTAGCCATAGCTCGTATTTTTTAAAAAAATTTGAAAAATTGTTTTCGAGCTTGGTTTTTGTAAAACATGTGAACTGAGTTTTGTAAAAACCTTGTAAAAATGTTTTCTTAAAATTGAGGGTTTACTTTGTAAATAGCCCTTTTCAAAAAAAATCAAAATTAAAACCCTTAAAAATCTGCGAAAAACAAAAATCACACAAAAAAATCACTAAACTAAGGAGTTGGTGTATTCCTGACATATTCACACTCACTCAAGGCCTGAGGATTTTGAGGACACTTGATTTCTGTGATCTCGAGAGTCTAAGTTAACATGCCTTAATCATTAGGGTTTTTAAGACTTAAAATATCCACACTTCCCTGGTTTGAAAGATTTGTGCGCTATATTGCACTCTTAATCTCTACCTTCAAGAAAAATATGATCAGTACAGTCACTTCCACAACTGCATGATTGATGAGCTGAGTGGAGGTATCACTTGAGGAACTAGGATCGGAGATTTGAGTTTAGACCCGATCTAATGATATTCGAGGATGGGATAAAGTTAATGAAGGCTTCAGAAAACCTGAGTGTCAGCAAAACCCTAGCCAGTATGTGAACAAGATTCATATGTTATCTCTTTGATATTTACCTAAAAGTGCCAGGGTGCGATGAAACTTAATGAATATTGTTGATTAGTGTGCGCCAACTTTTGGTAAAAGCAGTGGAGCTAGCCAACAAAAGAAATGAAATGTCAAAGAAAAAGCTCTGAATACCAAAGTCAAATTACAAATGAGCTTCCACCAATGGCGAGCGCTCCTAAACATTTTCAAAGTGTCCACTTGGACCAAGCGCTAATTAGGACCAGGAGTCGCGCTGATACCAAAAAAGGGCTCTGCATCGTAAATGCTACAAGTCTGGGTGTCGAAGGTATCTTAGATAGTCAAAAGAGACACATCCCGGTGTATTCCCAGAAAAACAAGTGCAGACGACTCCAACTCTCTTGACGGACACAATGTTCAACAATCTAAAAATTTTTATATGTGTTGAGTAAAAAGGCACTCGAGAGGCCCCTTGTTCCAATGTGAGGGTGAGAAGAATAGACACAATCCCATTACCTCCATCATCTGGCCGTCCATCAACATTTCAAGTCTGACAAACTAATGAGACGGTTGACTGAAGTAAGAATAGACTTATTCCCTAGTATTGAGGATTAGGTCTAGAGGAGAGTCTTTGGGACTGGAACTTTGAGTGATGCATTGACTCGGCTCTCATGAAATGCAGTACACTAAATATCATATCCTTATATTCTATGTACAAAAAGAGAGTCTGATAATCAGAGAAGTTGGATTCCTTCTGACTAAGGCTTGGATAAACCAGGAATTTCTGGATAACTTAGGTCAAGGGTCTTCGAAAGATCGAGCCTTGAAAATTTCACGCGCACTGTCAGGAATTAATCCGACTCCTTCATTCTTTAGATGCTCGAGGATGAGCATGGTTTAAGTATAGGGGTATGATGAATCTCGTATTCATCATGCTAAAAGCCGCTAATTAAAACCCCTACTTAAATAAACCAATAAAAATCTCATGTAATTCTTTGATTTTATCTTGTATTATATTGTATATAATTTACCATTAAATCATTGTTTTTAATTCCTCTTATTTTTCTTGTAATTATTTTACCTCAAAAATCCTTAAAAATTAGGTAGAATAATTGTTCATAAGTCACTGACCATTAAAAGCACTAAAAAAATACAAAAACATCTCAAAACCACAAAATCGGTATTTTTATTCCCCTAAAAATACCCCCAAAAATATGTTTTGTACAAATGACCTCTTTTGGCTCGTCGAGACGAGCAACTTTCATGTTTTAACTTTTTCCTAATTCGGCCTCTAACTATTTCTTTTCTATTTTTCTTTGTATTTATATTTTAATTATTCTGATTGGGCCACGTGGCGCCCCCTGGGCCGCCCACGTGGCCCGCCACTTCTTCTGACACCCGGCGCCCTCCTGGGCCGTTGGATCCTCTCAACCTGCCTCCATCTCATCCGTCCATCCCCTCTCAATCCACAACCGTATGATCGGATCTCTGATCAGATCTGATCATCTCTTTAGCGCCCCAACCTCAGCTACTCGATCCCCTTCGCATCCTACGACTCCAATCTCCCCTCGTCGCCTACATCGATCAGCCGTCTGATCGCCTTATCATCTGATGGCCCTCCACCTGCCATGTCATCTCTTCACCTGTCACTGTTGGATTTCCTCCATCTCCCAATCCTAGCCGCTCCATCACGCCTCAACACCAGTCGACCGATCAGATCTCGGATCTGATCTACACCCTTCGCCCGCGCCTCCATCCCAACCGTCAGATCACTAGATCCCACGGCTGGGAGGTCGTCTCCTACCTCGCATAACCCCTTCCTCTACTCGCTTCCCCCTTCGTAACGCCCCACGCCCTTCCATTTATGGTCGACATCTCCGACCACCTCTCCATCTCCTAACGTCCGCCGCTCATCGCCCTTTCCTCCACCATCCCCGTGCAACCACCATATCACCCTCATCATCACTGCCACACCATTAAACCCTCGCTCAAAAATGCCTCGCACTCCGTAACCCCCGACCACCTCTTCCTATTTAACCATTCCCTCCGTCCTCTGTCACCTTGTCCACCATTTTTGGGCTTAAGCCCAGTCTCCCCCGCCCCTCCGGTGACAGCGGAGGAGGCAGGGCGTCGAGGCGACGACGGCTTAAGCCTGGTGTCGACCCTTGACGTTCCTCCGTCGAGTAGGGTGCCACCTGGCACCACCGAGCTCTGAGGCCCAGCTGACCTCACTAGGAGAAGACTGGAGCACCTCCATGGCGCTCAACCCAAGCTCCTCCTTTAGCGGGTTCCCCCCCCCCCCCCCCGACGAGGTCCCTCATCTTCTTCCTTTTCTTTGAATTTCACCCAATTTTTCCTCCACTTACACTCCACTCCACCATCATTTGATGACTCCCCGAGCTTCGCAACCCATTCCCCATCTTCGTCGACACCACATCCCTCTTCTCCAGAACCTCCCTCGCTCGACCCATCTCCTCCTCCATCTTGCCGGAGAAGGAGCACCAGGCCATCATTCCCCGATGCCCCCACGGCCCCCGCTCACTCCCACTCACCTCGCACACTCCCGCACGCACGCTTCGGCTATCTAACCTTGCAGGAACTTCAATGATCGGATTCGGCCACCCCTCGCCGATCTCGAGTCCCCACTCCGATAGCCAAGCTCCGCTGAGCACCTCCAGTCAACTTCGGATCTTCACAGAGCCTCCAGGATCTTCGCCAACCTACTGTGCGTCTTCCCCGACCTTCATTTGCTGACTTGGAGCATGGCGGAGCAATCCGCAGGTCATCGGAGCCCCGCCTTCTCCTGTGACCTGCGGAGGATGACGAGATACAGTTGTCGTCCGATCATTCAGATCGGACGGCCCAAATGATGACGCGTGGTGGGCCTGAGCCTCTTCCCCAACCTACAGGCTCGGGTCATCCGAGCCTCCAGACAAACCTCCAGAAGATGCCACGTGTCCCGAAGCAGCGATGTTCTCCCGAGCCTAGTATTGCACGTGCCTAGCTCGTGTAGTGATGGGTAATTTGCATAAAAGACCCTGGAAGAATTGGTATTTGCATTTTGGTCCCCAGCCACGTGCCTCACGTGCATGCCTGGGTATTTTACAAGGAAGCCCCGCAACTTTTCGAAAATTACAAAAATGCCCCTGCGTGCAAATGGTGAAATTGCATAAGGGCCCAAGCGGTTTCTAGTAATTGCATTTAGGACCTTCCAAGGACCTAAATGCAATATTTATCCTTTATTTTTCTAGCATTTTTATTACAATTATTCCCTTGCACTATTTTTATCATAACTTGATCATCTTAGGTCCAAATAGCATGATTTTAGTGTCGTTTTGATCCATGTTTTTTCCTCTATATTTTAGCATGCTTAATTGTCTCATTTGCTACTGTTTTAATAGAAGTGAATTTTTATGTGAAAATGGGACCCTGCTCTCCTTGCCTTGCTTTGATGTGATGACCACTTTTGATAGTTGTGATTAAATTGACATTGATCTCATTTTTATCATGTTGCTCATAATTTTTAGGGTATAATTGTGTCCTTGTATTCAGCATACATGTTCTCTCTCATATTTGCTCATGCATCATCTTTAAATTGCATAAAAACCTATAAAAAATGCATGCATCATGGCATCGCTTTGTTAATAGCATAATTTGCATGAGGGCCTGAAATTGAAATTAACTTGTCTCTTTTGTGGCAGGGCCCATGATGATCGAGGACGCTTGATCCTCAAGGAGGCGTGAAATCGGGAGCTTCCGCTGAAAAGGCCGCAAAAGAATTCGGGAAGAAATTATAGGAATTTTAGATCAGACAGCCTGCATTGCATATTGTAAAAAAAATATTTGCATCTGCATATTTATTTCCAGTTTTGCATGTTGTACACACCAAAAAATCCCCCCCCCCCCACACACACACCTACACTTGCACATACTCACCCCCCGCCATCTCCCCCTATATATTTCACTCTCTCCCTTTCTCTCTCTATCTCTATCTCTCCCTCTGTATATATAATTCATGAACCCCCTCCCCCTCACCCTTGTATCATAGACCCCCCCTAATTCAGACCTTACTTAGGCTACTTGTAGCCTAAGTATAGGGGGGACCTGCCTCCTCAGCCCTTCCTTGTTCTTTCTCCTTGTGCTTAGGTCAATTTTGGCCTAAGTATAGGGGGGCCCTCCTCCTCAGTTCTGCTATATCTCCCTATATTTGAACGAGCCTCGGCTTCATGGCACTTGTGCTAGAGGACATAGCAAATTTTAACTATAGGGGGTATAACGTATATTATTGTATATTTACTTTAGCCATAGCTTGTATTTTTAAAAAATTTTTGAAAATTTGTTTTCGGGCTTGGTTTTTGTAAAACATGTGAACTGAGTTTTGTAAAAACCTTGTAAAAATGTTTTCTTAAAATTGAGGGTTTAAACTATGTAAATAGCCCTTTTCAAAAAAAAATCAAAATTAAAACCCTTAAAAATTTGCAAAAAAACAAAAATCACACAAAAAATCACTAAACTATGGAGTTGGTGTATTCCTAACACATTCACACTCACTCAAGGCTTGAGGATTTTGAGGACACTTGATTTCTGTGATCTTGAGAGTCTAAGTTAACATGCCTTAGTCATTAGGGTTTTTAAGACTTAAATATCCACACTTCCCTGGTTTGAAAGGTTTGAGCGCTATATTGCACTCTTAATCTCTACCTTCAAGAAAAATATAATCAACACAGTCACTTCCACAACTGCATGATTGATGAAATGAGTGGAGGTATCACTTGAGGAACTAGGACAGGAGATTTGAGTTTAGACCCAATCTAATGATATTCGAGGATGGGATAAAGTTAGTGAAGGCTTCAGAAAACCTGAGTGTCAGCAAAACCCTAGCCAGTATGTGAACAAGATTCATATGCTATCTCTTTGATATTTACCTAAAAATGCCAGGGTGTGATGAAACTTAATGAATATCGTTGATCAGTGTGCGCCAACTTTTGGTAAAAGCAGTGGAGCTAGCCAACAAAAGAAATGAAATGTCAAAGAAAAAGCTCTGAATACCAAAGTTAAATTACAAATGAGATTCCACCAATGGCGAGCGCTCCCAAACATTTTCAAAGTGTCCACTTGGACCAAGCGCTAATTAGGACCAGGAGTCGGGCTGACACCAAAAAAGGGCTCTGCATCGTAAATGCTACAAGTCTGGGTGTCAAAGGTATCTTAGATAGTCAAAAGAGACACACCCCGATGTATTCCCAGAAAAACAAGTGCAGACGACTCCAACTCTCTTGACGGACACATTGGTAAACAATCTAAAAATATTTATATGTGTTGAGTAAAAAGGCACTCGAGAGGCCCCTTGTTCCAATGTGAGGGTGAGAAGAATAGATACAATCCCATTACCTCCATCATCTGGCCGTCCATCAACATTTCAAGTCTGACAAACTAATGAGATGGTTGGCTGAAGTAAGAATAGACTTATTCCCTAGTATTGAGGATTAGGTCTAGAGGAGAGTCTTTGGGACTGGAACTTTGAGTGATGCATCGACTCGGCTCTCATGAAATGCAGTACACAAAATATCATATCCTTATATTTTATCTACAAAAAGAGAGTCTGATAATCAGAGAAGTTGGATTCCTTCTGACTAAGGCTTGGATAAACCAGGAATTTCTGGATCACATAGGTCAAGGGTCTTTGAAAGATCGAGCCTTGAAAATTTCACGCACACTGTCAGGAATTAATCCGACTCCTTCATTCTTTAGATGCTCGAGGACGAGCATGGTTTAAGTATAGGGGTATGATGAATCTCGTATTCATCATGCTAAAAGCCGCTAATTAAAACCCCTGCTTAATCAAACCAATAAAAATCTCCAGTAATTCTTTGATTTTATCTTGTACTATATTGTATATAATTTACCATTAAATCATTGTTTTTAATTCCTCTTATTTTTCTTGTAATTATTTTACCCTCAAAATTCCTTAAAAATTAGGTAGAATAATTGTTCATAAATCACTGACCATTGAAAGCACTAAAAAATACAAAAACATCTCAAAACCACAAAATCGGTGTTTTTATTGCCCTAAAAATACCCCCAAAAATACATTTTGTACAAATGACCTTTTTTGGCTTTTTGACCAACATAAAAGTTGTAGATCTCGTCGAGACGAGCAACTTTCATGTTTTGACTTTTTCCTAATTCGACCTCTAACTATTTCTTTTCTATTTTTCTTTGTATTTATATTTGAATTATTCTGATTGGGCCACGTGGCGCCCCCTTGGCCGCCCACGTGGCCCGTCTCTTCTTCTAACACCCGGCGCCCTCCTGGGCCGTTGGATCCTCTCAGCCCGCCTCCATCTCATCCATCCATCCCCGCTCAATCCACAACCGTATGATCGGATCTCTGATCAGAACTGATCCGCTCTTTAGCGCCCCATCCTCAGCCACTCTATCCCCTTCGCATCCTACGACTCCCATCTCCCTGCGTCGCCTACATAGATCAACCGTCCCATCGCCTTATCATCTCATGACGTCATCTCTTCACCTGTCATCGTTGGATTCCCTCCATCTCCCAATCCTAGTCGCTCCATCATGCCTCAACACCAGTCGACTGATCAAATCTCGGATCTGATCTACACCCTTCGCCCGCGTCTCCATCCCAGCCGTCAGATCACTAGATCCAACGGCTGGGAGGTCATCTACTACCTCGCATAACCCCTTCCTCCGCTCGCTTCCCCCTTCGTAATGCCCCGCGCCCTTCCATTTATGGCCGACATCTCCGACCACCTCTCCATCTTCTAACGGCCGCCCCTCATCGCCCTTTCCTCCGCCATCCTCGCGCAACCACCATATCACCCTCATCATCACTGCCACACCATTCAACCCTCGCTCAAAAAAGCCTCGCACTCCGTAACCCCCGACCACCTCTGCCTATTTAACCATTCCCTCCGGTCACCTTGTCCACCATTTTTGGGATTAAGCCCAGTCTCCCCCGCCCCTCCGGTGACAGCGGAGGAGGCGGGGCATCGAGGCGACGACGGCTTAAGTCTGGTGTCGACCCTCGACGTTTCTCTGCCGAGTAGGGTGCCACCTGGCACCACCGAGCTCCGAGGCCTGGCTGACCTCGCTGGGCGAAGACCGGAGCACCTCCATGGCGCTCAACCCAAGCTCCGCCTTCAGCGGGTTCCCCTCCCTTACGAGGTCCCTCATCTTCTTCTTTTTCTTTGAATTTCACCCAATTTTTCCTCCATCTACACTCCACTCCACCACTATTTGATGACTCCCTGAGCTTCGCAACCCATTCCCCATCTTCACCGACACCACATCCCTTTTCTCCAGAACCTCCCTCGCTCGACCCATCTCCTCCTCCATCTCGCCAGAGAAGGAGCTCCAAGGCCATCATTCCCCGACGCCGCCATGGCCCCCGCTCACTCCCACTCACCTCGCACACTCCCGCACGCACGCTTCGGCTATCTAATCTTACAGGAACTTCAATGATCGGATTCGGTCACCCCTCACCGGTCTCGAGTCCCCACTCCGATAGCCAAGCTCCGCCGAGCACCTCCAGTCAACTTCGGATCTTCACAGAGCCTCCAGGATCTTCGCCAGTCTACTGCGCATCTTCCCCGACCTTCATTTGCCGACTTGGAGCATGGCGGAGCAATCTGCAGGTCACCGGAGCCCCGCCTTCTCCGGTGACCTGCGGAGGAGGACGAGATACAGTTGTCGTCCGATCATTCGGATCGGATGGCCCAGATGATGACACATGGTGGACCCGAGCCTCTTCCCCGACCTACAGGCTCGGGTCATCCGAGCCTCCAAACAAACCTCTAGAAGATGCCACATGTCCCGAAGCAGCAGTGTTCACCCGAGCCTAGCATTGCACGTGCCTAGCACGTGTAGTGATGGGTAATTTGCATAAAAGACCCTGGAAGAATTGGTATTTGCATTTTGGTCCCCAGGTACGTGCCTTACGTGCATGCCTGAGTATTTTACAGGGAAGCCCCGCAACTTTTCGGAAATTACAAAAATGCCCTTGCGCGCAAATGGTGAAATTGCATAAGGGCCCAGGCGGTTTTTGGTAATTGCATTTAGGTTCTTCCAAGGACCTAAATGCAATATTTATCCTTTATTTTTCTAGCATTTTTATTACAATTATTCCCTTGCACTGTTTTTATCATAACTTGAGCATTGTAGGTCCAAATAGCATGATTTTAGCGTCGTTTTGATCCTTGTTTTGCCCTCTACATTTTAGCATGCTTAATTGTCTCATTTGTTACTGTTTTAATAGAAGTAAATTTTTATGTGAAAATGGGACCCTGCTCTCCTTGCCTTGCTTTGCTTTGATGTGATGACCACTTTTGATAGTTGTGATTAAATTGACATTGATCACATTTTATCATGTTTCTCATAATTTTTAGGGTATAATTATGTCCTTGTATTCAGCATACATGTTCTCTCGCATATTTGCTCATGCATCATCTTTAAATTGCATAAAAACATATAAAAATGCATGCGTCATGGCATCGCTTTGTTAATAGCATAATTTGCATGAGGACCGGAAATTGAAATTAACCGACATTGTGTCTTTATGAATCAAAATTGAATACACATATTAGGCAACCGTGTCCTTGTGTTCGACCTTGGTAGGCTTGCCAAGTATAAATATTCCACGACATTCAAAGATCGTGGTTTTTGCTGAACCAAATTCGCCTCATGTACTACGACTTATTTTACACTCTTAAAGAGGCGAATTTGACCTTCATCAAAGAACACGTGAAGAATTGGTGTTGGGAAAACTTTAATCTTAAAATTCTCGAGATGGTCGTCTCCTCAAGGCTTGAAAATGGTGTTGGCATCCTCCTGCATCGGTGCAAGGTCTCAAAATGGTGTGAAAGGTTCTAGATCGATCTAGCAGAGCACCTGGACCTGGGCAGCATCCCTGAGGTTCGATGAGCCTCAAAGAGACCTCATTTATTAGTTTAGCCTGTAGACGATGGTTAATGGACAAAAATCAAAGATTTAGGTAGCTTCATGTCTCAGAGATGAAAGGAGGGGGCTCGGGCGGTGTCCTCTGATGAGAGGCGAAGAGGGAGGATCAGGGTGGCTGGGAGTGGCTGGAATGGTCAGAATCATGTTGCGACATAATAAATGAAACCATGCAAGATAAAAAGTGAATCTAAACTACTGCAATTATACGGAACAAGAAAAACACAAAAGGATGAAGCTTATCACACATGAGACACATGAAGCAGAGCATTAGGCGTAGGAGCCGGTGGAGCTTCAGATTGTCTCAATTCGACACCAAATTGAGACACTTAACAATCGGAGGGGATGCTACTGTCACTAGGATTTGACCTAGGGCTTTGGTTAGGGTTTTAATCGACATAAGAGGGATCAAAATTCCAAAGTTGGATGGAGGTGAGGTTAAGTAGGGATAATGAACGCGCTCCAAAGAATAAGGAAGATGGGGCGAATAAGTGGAGCACTCCTCGAAAAATGTTTGCACGTGAATCATCAAGGACCAAGATAAAAAAAGTCAAGAAGACCTCGATGCGATTTAGTGAAGGAATAGAGCGAGGTATAATCGAGAAAATAGGTCAATTTAGGTGTGTCAGACTATAAGACCAGAGTCGGGGGGTTGACCGGAGTCAACTAACGACTAAACCTCGTTGGTCCACGTGGACCAACCAAGAAAAACTATCCTGAAGATTATTTATAAATGTATAAAAAATAGTAAACGATTTTTATGAAATAAAGTTATAAATAAAAGATGTTTATAATTTTAAATATTATTTTATTATGATTTTTTATTATTTTTTCGAGGTTATCTATTTATAGATATATTTACATATGTTTTAAGTCTTATTTTTATTTTTTATTTTTTATTTTATTATTTTATTCTCTTATTTTATAAAATTATAACTTCTTTTTGTATACATAAATATATTTTTATTATATTCTTATGATACATTGTTTACACTTAAATAAATAAGTATATTTATTATATATGCATAGTTATTGTATACTCATCTATGTATTTATGTATATTATTTTTTCTTAGTGTTTTATTTATGATTTTATTTTATTTTAATATGTAACTATATTATAAATAATATTTACAAAATTATAAAAATATAAATTATAAAAAATAATAAATAATAAATAAAATGAATATTTTATTCATGTATATAGTACAATAAGGGTCCAAAACCTAACTTTCATGCCTTAACTCCAAAAAAATATGAAACCATCCTCACTAAATAGATTATTAAAATTTATATATGATTAAATATGATTTGATACATTTTAAGTTTTTAATTGAGAGATATGGGTCTTTGAAGTTTGGATTTTGGGATTTTATTTAAGGTATAATTTGTACACTATGTACTATTTTTATATGAAATCGATTTTATATTTTCTATACATTTTTATCTACAACTTTCATTACAAAGTTTCTTTATTTGAGTACAAAAAGTGAAAAATAAAATAAGTCCCAAAAATGAATAAATAAATGGGAATTTTAGGTGATTTTTGACCCTTATCTCCCACTAATTTATTCCTTGTCGACCAAGTCATCAAGATGCCTAGGTCTCGAGGTTTAGGGTCATAAAATAACTTTGTATTTTAGTCTTTTTCTTTTCTTTTATTTTCTTTATTCTATAATTAACATTAAAAACAATATTTTATGTTGTATTTATACAACAAAGTATGAATGTTAACTTGTGTAATTTAATGTTATTTTCATGCATTAGCTAGGGTTGTTAAGGCCAAAATGATAGAATAAAGGTGATGAAATGGAGATTCATCACCCCCATATACTTTCCTTTGTTAGTCTCTAGCAAACCCTTATGCAATAAGTGCAGAAAATAAAAAGAAAGGAAAGAAAAAGAAAGAAATTGGACTGAATTTAATTCTCAAACTTGTCTTCACAAAATCAAATTTTAGATCTCAAGTTAGACATTTGGAGTTTTAATGCGGTCGGAACCTTATTAGCAATAAGATTTGAAATACAACAGCCATCGATAATCCCAAAACTCTGCTCAAATCTCCTCAATAGCCATGTCAGAATATTTCAACTCATACGCAAACCCTTATGACTATGAATCTTACTTGTACAATGTTTGTGATTGTGGTTCTTCCCAGCTAAAATGATAAAAAGATTGATTTCTCCAATATGACAACCCAATGATTCCTCAATCCAGCAACTCCTTCCTCGAGGACCAGGTATTCCATTCTAAGTTCAAGTGACAACCACCTCAAGAGGATGGGGTGAAGAGCATATGGATTCACTTAGTGATATTTTATTATGTGTTGTCATAAAGCAAGGATCAGTTCTTGATACTCATCGCCAAAGAGGCGTTGGCGGACGGTGATGATGGGGAGGATTTCCAAGGTTGGACAGAGGTGAAATTAAGTAGGGATGATGAACGGGCTCCTAAGAACGAAGGAGGATAGGGATAATTAGTGGATAAATCCTTTAAAAAAAGTCAAGAAGACCTCGATGTTAATTAGTGAAAGAATTGAGCGGGGTATAATCGAGAAAATAGGTCAAAACTTAGGTGTGTTAGATTGTAGGACCAAAGTCAGGGAGTTGACTGGAGCCAACTAACGACTAAACCTAGTTGGTCCACGTGGACCAACCAGGAAATATTGTCCTAAAAATTATTTGTAAAATACATAAAAAATAGTAAACAAATTTATTGAAATGAAGTTATAAACTAAAAATGTTTTTATTTTTTATATTATTATATTATGATATTTATTTATTTATTTCAAGGTTATCTATTATAAGTTGATTTTAAGGTTTTATTTAGAGGTATAATTACCTATGTTTTGAGTCTTCAATTTTTGTTTTGTATTTTTGAATTTATTATTTTATTCTATTATTTTATAAAATTATAATTATTTTTATATACATAAATATATTTTTATTATATTTTCCTTATTTGTTGTTTATACTTAAATAAATAAGCATATTTATTATATAGGCATAGTTATTGTACATTCATCTATATATTTATGTATATTATTTTATTTTAATGATATATTTATGATTTTATTTTAGTTTTAATATGAAAGTATATTATTAATAATATTTACAAAATTATAAAATTATAATTATAAAAATAATAAACAATAAATAAAATAAATATTTTATTCATGTATATATTACAATAATGGTTCAAAACCTAACTTTCACACCTTAACTCCAAAAAATATGAAACCACCTTCATTAAAGAGCTTATTAAAAGTTATATAAAATTAAAGGTGATTATATACATTTTGAGTTTTTATTTGAGAGATATGGGTCTATAAAGTTTGGATTTGGGGAATTTATTTAGGGTATAACTTGTACACTGTGTATTGTTTTTTATGAAAATAATTTTGTATTTTTATATACATTTTTTATCTACAACTTTCTTGAAAAAAGTTATTTATTTGAGGTATAAAAAGTGGAAATAAAATAGGTTCCAAAAATGAATAAATGGTGAATAAATAAATGGGAATTTTAGGTGATTTTTGGCCCTTATCTTCCCCTATGTTATTCCTTGTCAATGCAGCCATCAAGATACCTTGGTCTCAAGGTTTATGGTCATAAAATTCCTTTGGTATTTTATTATTTTTTCTTTTGTTTATTCTATAATTTTGGCATTAAAAACAATATTTTAAACAATATTTTATACAGTATTTATACATTTAAAATGGTGGCAATTTAATGTTATTTACATGCATTAGCTATGATTGCTGAGGCCAAAATGATAGAATAAAGGTGAAAATATGGATATTCATCACCACCCATACTTGCCTTTTCTAGTCTCTAGAAAACACTTATGTAATAAGTGTAGAAAATAAAAAGAAGGAAAAGAAAAAAAGAAAGTGGATTGAATTTAATTCTCAAACTTGTCTTCACAAAATAAAAGTTTGGAGCTCAAGTCGGTCATTTGGAGTTTTAGTGCAGTCGTAACTTTATTGGGAATTAGATTTGAGGCACAACAACCTTCGATAATCCCAAAACTCTACTCAAGTCTCCTAAATAGCAAGTCAGAATATTTCAACTCATGTGCGAACCCTTATGATTATGAATCTTACAGTATGTGTGATAGTGGCTCTTCCCAACTTAAATGACAAAGATACTAACTTCTCAAATATGAAAACCCAATGATTCCCCAACCCAGCAACTCCTTCCTCGAGGAGAGGGGTATTCCCTTCTTAGTTCAAGTGACAACCAGTTCAAGAGGAGGGGTGAAGAGAAGAATGGATGGTAGCCAGTGTAGCTACCTATCCTAGGATGCAAGCTCAAGTTTGCTTATTGACTATACAAATATATACATTCCGGCATGCATTTTATTTTCAATCAGGCCGGTCCACTTTGTTGGAGTTTTTGCTTTTATTTTTTTTTGAAATACTATATACATCAACGCTTACCTAAGGAGTTTTTCCTATTGAGCCAGTAGACTATCCCTCTTTTGAAGCATTATTGAAACCCACACTCTCTTGTCTTAAGACGTCTCTACTAGTGAACGGGTTGGGGTGCACTTCTCTCCTTGGACGAGGACAAATGTTTCCACTTGTGTGAGTCTCATACCAGCAAATCCAATCCTCTCACCACTCCAACTGAGTTGAGCCAAGTGAAAGGTGCAGGTGTCCAAGTTAGGTCATTATCAACAAGAGCCATGTGTGCACTCTGAAATACTCTACTTAGGCAGTGAAGAATACATTGAATAAAGTCTCAATATTTTCAAAGAATTAAGTCAACAAGACCTGAAGTACCTCAATTCTAGTTCCTATAAGGTTCATGTGATTAGGTAGATTTCAGGTCCAACCAATCTCCAATCTTCGGATTTTACTTAGACTTGTTTGATTATCAAACTCAATCCAAAAAATGTGAATGCTATGCAAATGTTATATACACAGAAAATATTTTGTGATGCAATTTTTTCAAACTTTTGAACTTTTATGGATTGTTGAAAAAGGTTTAGCAATTTTTTATGGAATTTTTCAAAAATATTTTTGCAAATGTTTTGGTATTTTTGGATTTGCAAATGTTTTTGTGATTTTTGAAAACAAAAGATTTTGGCTAAGAAAATAGGTACAAATATTTACATGGTGATACATCTTATTATTTACAAGAGTTGGGATTTTAAGAATTTACGTGGGATATGTTAGTTAATTATATAGATATATCTATACAATTAATAAAGAATTTTGGTGTGATGCGTATATTGCTCAAACTTATTTGAAAATGATTTACAAACAATTTTGAAAACTATAATCCAAAATAATTTTTACAAATAACTTTTACTAATATTTACATAATTTGAAAATCATTTTGCAAAGGTTTTTCAAATAGTATATATAAATTTTCCAAATAATTTTTGCAACCATTTTCCAAACATTTACAAATAGTTTTTCAAAAGATTTTATTTCACAAAAGAAAAGAAATTTTTACAAACAAACTATTTTTACAAAGGTTGAAAATATTTAACAAAATATTTTCCAATTAGTTTTCAAAAGATTTTTGAAAAAGATTTCCAAAGTATTTTTCAAACATTTTGAAAAATATTTTTACCTGATTTATTGATCATTAACTAAAAAGAATTTTGAGGAATAATACACACATTTTATTAGGTGATTTTAATGAATTTTATAGTATATAGTATTGTATACATAATTTTAGCCATAATTATTAAAAATATGAAAGTACACGTTTTGGCTAAAGTATATACGCAGTATCAATGACCCCCTTATACTTAGCTTGAGCTATATCCTCATGGATCAGAGAGAAAGAGAGAATACATAACTCGTACGGAGTATAGAAAAGCTAAGAGAATCAATAATAGATAGATGAAGGAATGAGAAGTTGACCGTCCCCCTATACTTAGGATGAAATAATCCTATGTATAGAAGATTGTAAACAATGCAAGGAGGGTCAATGGTGGGAATGTACGAAATCATTGACTAGAACTGTCCCCCCCCCATACGTAGAGTGCAATATCCCTAAATATAAGCAGAGTGTAAAAAGTTGAGGGGAAAGGTGAGGGATTAGAAAATAAACAACTTGGGTTAGTCAACCCCCCCCCCCCCATACTTAGGACAAAGTGTGTCCTAAGTATAGCAATGATGAAGGGGATGAGATCTTTTCGGAAGAAAAAGAAACTAAAGAATGAAAAAGAAGAAAAGAAGAAAAATTATTTAAAAATATTTTGATGTGCTTTCTCTTCTACTACAGCTATGGAAGTATTCAGCTCATCATCATAAATCACTTGGATTGAGTCAATGACAGATAGAGATGTGTCATGTTCAAGATACAGTTTCAGAAGTTGTCCATTGACCACAAATGGTTGTGCATCAGCTCACGAACTAGATATCATCACGCTTCCGTTGCCACGTGCATGCCTCACTGTAAACGGCCATGTCCATTTTCTCTTCAATTTTCCTAGAAACATATTTAATTTCACATCGAACAACCACACCTTTTGACCCAGCTCAAAGGACTTGAGGCGTATATGCTTGGCATGCCACTCTTTGACCTTCTCCTTGTACACAAGGTCGTTGTCATACGCATAATCTCTGAATTCCAATAATCTATTTAGGACCACTTTTCTATTCTTCCCGCCTTTCTTAGAGTCCAAGTTGTAGATGTTGATGGCCCATAAAGGTTCATAATAAGTTCAACAGGAAAATGGCATGTTTGCCATAGACAAGGCAGTGGGGAGACATTCCTAATAGTGACTTGTACGTGGTTCTATAAGCCCAAAGAACTGAATCAATTAGCTGAGACCAGTTCTTGCAATCTAGATGTTCGAGCTTTTGCAAAATTGTCTTTATCTCCCAGTTAGATCATTCAGCTAAGACATTGGACTGTGGGTGGTAAGGCGAAACTACACGATGTTCTATGCAGAATTCCTGAGTTAACTTCTTCACATCTCTGTTAATAGAATGCATACCCCATCAGATATGATAATTTTGGGGAACCTGAACCATGCAATGATGTGATCACTTAAGAATCGACAGACAGTTGAATTGTCGACAGTTCGGGCAAGGATAGCTTCCACCCAACGACTAATATAGTTGATAGTAAGAAGAATATATTCATAGCCTTGATTGTTCGGAAATGGGCCCATAAAATCAATGTCTCATGCATAAACTACATCTGAAATATGAATAAACTTCAGGGGCATTGTGTCTCATAGCTCAATGTTTCCACCCCATCTTCTGGCAATCAGTGCAATGCTTCACATATTCGTTTGCATCTTTGAACAAGGTTGGCTACCAGAGGCCACTTTGGATACCTTTGCTGTCATTCTTTTACATGAATGGTGTCCTCCTGATTCTTTATCATGACAAAGTGTAAGGACACTCGGAACTTCCTCCTGAAGAATACACCTTCTTGATATGCAATCTATCCCCTCATGGAATAGATGTGGATCCTCCCACTGGTAGAAATGGATATTAAACAAAAATTTCTCCACTTTTAGCTTCGGCCAATCTTGTGGAGTTATCCTGGACACAAGATAGTTCACAATATCATCATATCAAAGAAGCAAGGTGATTGATAGAATTGCCTCATCTGGAAAGGTTTCTTAATAGGCTACAAGTTCAGCTCAGGAGATTCAGGCTCAGGAAGTCTAGACAAATGGTTGGCTACCATGTTCTTAACTCCATGTTTATCTCGGATTTCAAGGTTAAACTCCTGGAGGAGAAGGATCCGCCAGATGAGATGTGGTTTGGCATCCTTCTTATAATGTAAATACCGGATGGTCGAGTGATCTATATAAACGATAACCTTCTACCCAAGGAGGTGGGATTAAACTTCTCCAAGGCAAAAATTACTGCTAGTAGCTTCTTCATAGTTACTGTGCAATTCTTTTGGGCTCTGTTGAGTGCATAATCTGACGCATCTATCATTTTCTCGAATGGTTGAGTCCAAATCAGTGGTTGAAAGACAGTGCCTAAGTGATGAATTCTTTTAAATTGATTAAAGGGAAGGAGCACCCAATCATAAACAACAAAATCATTCTCCTTACCTAGTAGATATGTCAAAGATCTGGCCAACTTGCTAAAATCTTTGATAAATCATCGGTAGAAACTAACATGACCCGAGAATGATCGTACTTGTTTAAGAGTTGTTGGTGGCTCTAGCTTAGAAATAACCTCCACCTTGGCTAGGTCAACTTCCATGCCACGTTTCAGTACAACATGACCCAGCACAATTCCTTCAGTAACCATGAAGTTGCTCTTCTCCCACGAGAGCACTAAATTCACATTGCAACACCTCCGAAGAACTCAGTCTACGTAATCAAGACACTGATCACAGGAATCCACGTTAACTAAAAAATCATCCACGAAAACCTCAAGAAAATTACCCACCATGTCGACGAAAACTGCAAGTATACACCTCTAAAATGTGGATGGGGTGTTGCATAGTATGGACGGCATCCATCTGAAGGCATATGTACCAAATGGACAGGTGAACATGGTCTTCTCTTGGTCTTCAGAAGTTATAGAAACTGGATTGTACCCTGAATACATGTCCAATAAGCAAAAATATACCTTTACGACCAATCTCTTAAGAATCTGGTCAATGAAAAGCAGTGAAAATGGTCCTTCTTGGTAGCGATTGAGTCTTCAATAATCTACGCATACTTGCCAAGAAGTGGATACTCTCGTCGCAATCTCCTCTCCTTTATTATTCTTCATGATGGTGATTTCTGATCTTTTTGGCACTACATGCATAGGGATCACCCATTTTCTGTCAGAGATGGGATATATGAATCCTGCATCATACCATTTCTGAACCTCTTTCATGACAACCTCTCGAAGGTTCGGATTCAACCTTCTACGAAATTCATGGGAGGGTTTATTTTCTTCCTCAAGGAAAATGTGAGACGATCAAAGGGAAGGATTGATCCCATGGAGATCCGAAGTTTTCATACCAATAGCTTTATGATTTCATTCAAGAACCTCCATCAAACGAGATTCTTGGTTTGCGTCAGATATGCATTAATAATGAGTGGGTACATGTTGGGTTCACCCGCAAAGAAAGCGTACTGCATATTGGAAGGCAAAGGTTTCAGCTCAGGTGGAGTGGGAGCTACTTCAGTGAAAACTTGTGTGATTATTGAAGTTATTGGTTCTTTCATCTGTTCTGCGTCCACCCTTAGTGGTTCATCTTCTTTATTCAAAAATTCACAAAAGTTTTCAATAATATCCTCTTCATTGCAAAATTCTTCAATGGTCAGTTATTGGTCTTGAAAGCACATGATCTCCATTAAAACATCATCAAGTAATTCAGCAAGAATCTCATCGTGATTGAATGGAGAAATTTGATTGCACTCTCCATTCCTTCCTCAGGGCATAAGAATTCATGGATCTCATTGTCATTCATAAATAAGTTGGTGTCTTGAATTTCATCTAGAAAGTTACAGTCTTCGGAATTGTCAATCACCCACACACCTGTTGTCGATGTTCCCTTTGTAGTCCTTGCATCGGACACATTCTCTATCTTGACTTTTTTACCGTTAGAGCTGAATGTGATCTCTCCAGTGTCGTAATTCATCACAGCATTAGCCATTTGCAGAAACAACCGACTAAGGATGATGGGGGTACGAAGCAGAGATGTGGGGATGTCCATGTCTAGCACAACAAAATCGATAGGGAAGTGCATCCCCTGAACAATGACGACCACGTCCTCCAACATGCCTTAGGCCGCTTGACGGATTTGTCTGCAAATTGCATAATCATCTTTGTAGGTTTGAGCAGTCCTAACCTGAACTCAGTAAGCAGTGAAGTAGGTATTAAATAGATAGAAGATCCGATGTCAAGAAAAGTATGTTCAAACTCTTGGTTAAACATATGACAGCGAACGAGCGGTGCGCCCATGTCTGGCTTTTTATATGGGAGATTGTTGATGGCATTGACTATGGCCATTGTTAGAAAATACTTTTCAGACTTGCCACCTCGACTTCTTGCATTGTAAAAGTGAGGCATGCGCCTCGTTGTACATGCATTTTTTAATCCTTTCTTCACAGCGGGCATGTACTCAAGAGCTTTCATCAAAGGCATATTCAAGATCAAATTTTGAATGATTTCCGCAATGGAAGGATCGGACAAAGCATTTTTCATTTTTTATGCTTTTCATTACTTTTAAGAAAGGGATATTTACAGAATCTAAAACTGTATCATTTAAAATTTTGTCCCTATCATTGTTTACATGTAGATAGAAAAAATGTGTAAAATCATCTACAATACGTGGCCCAAAAAATGTAGTCTCGGCTTCGTGTGTTGGCTTAAGATCTGTTGCACGTGCAGGATTCTTCAAGACTGGCTGGTCTCCACCGGGTATGCTATTATCTTTTTGTATTTTGTATTTTCTTCATTTTTATGATTTTTCTGCAGGTTTTTCTCCTCCAAAAAAGTTTCTTGGGCCTTGTACAGATTGGACTGACTCTTCCCCTTCAGATGCAAGATGCTTTCCCTTTATGGTTGTTGATGGTTGCAGTACTCTATTGTTCTTGAGAGTAACCGCATTAGATATAAACAAATCATTTCTACATGAATTGGGCGGATCACTGCATACTGCGTACTCCTTACGTCGGAAGTTATTCAGGTTCACCTCGACTTGGGTCAGTATAACGATCTTGGCACGTCGATCTTTGGGTTATCTCAACCATATTCTTCACTAGTTTCTCTAAGCAAGCAAGGGTTGGGTTCACCAGTGCGGTCTCAGAAGAGTCACCCACTTGGAGCCTTTGACTCTGATATTGTGAGGGAGGCTGCTTCCGGTAACCCTAGGAGAAATGGTGAGGGGGATGTCAAGAAGAGTACATTGAATACTGTTGAGAGGGATAAAAATTTTGATATTGTGCATCCAGCTGCTGCGGAGGGAAGCCCGGATGATGGTAGTTGGACTGTTGTGGAGGGAAGCCATGATGACGATAGTTGGAATGTTGTTGTTGTTGTTGTTGGTATCCTTGCCTTCGGGTGTTCCCATATTGTGGAGGTTGTTGGTTCTGGGTTGGGTAGGGTTGGAAGTTCCTTCCTCCCTGCTGCAGGTTGTGTGGCTGGTTGGCGGAGTTCTGACCTTGAGAGTGTCCATGAGAATTGGTCAGTTGTTGTTCATGATCTCACACATCATTTATCTCTTGAATATGCGGCAGGGGTGGAGGAAACTGCTCCGAGTAAGTTGGCAACATCTCAGGTTGATAAACAACCATATGGGTATGGGACTGTGGGGGGTTGCTCCGAGACTTACACGTAGTATACGTGTTGGACGGGATGGGGCTATAGAAGACTCAATTGAGGAGGTCGTGTTAGTAGTGACTCCTTTTTCTCAGCGGGTGTTACGGTAGTGGCAGACATAGAGTTGTAGGTATTGGCATTCAAGTCTCGAATGAGCTACTCTAGTTGCTTCAAAATCAAATCAAGCTTTTCCAAACCATGGGTTCTCTTCTCAATGACAGAAAGTTTCTCAAGGTCATGTGACCTTTTCTCTATGATGTTTACCTTAGAAAAGTGACTCACAATGATGTTTAGGTTGGATCATTCATCCTTGTCTTCGGCATGAGTATCCATGTTAATAGGCTTGTGGCTGGTGGAGGGCATCTTCATGTATGCATGTGACGAAGATTGAGTGGCCTCTCCTCGGTCATCTCCTCAAAAATATCCTAGACGACATCTTCATCCTTGTCAAAATGTGAGCCACCACAAGCGACATCGATGAGCCTCTGGATCTCGAGTGTCAACCCAGGAAAGAAATGTTGCACGAGACTGGTCATTGGGATCTAGTGGTGGGGACACTTTTCTTGTAGATCCTTAAATCTCTCCCAAGCTTCATGTGTCATCTCGTAGGGAGGTTGACAGAAGCTGGAGATGTGAGCGCGCATCTGGTTCAAGCGTCCGAGAAGGCAAATTTTGTAGAGAAATGCAGACTTTAACTCCTCCCATGTCGTGTCTACCTTTCCCAAATGATCGACCCAATACAAGACCTTGTCTTGGAGGCTAAAAGGAAATGTAGTCATCTTGATTACCCCCAATGGGATATTGTGGTAATGGGCTATGGAGCAGATCCGGTCGAATTTCTGCAGGTGGATGTATGGTTCCTATGTAGTATTCCCTTGGAAAGTAGGGATCAGGGATAAACTCTGGCTTCAGCTCGAAGTGGGTATGAATTTATTGAATTTCGATCCACTCTGTGATATGGATTGCTCTAGGATTGTAAGTTTGTTTCAGCGTAGGCTTCGGCTGCGGTAGCCTCCCCTCCCTTCTTTCATAAAGGGGTCCACCTACTGACAGATCATCTTCTGCATCTCCTTCATGGAACTCATCATCTCAGTTCATCTCATCCTCTCTTTTGACATCTCTCTCAACGGTTCTCCTCCTCAAGTCATTTAACATATCTTAGAAGGCGATCTGGGCCAGGACTTGATTGGTTAGCTACCGTTGGATTGCCTGTATTGATGCGAGCAGCTGACTGTTGACTTCATTTTGCATGGTGTACTGCCTTTCCCCCTGATTTGCTTCTTCGTTTGGCTGGGGTTGTGGTGCCTTTCCTCTTCCATCGGCCATTTCAGATACTGCTTGTGATTATGTCTCGAGATCAGGTTCTTGGTCTACAATTGAAAGAATAACCCGATCAGTCTGAATTGCAGCACCAGATGTAGAAAAGTGTTATGTGTTCAGGTCAACACAGAACTTTGTAAAGGATGGTGATGTATATGGAGTGAAATCAATGGTCATCCAAAACAGGAAGAGTTCGGGACAAGAGTGAACCCAGATTATTGGAGAAGACTTGGAGTGTGGAGATCGGTTTGCGGATTTCAAACTGGGTTCTTAAGAATCGCCCTGAATTATTGGAGAAGGCGAGCATATGGAGCCAATGTGGGTATCGCTGGAGTCTCGACTAAGCTGTCCATGTGTGACCATCATGAATATTAAGAGGAAGATCGATATGGATGAAGGATACATAGGTCAACGAGAAACAAAAGGAGTGTAAAATAGTAGAATGGCTCAAGGCGAGCAACGATCAAAGAGGAATAACGTAAAATGGTGCAAATGCGCAATATTTTTGATCTTGACCTTAATAGAGTTAATCAATCAAACACAAAGCAATGGATTCGCCAACTCCGCCCATAGAGCCATGAAGGTTCGGCAATTATCTTTGTGAATTTTAGATTTGATTTTCAGGCAATTGTTTTTGATCGAGTCCTTATAGCGTTACACCTACAGGAGCAAGAGTATTGCTGGAAAAGTATCTCGTACTTGTCCTCCTCCTTTGTAACATGTAATCTGCACTTTTTAAGGTCCTTGTAACCCATCCTAGATCCCTACTCAGCCAAAGAAATAGAGGGGAAGCCGATAGGTGAAACCACTACTTCAGACCTCGCTCGCTATGGAATCACTCATGACTGTGCAAGGACCTACTCAGATGCAAGACGATGAGACAGACACCCCTGTGAAGGTGCGGCCTAAGCATAATAATTCGAACAAGGTTGATGCTCTAACAATAGAGAACATCATCGTTGACTACGCCCTACTCATTTACGTACGATAGAAGCACCAATACTTCGAAATCCAAGTGATAGACAAAACAACCACAGACTGGGTTTTGAGCTCTATTCCTTACGATAACGCTCTCTCACTGGGAAGGAGACCTTCCAATGCTACTTGAAAACAAATGAAGTCTTTGCCCACCCAATGCAATGAGTCCAATTAATCAGTTTTATTTAGGTCAAGTATTTTTAGCAGTCCCTTTTAAAAAACTTTTTGTGTTATCACTTGCTTTGAGTCGATTCAATACAAGTGTCTATCGTTTTTGTATTTTCTTGAATTCCTATGTGATCCAAAAATAGAGGGAGATAGCGGCCAAGCAATGGAAGGCGACACTAAGATGGAAAGCTCGCCTTAGGGCGTAGTTCTTCCCAACTCTCTCCATGCGGGATTCAAAACATGAATTTTTATACCTATGCTATATGTTGATATGCACATGGAAATCATCGTAAGCAGGCAATTGCTATACATGAAGAACCAAATGCAAAACACCAAGAACAAAACCTAAAGTCCGATCTTGGAGCCTCCTCGGTGCCCACCACAGTGGGTCCTGCAAGCGTTGTATGGAGTGCTCTCGTAGTGTGTGGTTTCAAGACTAGGTGTTCAATAATTAATTAGACTATGTCTAGATGCGAAGATTATATGTGTATGCAAAGATAGTTAGGTGTTTGTCCTTAGATTACACGGTCAAGCAAGCCTAAAATCTAAGGGCTCATTCCACAAACCAAAGAAAAATAAGGCAAAAAAACTCAAAACGTAAGAAATAAATTAAATAAGGGAAACAAAAATGCCATAAAATCCGGTGAGCTCTTAAGTGAATAAACACTAGGAAATTGGGCATGAATGTCTCTCTCTCACACAAAAGTCATATGCTAACTATCTTCTCTCTAGAGCCTCATGCTCTCTTCTATTGGCTAGGTCAGAATAGCCAGCTTCTCGTCCCAAGGTTGCGTAGGATCGCCTAGGCTATCCTCCTCGGTCCATGGTCCCTCATAAGAAGATGAAAAGATAATATGTCAAATAATTCAAAAATTGATAATCAAATGAAAGGAAATAATTTCAAAAATGTCTAAGCAAGTAAAAAGACAAACTACTCTATAAATCGATGCTCCCCGACAACGGCGCCATTTGTTGAAGGCAAAAATCGAGGTGTCTAAAATGAGCCTCACAAGGCGAGGACTCAATCGCTGAGATGACTCCTCAAAAATTGTGTTCAATCAAAAATCAACCCACACAATAAAGAAATCAAGCTATGCAAGTGTGAATCAAAATTTATTATACCCTACTAAAGTTGTATAGTGACAAACAAGTATGGGTCGAACACAGGAAATAAAGTTATAGAGAAGGAGAAATATAACAATCAATCTCAAGAAGTTGCCTTTCCAACCACTTGGACAATTTATGATTTTGTGGGTTTTATTTATTTATTTTAATTATTTTATTTTTATTTTCTTTTTATATTTTTCTGATTTTGTATTTCTTTTTCTATTAATTAAGTAATAAAAGAATATATATATAATATAGGATAATATAGATATAAATATAATTAAAAATAGATAGAAATTATAAAATTAAAATTTTCTGGATTTTAATTAATTTTTACTATATTTTTGATTGAATTTTCCTAATTTTTAAGTATTTTTAATAGGAAACAATACTCCAAATCAAGAAATTAATAAATGGGTCGAATTGAAATGAAGATGAAAAATATCAAATCAAGTCCAAAATTTTTCAAATCAATTTTAAAATATAAATGATAATATAAAGAAAATTATAAAATAGAGATTAATATTTTTGGAATTTTTGAGAAGTTTTGTATTTTTATAAATTATTTTGGGACTTTTTTTCAAGAGTTTTCTTTTTCTGTTTTTATGGATTTTTGGTCTGAAATCTCAAAATACTTAAGTAGACAAAATATATTTTGGGGGGATTTTTCAAAACGATTTTATAATTTTGGTATTCTACAAGATGAACAGAGAATAAATGTGTTCTTTTTATTTTATAAAATAATAAAGTGCCAAAAATTAGAATGCAAAAATATGGCGTGAATCTATGAGAAATCAAGAACTTAATGTTATCTTTGTGGAATTTTCTGAGCACAAATGATATTTTAAATAAATAGAGAAAACACTTAAAAATTAATATCTTAGCAGGGGCATATATGCAATTAAAATAAAGCACATGATAGTTATGCAAAATATCCAAAAATATTTAAATGATCAATGAAAGTTTATGTACTAATATCAAACACAAAAACTTGCAAGGGTTTCCCTACAAAATAGCATGCCTCACATGGATGGCCACGTGAGGTGAGTTGGTAGAGGACTAAAATGCTATTACAATAAAATATAGGGCCTTACTTGCAATATTCCCAAAAGTTTTAAACATTATAAAATTAATACAAAATTGAATAAGTAAACTACAAAAAATGCAAGGTGGGATCTACAATTACCCTAAAGAGGCGTTAGCGGACGATGATGTGTGACTCACGTAGCCACGTGGATGGTCGATACCGCTTCGCGATAGAAGCATAGGATTAGATCACCTGAGGGAGATCAACGATTCTGAGCTTCGCCAATTAGACGGCAACTGGATCTCGGAAATAACATTTGGCGCTTGGACGACACTGAGCCTGATTGGAAGAACACATAAAGAATCGGAGCTGGGAACTTTGATCTTCAAAATCTCAAGACGATCGGTTCCTAAAGGCTTCAAAATGGTGCTAGCATCCTCCCGCACTAGTGGAAGGTCTCAAAATGGCGTGAGAGGTTCTAGATAGATCTAGTGGAGCACCTGGACCTGGATGGCATCCCTACGGTTCGATGAGCCTCAAAAAGGCCTCGTTTCTTGGTTTTTCCTGCAGAAAATGGTTAACAGATAAAAATCAAAGCTCTGGGGAGCTTCACGTCTTGGAGATGAAACGAAGGGGGCATGGGTGGTGTCCTCCGACGAGCGGCGGAGAGGGGGGATCTGATTTCTTGATCTAAGCAAGATCCCGATGGTTGGAGGTGTGTGGGGTGTAAAGGAGATGAAGAGGAAGGTGATGAGAGTGATCAGAATGGTTGGGAGTGGCTGGAATGGTCAGAATTAGGTAGTGGAGCTGGATCTCTGCCAATCAAATGATTTGGATTTTACGATAGAATAAACAAAATCATGCAATATAAAAAGCGAATCTAAACTACTGCAATTATACAGAACAAGAAAAACATGAAAGGAAGAAGCTTATCAGACATGAGACATCTGAAGCAGAGCTTTAGGCTGAGGAACTAGCGGAGCTACGGATCACCTCAATTCAACACCAAATTGAGCCACTTAACGGACAGAGGGGATGCTACTGTCACCAGTATTTGACCTGGGCTTTGGTTAGGGTTTGAATTGCCAAAAGAGGTATCAAAATTCCAAGGTTCGATGGAGGCAAGGTTAAGTAGGGATGATGAACGGGCTCCAAAGAATGAGGAAGATGGGGCGAATCAGTGGAGTACTCCTCAAAAAAATGCTCGCGCATGAATCACCAAGGATCGGGATAAAAAAGTCTAGAAGACCTCAATGTGAAATAGTGAAAGAATTGAACAAGGTATAATCGAGAAAATAGGTCAAAACTTAGGTGTGTCAGACTATAGGACAGAAGTCAGGTAGTT
Organism: Ottelia alismoides; assembly: GCA_037367405.1. Classification (NCBI taxonomy): domain Eukaryota; kingdom Viridiplantae; phylum Streptophyta; class Magnoliopsida; order Alismatales; family Hydrocharitaceae; genus Ottelia; species Ottelia alismoides. Next base: position 656,347 of record JAZKJV010006335.1, on the reverse strand, counting down.
GACCGGAGTCCACTAACATCTAAACATGGTTGGTCTATGTGGACCAATCAAGAAAAACTATCCTGAAAATTATTTGTAAAATATATAAAAAAAGTAAATGATTTTATTGAAATAAAGTTATAAATTAAAATATGCATATTATTTTCTATATTATTTTATTATGATTTTTATTTGTTTTGGGATCTTATCTATTACAAGTTGATTTTTATGGTTTTATTTATAGGTATATTTACCTATTTTTGAGTCTTTTATTTTTTGTATTTTGATTTTATTATTTTATTCTCTTATTTTATAAAATTGTTACTTATTTTTATATACATGAATATTTTTTGGATATATTATTTACACTTAAATAAATAGGTATATTTATTATATAGGCATAGTTATTGTATATTCATCTATGTGTTTATGTATATTATTTTATCTTAATGTTTTATTTATGGTTTTATTTTATTTTTAATATATACCTATTTAAATAATATTTACAAAATTATAAAAAATATATAATTATAAAATAATAAATAATAAGTAAAATGAATATTTTATTCATGTATATAGTACAATAGGGGTCTAAAACCTAACTTTCACACCTTAACTCCAAAAAAATGAAACCACCTTCATTAAATAGCTTATTAAAAGCTATATACAATTAAAGTAATTTGATATATTTTGAGTTTTTAATTGAGAGATATGGGTCTTTGAAGTTTGGATTTGGGATATAGTTAGGGTATAACTTGCACATTGTGTATTATTTCTATGAAATCAATTTTATATTTTTCTATATATTTTTATCTACAAATTTCATGTACATATTTTGTCTATCTGAGGTATTAAAAGTGAAATAAAGTAGGCCCCCAAGTGAATAAATGATGAATAAATAAATGGAAATTTTAGGTGATTTTTGGCCCTTATCTCCCCCTACTTTATTCCTTGTCGACCCAGTCATCAAGATGCCTAGGTATCAAGGTTTAGGGTCGTAAAATACCTTTGGTATTTTATTTTTTTATTTTCTTTTTTTATTTTATAATTTTGAAAACAATATTTTATACAGTATTTATACAACAAAGAATGAATGTTAACTTGTTTAATTTAATGTTATTTACATGCATTAGCTAGGGTTGTTAAGGCCAAAATGATAGAATAAAGGTGATAAAATGGAGATTCATCACCTCCCTATACTTGCCTTTGCTAGTCTCCATCAAACACTTATGCAATAAGTGAAGAAAATAAAAACAAAGAAAAGAAAAAGAAAGAAAGTGGATTAAATTTAATTCTCAAACTTGTCTTCACAAAATCAAAGTTTGGAGCTCAAGTCGGAGATTTGGAGTTTTAGTGCGGTCAGAACCTTATTAGGAATCAGATTTGAAACACAACAACTTCGATAATCCCAAAACTCTGCTCAAATCTCCTCAAACTCATACGCAAACCCTTATGACTATGAATCTTACTTGTACAGTGTGTGTGATAGTGGCTCTTCCCAGCTGAAATGACAAAGAGACTGACTTCTCCAATATGGCAACCTAATGATTCCCAAATCCAACAAATCCTTCCTCGAGGAGCGGGGTATTACCTTCTAAGTTCAAGTGACAACCAGCTCAAGAGGAGGGAGTGAAGAGCATGGATTCATTTAGAGATATTTTATTCAGTGTTGTCGTAGAGCAAGGATAAGTTCTTGATACATTAGTATCAACTGAGTTGGCGAGTCCTTTTTCTTCTACTTCTCAGTATGTTCAGAAACAACCTACATTTGTTGAGACATATAGGAACGAGGAGTGCATAGTTAGGTAACACTATATATTCATAATTGGATTCTGATTCTACAGTAGTGAAGGCACAAAAAATCATAAAAATATGAAAAGGAAAAAATCCCAAAAGAAGAATAAAGACAAAACTTGGGTTTCTTTTGCTAGTTCTTCTTCTACTCCACTTGATCTACATGGAGATAGTCCTAGTTTTACGAAATGATACATTAATTCTGATCCTCTAGGTGTATACGATTGAGGAGGATGTACAAATACCCTTCCCTCAAGTATGGTGCTTATGGAGGGGAGAGAAAAAAGAAAACTTCAAAAATAACTACCAAATGAATATCACAAAATAGATGTTAGACAAAGTTGAGATCAAGCTCACTCTTTTGGGAACATTGGTCCACATTCCTCTTCTCAAGAAATGTCTAAAGGAACACGCCACATGTAGAGGAAAGAAGAGGAGAAATCAGTGTTCTAAGAAACAAGTGTTGACCATTGCTACATGCTGTGCCATTCAGCATACATCTCCGAAGAAAAAGAAGAAGAATATGGGAGCACCATTCCTCAGATGCGAGATTTCAGATCACGAGTTTGAGCATACATTGCTAAATAGGGGTTCATCAATGAATATATTACCCTTCTCATTGTTTGAAACACTTCATTTAGGTCATATTAAGAAAGCCAGAATAACTCTTTAGTTTACAGATCGATCAGTTAAGATGTCGAAGGGTATACTCTAGTAACATTGTGGTGATGGTAGAAGGCATGAAATTCAACATGGATTTCATTGTCTTGGACATTGACTCTTCAATAATGTTACATGATACTGCTATAATTCTTAGTCATCCTTTTCTGCATGAAACCAGGGTCATAATTGATAATGGGACAGATATGGTGATCTTTCCTTCTAATAGTGAGAGTGTTACCACAAAGATGGTCCATGAGCCGATAGAGCTTGTCAGACGAGTGTGTTGTCATACCATGAGATACATGGGCAAGTGACTTTACAGCTGAGATTAGATAAGATTCTGTATCTTTGGGTGATATTGAGACCCAAGAGCATATTCATATTAGATTCAAACGATGAGTCGAGAGCATATTCAGATTCATCGACTCACTATTCTAGTGCATATGTAGATTCAATCTTTTCTGATTTGGAACTTCGTACAACTTATAGAGGTCAGTTCAATTCATCTTGTCGTCTTCTCACATGTCGACATATATCAGGGATCCTCTGATTCAGATATGAGCATCTCTGAGGATGACCTTGATGTCGACATCTCTCTTGTACATTCTATTATTCCTCGGTTGCGCAAGAAGGCCAATCTTCGACATTCTTGAGCTTGTACGTTTCTTTTTTATTTATTAATTCCTTTAACCTTGTATATACATATTTTCTATTTTATTCATTCTTTCTCACATCGTGTCTCGTTTAGTATTTTTTATACTTAGGATGTACTTTATCCTAAGTATAGGAGGTGTAGACATTGTGTTATTCATATTCATTATGTTATATTACCTTTGTTGTTGCTTATACTTAGGTTGTACTTTACCCTATGTAGGGGGTGTGTAATATTGTTCATTTCATTTTCAGTCGTTGTCTTTTTATGTATCGTTTGTTCTCTCTCTTGTCCATCAATTGTTGATATTCTTTTCTATATTTAGGGATATTTTACCCTAAGTATACGGGGACGGGTTGAGTCATTGATTGTGTACATTCTCTTGACCTTGATCATCCTTGTTTTTGAGTCTCTTATACTTAGTATTAGTTGATCCTAAGTATAGAGGGGAAGATTGACTTCTTATCGTTATTTTTTATTTCTTTAAGTCATTATAGTATATTATTCTTTTCACCAGTCTATACTTATCCCAAGTTATGTCTTCCTTTATCGCTTCTTGGTCACTATGAGGATATAATTCACGCTAAGTATAGGTGGTGTCCTGTGTGTGTGTATGCTTTATAAGTCATAACTCATACTTTATTGTATCTTTAATAATATGGCTCTTAAACTATGGGATAATACTTCTCTTTTGGGTTTTAAAAGCCACGAGAAAACTATAAATATGAGTTATAAAAAGATCTTTAAAGATGTATATAAAATTTACTTATACATAAAAATTCTTAATTGCATAAAACTTGTAAATAAAATTCTTTTAAACTTCTTTTGTAAAATCATGTATAAAAATTTCATAAAGTTGTATATACTTATGTATAAATTTCTTTGTAAAAATGTACATAATTCTGTAAATTCTTGTAATGATTCAAATCACTAACTTTTTCATAATACTAAAAAAATGTTAAATTCATTAAAAATTAGAAAATTATCTAAAATTACATAAAAACTTTAATATGAAAAATTAACTTCACAAAAAATTGTTGCATTCATTAGCATTTTCAGAACAAGATTAATTTTAGAACAAAATGGAACTAAGTCTGAAGGATGGAGCTTGGTTTAGACTTTAATTCACTTAATTCTAAAGAGACATTGTTAGGAACTAGAATTGAGATTCTTTAGGTCTTTTGACTTTATTATTTGGGTTCCATAGGATCACGTTCGGAATTCAACTTAAACTTGCCTAAGTAGAAAACCTAGTGTTATATGTATAACTCATCAACGATTTTGGAGTCACAAACCACATTTAGTTCGACTTGCATGGGGCTGCGAAGGGCAGCCCAATTTCGTGGTGCATTTTCATCATTATCTAGTGGCACAGACATCTAAAGATAGGAGTTGTGGGGTTGAAATAAAGCTCTGGATGAGGAATGGTCTGCTAGCATATTTTTTTCTAAGACCCTAAAAAATATGCAGAAAAAATATTCTATTTCCGTTGGGGCCCAAAAGATCAATGCAGTGCAACAACAATTCATACCAAAAGAAGCCAATTCCCAAAGTACATTCATGACCACAATGGTCCAAGCTTTAAAGAGCATGCATATCTTGATGGAGACTTGGCAAAATTGGCCAAGCTTCATAGGAGATGTGACTACACTGGTCACACTCCAGTTCTTTTCTCATTCTTCTAGCTTCTTCCACCATTCGAGTAGTTGGATGAGGAGCAATGGGAGTGAATTATTGGAGTGGTCGGATTTTCACCTCCATAATCAAGAAGAGCTAACACCTTTCACACACAGTACAAATTGACTTCAAGGTTGAAAAGTTAGCATGATGGATGGGTGGATCTGAGCTGGTTGTTGAGGTGAACCTGAATAAGGATTTGTGGAACTTGAGGACTGTTGAGACTTAAATTCTAATTCTAATGAAGTCCCGACAAATTATTAATCCAATGGTTTATTCCAAGTTCATGAATTTGGCTAAGTGATGTTCGGTTTAAAGAAACAAACGTGCTATAAGTTCTTTCATTTCCTTTTTATTTTCTCTTTTTCATGTCTTTCATATTCTTAAGATAAGTGTTTATTAAGGGACTAGCAATGGTAAAGTATATGGGAGTGATGAATCCATGGCTCATCTCCTTTATTCTTTCATTTTATCTAAAATCCTTGATAACATACATGTAGATATCAACCAATTCTCATTCATTAACATACTAACTCTATTTTTTAATATTATATATTTAACACTTATTTAATTAAAAATAAAAGAATAAAGAGAAAAAAGAAAAATAAAAGAAAGAAGTATAGGAATATATAAATATGTATATATTGATCCTAACCCTGAGACCATGTAAATATAGACTTGGTTGACAAGATAAATAAATGGGGGAGATAAGGATCATAATCTATAAAAATATCAGAAAATATATATCATAAATTTAAATCTACATGTTATTCACATTGTACATATATTCATCTATTTTATTTATCATTCATATCACTTCAAATGTAAATATCTTCTTCTTCGACATTGCTTATAATAATGTATATTAATTTATAAAAAAATATAACCAAAATTATTTAATGTGTAGATATTATGGTGTACTCAAAACAAAAAGTTGTAAAACAAGAATTCAAAGCTAAATACCTACTTCATATGAATATAAAATTTACCAAATTCACTTCCATTGTATTTAGAAGTAATTTATCTCTAAAATGGAAGTGATTTTATTAAAATCATAGTTAATATGCAAAAGTTAGCTTTTGAGGGTACCATGATATCTATACAGTTGTATATTGTTCCCTTATTATTTTATTCTTTGTACTTTTCCATTATTTATATGTTTATCATTTTTTACATTTTATAATAATTACATAAAATAAAAATATAAATTATAAAAGTTTAAATAACCAAAAATAAATATATAAATATAATTATTATATAGGTATATTGTACATATATTGTACATTATACTATTTCTTTAACCATCGAGCTCTGCCCTCAAGCGACTTCCTCCATTGATTCCTTCATTCGTCTGCAGGTTAGGTTCTCTATCTCTGATCCTCGTCTCGTTCTCTTATCCTTTCAATCTATCTCTTCTCTTAATCTCTCTATTCTCTTCGTTTTTTTCTCATTGATTTTAACACAAAATCACTTTTGATCATCACATCCACCTTCAATTCCTCTTCATTTCACATTCTACCTTACATATTTGAACCTCCTCCGACCATGTGCAGTGGTCGGAGCTTGATACAACGCATTCATTAAAGCTCCTCCACTCACCCCTTCTCTTTTGATGTTGGACTGAGCATTTTTCCTCGAGCCGGATCACTAATTTCGCAGGTACAACAAACTGGAGCCGCAATCGAACATGGGCATCTAGACTTGAATCGTATTGAAGATCTGAGATCCAATCGTTGTCGTCGAGCATCTGTTGTCCGAATTCTTGAAAGCACCACCATCTGGAGCCAACACGGTCACATGAAAGCTAAACCATAGCTTAGAGCAGAAGAAGCTTCATTGGGAAGCTTTCAAAATTAGGGAACACTCATACCTACAGATCGAGCAGCAATCACTGGATTGGATAAAATCCAACGCACCAGATCGCTAGCAGTCCCACCGCTTCACCCAAGTCATGTGTGCCTTACATGACTATGCGGAATTTTGCTCTTGTACCCCTTGAACTCGTATTATTTGCGTACAGGCCTCGCTCTACAGAGCACGTGAATTCTACACATGAACCTAGTGAATATTTAAGGAGAGCCCTGGAACTTTGTTTAATTTGCGTATAGCTACAGGTGCCAAGGAAAGCACGTGAACACACACATGCCTTTATGATCTTTTGCACACATTACCCCCGCTACTCCTGCATTTTACCATGCGCGCCCTAGTTAAGTTTTATATTATAAACGTACCCCTATTGCATATTACATAAATAACTATAAAATCCATACTAAATTAAATACAAAATATAATTATATAAGAAAAAACCTAAAAATACTTAGTACCATACTCTATATAGTAGGAGTATTTTTAAAATTAAAAATATTTTCTTTTTTAATAATTCAAAAATTAAAACAAAAATACATGTGAATTTCTAAAATACATAAAAAATATAAATACAACTCTAAAAAACCTACAAAAAATTTATTAATTATATTTTACTATATTCTAAAATTTAAAAAAATAAATTAAAAATTAAATATTAAACCCTTAAAAAATCAAATATACATAAAAACTTCTAAAATCATAAATAAATCATAAAAAATAAGGAAAATGTGTACAATAGTTTTATAAAGGTATTTTCATTTTCTTTACAGTAAAATTAAAATCTAAATACTTTATTATTGTTTAGAATTTTAAAATCCAAGATACTTCCCTAAATTTCTTGTATACATTGTTTTCAACTTTAAAAACCTTTTAAAATCAAAAATAAATTCTAAAAATCACTAAAAATACTAAAAATAGTAAAGTAATATAAAACATAAAATGTTAAATATAAAATCAAATATAAAAATATAAATCATACCTATACTTCTTTATATATATAGGTACAAAAAACACATTAAAAATAATACAAAACTAAAACAAACTAAAAATATTAAAAACCACTTAAAATTCATTAAAAATTCCGAAAACCTGACACCTTAGATAACTCTACTATTACACCCTATCTCACAGTGTTTGCCTCCCTGAGTTCGATACTCATGTACATACCACTTATGAAGGATATGGTTAGATCCTTAAGTGCATCACGGAAGCGTGATCGTCGTATCGAATACGACGAAGAACGACTAGTCGCACTAGTTGTTCTATGCAGCGGAAATTAAAAATTTTCATGCGACGAAACCACATGATCCAAGAACACTTCTCGGATCGTTTCGTCTAAACCACAAACAAGTATTAGGTTTACCTCTTGAAGCGTGGTTGCGATCGAGTCTCTAAACAAAGAGACCTCCTGTCTCAAGTCCGATCCGACGGAGGAGACGCTTGCGAGCGCGGGGATGAACCGCGTGCTTCTCGCAATCCATGTTGATGATCCAAGCGACGGATCTCCTGATCTCGACACACGAGATCCGATGTCTTCTTCACGAGCGGGGCGCACCGAAGGAGACGGAGATCCACGAGCAAACCATCGGGCAGCATAACGACGATGCCGCGGCGATGGAGAACCTCTCTAGGGCATCCATGGTGGACGGCCACATGAGAGAGAAAGAGTGAGGACGTGTAGAGAGAATGAGAGAGAGAGAGAGAGATTTGTTGCCTCAACTTATGTGTGTCTAGAAGAGCAATGGGGTGCCTCTCCTTTTATAGGGTTTTGGGATCCATGGATCTCAATCCATGTGTCAACACAAATCCAATGGTCCACATCAATTTGTGTTTCTTTCAATGGTCATGATTTGTTGCTAAAAACACAACAACAATTAATTTAATTTAAATTAAATATATGTTGATAAATCAACACAATTTAATTACAAAATTAAATCATCAATACATGGAGATAATGAAAGGAGAGAAAGCATCCTTCCATGTGGAGAGGGGGGACGGCCTCCCTTTCCTAATGGGAGTGGTGGTCGTCCACCCTCCTCCATTAGGAAGGTGGCTATTTCACCTTTTATGTAATCTCCATTATTTGCAACAACTTTTGTTGCAAATTATTTCACAAAAAATAAATCCAATTTATTTTGTGAACATTGCAATCATACCATTGAAAAATTGTGAATCACATTCACAACCCAAAACAAAATGTAAATTACATTTTCAATTTGATGTCCAATGTGAATCCAATTCACATTAACATTTAATTAACAAATGTAAATTACAAATAGCTCTCTCTTATATATTATAAATCACATTTATAATATATATGACTAATATGGATATTGCTATCCACATTATTCATATCCATGATAATTAAATCATATTTGATCATCTCGGATCTCTATTCTCTTGTGTCCAAATAATATGAATCACATTCACATTATTTACATCTTTGATAATTAAATCTCATTTAATTATCTAAGATAGCTCTCTTTATAATATGAATCAAATCATATTACTCATGATAATTAAATCACATTTAATTATCCATTTTCTCAATGCTCGAATACATATATCAACAATAGAATTATCCATGAACTCCTTCAAGGATAATGCGCTTTCTCCGCAGATACTTGGAGATAAGGACAGGGCGATTGTATTGTTCCACGTATAGTGACATGGATATTGAGATCGTATCTCAAATCCAGATCGCGGGCCTCCCATAGATGCTTGATTAAATCAAGACCGTAAATCTAATCTTCTCATTGTATCTGAATCACATTCAGATCAATGTCCAATACTTGGACCAAGATCAGATCACTTCTCTACTGAGAGGAGTCACTAAAATCCAGACCCGTTTCATCACTCCCTAGGAATGGAAGCGTCATGGTTATACAATCGTTTATGATCACATCACCCTCAGGTATTCCCAATACCTGTACATCCTGCATACTGGAAGACTCAGACTAAACCCGAAGTATTCGATCAACTTTATACTGTCTACTTCATGGTTTTATCAGTAAGTTTCTCATTCGATCATTGGGAGTCGGTATCGATCATATACTTTCCAAAAGCATATATCATACCTAGGTCTTGATCATATACTTTCCAAAAGTATATATCAAACCTACAAATTCAGTCAAGCTTCCAAAGCGAGACGACCGTGCGCACGGAATTTGATTCTTCCCAATATCTCATGAGTGAGCTCATGTCTTCCGGTTCAGTAACTGAACCTGTATGATCCCTTTGAGAGATCGTATTACTCATATGCCCTTATATGCACACCAGCGCGCCGGTGTGTAGACCTTGATTAGGTCATCAACCTATTGGTCTGCCAAATGTACATACTTAGACATATAGCAACACATCTGTCTCCGGTCAGAGGATGCGTGCCTATATCATGACAGCATACGATATAGGACTTTGGTTATCTCGATCTCGTTAAGTCAACTCTTTGACCTAACTAATCTGACACCTCCGAATCTCTATTCCTATGCAGAGGACCTGCATCAAGAGGTCGGTCAGATATCAGCCTTCAGAGATAAGGATTGCCATCTCCTACTCAGGCTGGAGATCATCTCTTAACAATCATCTTACGGTGCTTGATGAGTCCTCAATCTAACTCTTTAGATATTCATTCAAGCACCAGCCTCTATGATTCAATAGTTGAATCAACAGCTGTATGATCATCAAGATGGCCATGGTACATAACCCTAATTGTACTAAGGGACCTATTAAGCAAATTATGTATTCTTCATTTCAGATTAAGGAGTGAATTGCAATAACATTTATTGCATAATGGCTCGCCGTGGGCTCGCATTTCCAACAATCTCCCACTAGCCCAAAGAGCCATTAATGGGCTAATCATTTAAACCCGCACTCATGTGACAATCATAGGCTATTTAGAAAATAGCTAGGTAAGCTGATCAGTCACTCTGTTCCCGCGAGACTATGCCAAGTCCTTTTACGGCACTTGCATATCCCTAGTAACAGTGCTCGCATATAATGCGAATGTTGCATCTCATGCAACAAATACTCAATCTAGTTGGTTACATTGTCCCTGACATCATAACCATTATCCCCATAATCCTTATTAGAATACCTTCATTCTCGGAGATCTCTATCTCCTAAGGTATCTATAGTTTAGACCTTTATAGATCACTATCTACATGGTCTTAAACTTTTGAAGATAAGACTTTGAGATTACTATCTCAAAAATATCCTCATCTATGAAGATTTTGTTATTCCTGCAATCAAGTGTTTTATCTCTACAGTAGGATTAGTAACAATTTACTACTCCCACTGCATGACAGACATCTGGTATTTGTACACTCTAGCATACACTCAGCTTCTCATAACTAATGCACAAGTGCAAGTAGTTGTAGCATTTACTTTCTCAACTCTTTGAGGTGCTATCCCTTAAGATAGGTCAGTACCATATCTTAAGGGTTAGAAGCCTTTCTTGGAATTTTATGAATAGAATATGTCCAAGGTATGCTACAAATGTGACAGTCCAATTATCCTCTTCTCTTGGCTTCTGAACAACTTCAGAACGAAGATCTAAGAGGTATCTTTGAAATCATATTTCAAGATATGGAATAACCAGAGAATAAAACACTTATTATTAATCTTATATCATTTTAAATGATCAGGATATCATCTACATTCAGCAAGATGAACACAAAGGCACTCCCACTAAGCTTCACATGGCTCATCAAGATTCTATCTGAAATCATAACAATTATAATTCCATCAAATCTTATGGTCCAACTCAAAGAAGCTTATTTGAGTCCTTAAATGGATTCCTTATCTTGCACACCTTGCTTTCCTCAACCATGAAGCCCTGGGGCTACTTCATGTGAATATCCTCAGAGAGATATTCATAGAGGAATGCAATCTGGACTTACATCTTGAAGATGCAATAGTCAAGTTGTGTAGCTAAGGTTAGCAATATTCTGATGATTTTAAGCATGTTCACCGAAAAGCAAGTCTCATTGCAAGCAATGTCTTCTCTTCCATGTGTAGCTCATTGCTACGAACTATGCTTTGAAGGTATGTACCTTCTCATCAGGTTCCCTTTCTCTTGAAGATCCATTTACACCTTTACGGGTCTTACCCATATAGGTGGATCCTCGAGGGTCCATATACAACACTTGTACATGAAGTCTACATTAGACTTTTATTGCTAACATCCATCTATCCATGCTATGATCTTCAGAAGCTTCATCACATAAAGTTCGATCATTGTCAGATTTCTCTGACACATGGAATCCATCCTCAAACTTATTTGAAGAGGTTTTAGTGTTTCATCTTCAATTATCCTTTTAGTTTCCAATTTTAGGAGCCTCATTATCTTTTCAAGATTAAATGAGTTCCTACACTTCATTTTCATCTTGATTCTCAAGAGTCTCAACCTCCAAGAATCACATTCTCAGAGATGAGATATTTCAAGAATCTCAAGGTCATAAAGTAGGTATCCAATACCATCCTTTATTTTCCTAATGAAGCAGCACTCTCAAGTGCTAGATTCCATCTTGCATGGAACCTTATTAAGGATATACATTGTAGTCTCTACTACACATATATATATATACCTGGAAACTAAGGGATAATTATGCTAAAATTCATCATTGATAAGATCATGTCACACATGATCCAATTATATCTACCTATAACTCTATTGAGTTAAGGTGTGTTAGGAGGATTGAGATAGAAGCGATATTCATATCTCTATAAGGTATTCTTTGAATTTATCTAGTAGGTACTTGCTACCTAGATTAGATCAAATTCATTTTATCTTCCTTCAAACTTTGGTTCTAAACCAAAAATAATGAAATCTTTGAACATTTCAAAGGTTTCTTAGGTGAAGAGAAGAAATCTCATATCATACATAATCATCAACAGATATCACATATCCATAATGTTTACTATGATATAGATGATCTACATACATCAATATGTATGAGATCCTGAATACCTTGACATCTTACACCTTTCTCTAAGAAGGGTGTATTGGACATTTTTCTTTGAATACAATATTCATAAGTATGTAAGTTTTGAAATTTTAGACATTCTAAAGTTTCATCTCTTACTAGTCTATTGATCAAATCAATAGACAAATGTCCAAGGCTTGATGCTAGATCATTGTCAAATGATCTTCATCCTCCTATTGATCTTAAGGTTTACTTTCAGTATTTAGAAATGTTAATGAACCATTCATTAATTTTCTAATTTAGTGAAGTCCACTAGATTATTAGATTACTATCTGAAATATATACACCATAACTCTTTATGATAGTTCTATCTCAGATTCATGTTCATTTCTAACATTTAGAAACAAACAATGAGTGTATTCTTATATCTAGGTCATAGAGACATTCTCTAAGACTAAGGACTCTCCCACTGAAATTAACAAGTCTATCAATCCAACAGAGATTGTTGCAACAATTGCATCAATATCCATGTGGATAACTATAAACCTTTAAGATCAAATTTTTTTCAGTCTTCTAAAACCTATGCAACCTATTGCAAATGTCATCAGAAGATTGAGATACAATTATTTGACTTTATCTTATCAATGATTTATGTAGATTAATCCGATGCTCCATCCGAGTCCTTCTCTAAGGATTCTAGATAGACTTGATAGTCATACTATCAACACATCACCTTATTGCAGTATTGGCATTCATCCAACTCTTCGGATGACATATGGAAGTCATAGATGTATAGTCAACTCTTTGACCATACTTCTTATTCGGGTCCAACCCATGCTTCCACTGCGCTCCCTTTATCTATAAGCAACTATTGCTTAAGACTAAGGATCTCTTATGCAAGAGCATTTCAACATTTATACATGCTTCATTAAATTCATACAATATGAATATTATGAAGCTTCATGAATGACCAGAGTATAGATAGTAGAATGATGACACTCATCATCTACATCCATCTAAACTCTTAAAACATAGGTTCAGGTAGGTACTCAAACAATTTGAATACATCATCTCTTATAGAGCCACCATTCTGCATGATGCAGTGAACCATCTCATTCATGTTAAATGTCAAGAGCACATATGTATGTCAGAATATCTTCATTAATTTTATAAGGATTATTTGACAATTACGATCATCATCGACATGTCACTTCCAAAGTACATCCGATGAGAGATCAAGACTATAGAGACACACAAACCCTAGGGTTGCAGTCCTATTATCTATTTAATTGTCATTCCTCATTATTATGAGGAAACTTGCACATTGCAACCACATACATTATGTGTTCAACTGCAAGTACAATATCTGGATCATGAGTCCAATCCATGATATTTTACTGGTTATTATTGAGTATATCATTGAGTGGGTTTTAATGAAGGATTATCTGAAATAAGAAATTTGCATAAATATATAAATATATATATTTTACTTTGATTTAGGATTTTTTATATCAAAGTTGTCTTGTCTTGTCAACACTGAAAGTTCATTCCCTTAATCACTTTCAATGTAAGAGATATACTTACCATTATATCTCAACAAGATCTGGGATCTCCTTCCTTATCTTTGTTACATCCCAATAATATGAGAATCTGCAACTCGGATAAAAAGAAGCGGGAACACATTCCGCTTTGCAAGTCTAACTTGCATTTCCCAATTCGGTCTTTAACACCCGAGCCCACCACCCCTAAGGCGATGTTGACCCGTCGTTAATTGAACCAACCGTCAACAGGAATAGTACTCGCTATACGCAATCCAATATCGCCCCAATAATATGAGGATCTGATATTGGGGTCACTACGTATACGGCCTTACTCTTTCGAGAAGCAAAGAGCCCGATCCAGATGCGCTTGCATACAGGAGCTGTCACTTCGGACAGGCGTCTCCCACATACAATCCCTGGCGACGGAACCCTTCGCCTTGACGGGAGACCATGGATGTCACTTATGTGATCCTCCACCTCATATTCAAATTTTAATTAATTATCACGAATCACATTCACATAATTAATTCTTCCAAGGGAATTATTAACTCTAATCATATTAGAGTATTTCAATCTTAATTGGATTCCAATTAATCTAATCATATTAAATTAATGATCCAATTAATATCCAACGAACATTTTAATAGTTACTTGAATAATGGTATTATCTCAAATACGTATTATTTCGAATTTTAATAATTAGAAAAATACATCTTAATCCCTCGGACATTATCCCGGCCCTACCCGCTGTCATGGCCAGTACCGACGAGAGTGGGACGAACCACATACGTTGCAACCCGCAACCCCAATGCTCTCCGACTAGGCACCATATCCGCCTCGGGAAAGGATAATGCCAAATTGATTAATTTGTACTTGAGATGATCATCGGTTCTTCAACCGAAATTGTACCATATAGTAATAATCAAAACATTTTTGATTAACATTATAATGAGATTTGCTAAACAAATCCCAAGTCCTATTCAAGCAACATGTTTGTTGGAATGTTGATCATGTAGATCATGTAACCAATCTTGATCTAGATCACATCTAATCATTTGTTGGTTAGGGCAAAGTCATTTAAGGACATAATTGTCATTAAATATTTCACAAATATTTATGCATAATTATTCCAGGAAATTAAACAATTTAATTTCACTAATTAATTAAATGACAATCACTAGGTTCTTGATTAGGAAAGTATTTTCAGCAGTGACCCTCACTTACTAAAAATATCATATCTCAATCAATTTAAATCCAAATTAAGCAAAGTAAATTTCTAAAGTTTGCTAACTTGATTTACAACAGAACCCAAGTGATTTGCACGCATTTCAAGGCGTATCAAATCCGAAATTAACATCTTAATTACGTCATGATCCGCAGTCCCCGAAACAGTGGATACATGTTCACTAAAATGAGCATATCTAGAGCAAACGGAATCGAAATCACGCAAACTCAGATCCTACGGTTTCCTTATTTAATGAGGAATAAAATCCAAATATTATTTTCGTGTTTAAAAAATTTAAACAGTGTCGAAAATAATATCAAAACAGAGATGCGAAAATGAAATGCAAGAAAACTTTCGCAAACCCTAATGAACCCAAGTCGTCCTCGGTTTATGGATCGTATCCAAAACCACCGACCTAAGGCTCTGATACCACTTTAAGGATATGGTTAGATCCTTAAGTGCATCACGGAAGCGTGATCGTCGTATCGAATACGACGAAGAACGACTAGTCGCACTAGTTGTTCTATGCAGCGGAAATTAAAAATTTTCATGCGACGAAACCACATGATCCAAGAACACTTCTCGGATCGTTTCGTCTAAACCACAAACAAGTATTAGGTTTACCTCTTGAAGCGTGGTTGCGATCGAGTCTCTAAACAAAGAGACCTCCTGTCTCAAGTCCGATCCGACGGAGGAGACGCTTGCGAGCGCGGGGATGAACCGCGTGCTTCTCGCAATCCATGTTGATGATCCAAGCGACGGATCTCCTGATCTCGACACACGAGATCCGATGTCTTCTTCACGAGCGGGGCGCACCGAAGGAGACGGAGATCCACGAGCAAACCATCGGGCAGCATAACGACGATGCCGCGGCGATGGAGAACCTCTCTAGGGCATCCATGGTGGACGGCCACATGAGAGAGAAAGAGTGAGGACGTGTAGAGAGAATGAGAGAGAGAGAGAGATTTGTTGCCTCAACTTATGTGTGTCTAGAAGAGCAATGGGGTGCCTCTCCTTTTATAGGGTTTTGGGATCCATGGATCTCAATCCATGTGTCAACACAAATCCAATGGTCCACATCAATTTGTGTTTCTTTCAATGGTCATGATTTGTTGCTAAAAACACAACAACAATTAATTTAATTTAAATTAAATATATGTTGATAAATCAACACAATTTAATTACAAAATTAAATCATCAATACATGGAGATAATGAAAGGAGAGAAAGCCTCCTTCCATGTGGAGAGGGGGGACGGCCTCCCTTTCCTAATGGGAGTGGTGGTCGTCCACCCTCCTCCATTAGGAAGGTGGCTATTTCACCTTTTATGTAATCTCCATTATTTGCAACAACTTTTGTTGCAAATTATTTCACAAAAAATAAATCCAATTTATTTTGTGAACATTGCAATCATACCATTGAAAAATTGTGAATCACATTCACAACCCAAAACAAAATGTAAATTACATTTTCAATTTGATGTCCAATGTGAATCCAATTCACATTAACATTTAATTAACAAATGTAAATTACAAATAGCTCTCTCTTATATATTATAAATCACATTTATAATATATATGACTAATATGGATATTGCTATCCACATTATTCATATCCATGATAATTAAATCATATTTGATCATCTCGGATCTCTATTCTCTTGTGTCCAAATAATATGAATCACATTCACATTATTTACATCTTTGATAATTAAATCTCATTTAATTATCTAAGATAGCTCTCTTTATAATATGAATCAAATCATATTACTCATGATAATTAAATCACATTTAATTATCCATTTTCTCAATGCTCGAATACATATATCAACAATAGAATTATCCATGAACTCCTTCAAGGATAATGCGCTTTCTCCGCAGATACTTGGAGATAAGGACAGGGCGATTGTATTGTTCCACGTATAGTGACATGGATATTGAGATCGTATCTCAAATCCAGATCGCGGGCCTCCCATAGATGCTTGATTAAATCAAGACCGTAAATCTAATCTTCTCATTGTATCTGAATCACATTCAGATCAATGTCCAATACTTGGACCAAGATCAGATCACTTCTCTACTGAGAGGAGTCACTAAAATCCAGACCCGTTTCATCACTCCCTAGGAATGGAAGCGTCATGGTTATACAATCGTTTATGATCACATCACCCTCAGGTATTCCCAATACCTGTACATCCTGCATACTGGAAGACTCAGACTAAACCCGAAGTATTCGATCAACTTTATACTGTCTACTTCATGGTTTTATCAGTAAGTTTCTCATTCGATCATTGGGAGTCGGTATCGATCATATACTTTCCAAAAGCATATATCATACCTAGGTCTTGATCATATACTTTCCAAAAGTATATATCAAACCTACAAATTCAGTCAAGCTTCCAAAGCGAGACGACCGTGCGCACGGAATTTGATTCTTCCCAATATCTCATGAGTGAGCTCATGTCTTCCGGTTCAGTAACTGAACCTGTATGATCCCTTTGAGAGATCTTATTACTCATATGCCCTTATATGCACACCAGCGCGCCGGTGTGTAGACCTTGATTAGGTCATCAACCTATTGGTCTGCCAAATGTACATACTTAGACATATAGCAACACATCTGTCTCCGGTCAGAGGATGCGTGCCTATATCATGACAGCATACGATATAGGACTTTGGTTATCTCGATCTCGTTAAGTCAACTCTTTGACCTAACTAATCTGACACCTCTGAATCTCTATTCCTATGCAGAGGACCTGCATCAAGAGGTCGGTCAGATATC
Organism: Ottelia alismoides; assembly: GCA_037367405.1. NCBI lineage: Eukaryota > Viridiplantae > Streptophyta > Magnoliopsida > Alismatales > Hydrocharitaceae > Ottelia > Ottelia alismoides. The sequence goes on along the minus strand of JAZKJV010006335.1, from coordinate 638,246 downwards.
AGCCTTCAGAGATAAGGATTGCCATCTCCTACTCAGGCTGGAGATCATCTCTTAACAATCATCTTACGGTGCTTGATGAGTCCTCAATCTAACTCTTTAGATATTCATTCAAGCACCAGCCTCTATGATTCAATAGTTGAATCAACAGCTGTATGATCATCAAGATGGCCATGGTACATAACCCTAATTGTACTAAGGGACCTATTAAGCAAATTATGTATTCTTCATTTCAGATTAAGGAGTGAATTGCAATAACATTTATTGCATAATGGCTCGCCGTGGGCTCGCATTTCCAACAACTTACACATAAGTTTAGGAGTTTAAATAAAATCTACAAATCTTTTTGTGAATACCATTCTACGATGGTAACGATGGTATGTTCTACAGATCGAATGTTACTTCAAGAGTCCAATAGTTCATATTAATATACTTTTCCTCTTGATTGGAGGTTTATTTATAAGACATTAATCCTTCATGTTGTCCTCCCTCTCCCTTCAACACCTTTGTTAGTTGTGGTTTCCTTTGAGACCTAACCATCGATATCTCCCACTTGACAGGTAGTAAAAACATCTACACCCTCATTATTCATGTAGTTTATACTTGAATGTCTTTGATGATGGTCGTTATTCACGAATTCATCTTGCTTGGCTCATGAATTCTTGAGTCCCATTAAATCAACATTTTTAACATATATTGATGTCATTATTTCCTTTGTTATAGAATCAACTAACATGTCACTTGTAGATGTTTAGTTTACCATAATTTCTTATTATTCCACTATATATTATATTAGAGATATTGGATCTCAATATATTTTTCTTTAAAACTATTAGCTCATCATCAATCAAATTTTTGTGGTTTGATTATCACAATACATTTCAGTTAGTTTATTGTTCATCTAAAAGTTTTCCAAAAAGCATTTAATTCAAATAACATGAGTGGCGACCATATTAAATGCAACATACTCAGTCTCCTATGTATGTTTGGATACACATCCTTGTTTTTGCTAAACTAAGAAATAGTTGCACCATCAAACATGAAAAGGTAACTGATGAATTTATAATTCATCTGCATTACGCTAAAATTTTAACCTCAATTCCTTAACAACAATACTACAAAATTACATATAATAACAAACTAATAATAATTACTTTGAAAATAAAAGTGGGCTAGTATATTATTAACATATAAATATTCCCACATAATAGAATCAATAAAAATCTAGAAAATACGGAGTAACACCTGTATATATTCACATGTATATTTTATACAATCTTCCATTATTTTTGATAAATTCATGTTAAGTTCAATTGGTATGGAACCAACTCCATTTTTACATATAACTAACATTACCAGATAAAAAATATACTTGTACATCTTGCAAATAAACTTAAATCATAATTTGAGCAGACCTTGAATTCAAAGCTAAATTCAACCTTATACGGTCTCTTTTCAATCTTTATTCAACTTTGAAATATTGTAGACTCAATTATCTATAAAACAAGATTAATTTCAAAGGAATTAGAGTTCGTATGTAAAACTCGGATTTTGGGACCATATTATATATTGTATAATTGTACAATCAGGTACACTATCATTTCATGTGCATTTATTTACCTTATTTATTTAATTTTCTAATTTTATTTATTCAATTTATAAACTAACTAACATGGAAAATTCGAAAGCCATAAAAATCAGAAAATTGTTGAAAAAAGCAAAAACAATCTTGTACATGTTTCCATGTTCAACTATGCATTTCACCCTTCTATATTTTTACTTTTTCTTAACATTGTTTACGTTTGTTCCCTCTGAGATTTTGCAATCACATTTATTCTTCTACCTTTTACGCAATGTCACTTGTGTCCATTCCTTCTTGGGATATTAACAGTTATGCCATATGTGTTATTTGCCATATGTTTCTCTTCCAAATGAACGTTGACTTAGGGGAACAAATATAAATGGGTAAAAAATATAAGGGTACAGTTGTAATTTTTATATCATTCCTCTTTATGTTCTTCCTTTTCTCCACCTCTTCCTTATATCAACCACCTCACCACCCCTCCATTCCACCCAGCTCATAGTACACAGCCTCCTTCCTCTCGCCCACCCTTACCTCATACTATCACCCACTCTCCAGTGATGCCACCATCTACTCTCCAGGAGGCATCTTCATCGTTGGGGGGAGGGGTCATCTGCTTTGAGGAAGATATGGTTGGTGGTCGGGTTGAGAGGAAATTGACTAGCCATTATAGTTTCTCACAGATGATGGGAGCCACAAAGGGAGTCATGGACGACGACAAGTAGAGGATACTTAATGAAGGTCAATGGTTGTTAGTTCAGCTAAGGAGTGTCTTTGAACGTATGTTGTTTCTTCAGATATGCAAGGGATGGTGTGGTGGCTCTAATAGAGAGATCTGCTAGTAGGTGAGATGAAAGGGGAGATTTGAGGCAAGATGGACCTTAGTAAGTGAAGAGATATGAGTGTCTATAGCTCGAGCGATGGTATCAGAGCCTTATCCTCAGTCAAGAGATTATCCAAAGATAAGTGGATGTGGTGAAGAAGTATTGGATCCTTATCTTGGTAGAAGGTGAATGCAAATAAGTAGGTGGGTTCAATGGAGATGAAAAGGAAGAAGATGGGGGAAATTTATCAGAGAAGTGGAAATAGTAGATGATCGAATAGCATAAAAGAGAAAATGTAAGGATAATAAAAATAAGGAATAGATAAAGAAGAAACAGTTAGGAGTAGAGGTTGTCATCATGGCCATATGGTAATGGAAGAAGATAGAGGTGGCCCATATAGGTCAACTCTATGGCTAAGGTGGTGTGACCTGGTTGGAGGGAAGACCAAGGGGAAGAGATCGTGATTGCAATCAAAAGGTTTTGCTAAGCGTTAGCCTTCTCGACTTCCACAGTGGCCTTCAACATCAATCGTGCCTCTACTGCGCAGATGAGGAGCAGCTTTTCACCAAACATCATCACCCTCCTAGTTGATCCCTCCCTCTGATGTAGTTACGTTCTAATTAGGTTCCCTCTTCCAGCCAAATATTGTTGCCTACTACCCCTAGAACCTCAATCGCCGCCGAACATTCTTGATTTGAAAACAAAAGGACTCCAACTGGAGAAGGGTGTCGATGGGTGCGAAGAGGGGTTGTGAGCTCAGGGTCAAGGTGGGGGTGCTTGGGGCAACTCGAGATGACATAGATAGGATTGGGGTGAATTGGAGCGCCATACCATGCATGAACGTAGTTGGCATGAAAAGGGAGGGGCCCAAGTATAGTAAGTTTATTCTTAACCAAGTCTTGTTTTGTGTAAAGCATGGTTTGTCTCATGTAATATACAGTCAAACTAATAAAGGGACACAACTGTTAATTGTACATATTGGTAAGGGAACAAGTAATATTGTAAAAAAGGTATGAGCATAACTGTAATTGCATAATCTCAAAGGGGAAAAGCTATAGAAAAATATTTTTTCCTTAATTATTAATTTAAAAAAATAATATGCAAATAGTATATTAATGTTGTATAAGAATAGAGTATGTATATATTACTAAGAGAAAAACAAAAAATATATAATATGTGTGTACCGATACAGCATGGTGCACTTCTATTTTCTGTTAACGGAGATCAGACGAGTGGCACATGCTTAGGGACAAATTGTATACCGTGGGAGGGGGCAATGTGCAAGACTAGTGGTGGCATAACTAGAAAGGGGCAATTGTGTGTGTGCTGGAAGGGGAAAACATTGTGCATGAGAGGGGGGCAACATCGAAATTTACTGAGAGGGAGAGAGAACATGGAGTGGAATATTGGCAGTCGAGGGTGAAATGAGAGGGAGAGGGAGATGGGAGGGAAATAGCCTAGGATTTATAACTCTACAAATTATAGTCATGTTTTTGACATCCCTGTAGAAGTATGGAGAGTTTTAGGTGAGCGTGGTTTGACTTGGCTTACGAATCTATTCAATGTTATTTGGCGAAGAAAGAAAATGCCTGAAGATTGGAGGAGTATCGTGGTGCCCCTTTATAAGAATAAAGGAGGCATTCAAAATTGTTCAAATTACATAGGTATCAAGCTGATGAGTCACAATATGAAAATTTAAGAATGTGTGATCGAAAGGAGGTTGAGGCAAGTTTCCAATGTAAAAGAAAACCAATTCGGATTCATGCCAGGTCGCTCAACTATTGAAGCCATCCATTTGTTGAGGAAAACAATGGAGATTTATAGAGCTAAAAGGAAGAACCTCCATATGATCTTTATTGATTTGGAGAAGGCTTATTATTCTGTCCCACAGGAGATTATGGAGAGTTTTGGAGAAGAGACAAGTACCTGTCCTATACATTAACCTCATAAAGGACATGTATGATAGGGCTTTATCTTGTGTAAAGACCCCGTCTGGGAAGACTAGCTACTTTGACATCAGCATTGGTTTACATCAAGGTTCAGCTTTGAGTCCATTTCTTTTTACTTTGATTATGGACGAGTTAACAATTTATATTCGAGATGGAGTAAATGGGAAGCTTGAGGTCTGGAGACATGAGTTGGAGACTAAAGGATTTCGTTTAAGTAGGGCTAAGACGAAATATATGGAGTGCGCTTTTGATGGAAGCAATAGTGAAGGAATCGATGTGAAGATTGGTGATGATAACATTCGAAAGAGAGATTCTTTTAGATATCTGGGGTCTATTTTGCAACATGATGGGGAAATTGATGGAGATGTTACTAATAGAATAAATACAGGCTGGCTAAAGTGGAGAGGAGCCTCTGTTGTTGTATGTGATAAGAAAATTCCTTTAAAAATTAAAGGAAAGTTTTACAAAGCAGACATGAGACCTATTATGCTCTATGGATCTGAATGTTGTCCTGTGAATCATAGACATGTGCAGAGAATGATTGTAGCAGAAATGAAAATGCTAAGGTGGATGTGTGGACACGCACGTAAAGATCGGATTTGGAACGATGCAGTTAGAAAGAAAGTTGGTGTAGCTCCGATCGAGGATAAGATGCGAGAAAATTGCTTAAGATGGTTTGGTCATTTGCAAAGAAGATCAGTTGATGCACCAGTTAGGAGATGCAAATTTTGGGATGTTGAGCCGGCTAAGAGAGGGTGAAGAGGGCCCAAGAAGTGTTGGAAAGAGACTATACGAAGGGATCCTAGTTTTGTGGATATAAGCTCGGGATTGATTCAAGATAGATCTAAATGGACGTGAAGAATCCATGTAGCCGACCCTACTTAATCGTGGGAAACGGCTTTGTTGTTGTTGTATCAAAAAAATATTTTCTCCAATGTTGTTCAAATATTTTATTTTGATAATGCCTTAGAATTCACACAACATGATTAGACAACCTTCTTTGCTTCCCGGGGTACAATCCATCAAACCTCATGTCCATATACCTCCCAGCAAAATGGAGTAACGGAAAAGAAACTCAGGCATCTTCTAAATATTGCATGTCCCTTTTCACTCAGATGAAAGTTCCTAAAACATATCACGGAGATGTCGTCCTTATCATTGTTCATCTTAGCAACAACGTCCCCCCTGCTTCTCTAAATGGCTCTGCCCCTTTTACATCGTTATATCTAACTGAGTCACCCTTTCCTCTACCTCTGAGAATCTTTGGATGTATAGCTTCTATCCATAATTTTCACATTGCTGAAAAATTATCTCCTCGGGCGACTAAATGTGTCTTTCTTGGTTATTCATGTACACAGAAAGGTTACATGTGGTATGATCTTGTTGAGCCTCAGTATTATATCTCTGCAGATGTAACCTTTTTTTTAACAAACTAGCTCCTTTACTCAATCTATCATAAATATTCCTTTGGACCTTCCTCCTCCACCCATTATGTATAAGCGCAAGCATATGTCTATGCCACCATCAGTTCCATTACATGTCCCTTTATTGGAGGATGATATGTTGTCTTTAAGTGCTTACACCACTATTGTCCAAGATGATCCTCAGGAGCTTCTCATCGGTCTACTCAGAACTAAGAGGCAATGTACTTTTCATCCCATGTCTCATTTCACGTCAATTGCTAGATTATCGTCACCGACATAAGATATGCAGATGTTCTTATCACTATTTATGTTCCCAGAGACCACCATAGTACTTGGTTGGATTCTGGATGACGACAGGTAATGAACAAGGAGATGGATGCTCTCACTTCTAGAGGACATGGGATCTTGTACAGCGTCCCAAGGGGACCAGACCTGTGGCACGCAAATGGGTCGTCACAACTAAGCAGTTACGAGACAGGTCCATGGACAGATTAAAAGCAAGGCTTGTATCTAAAGGCTTTACATAGACATATGGGGTTGACTCCTTCGAGACACTTTCTCTTGTTGCATGGATGTGCTCTATATGGACTATCCTTTCAGTAGTAGCAAACAAGGGTTGATCTATCTTTCAGCTCGATGTAAAGAATGCTTTTCTGTACGGTAACCTCGAGGAGGAAGTTTACATGATGCAGCCTCCTAGTTACGAAGTTGAGGGGTTGTGTGTATGTCGACTTCGTAAGGCAATATATGGTCTAAAGCAGAGCTTGAGGGCATGGTTCGACGGACTTAATACCAAAAATCAGCACTCTTGGCTTCCAAAAAACAACCTCTAACTACTTTGTGTTTGTCAGAAGATGACCAACCGGTACTGTCATACTTGTTTATGTTGATGACATAGTTGTCACAGGTGATGATGATGGTGTACTAGAGACCATGGCTTTCCTTCATAAGGTCTTCGTTACCAAGGACCTCGGTAACTTCGTTATTTTATGGGCATAGAAGTATTATGTACTATAGCGGGACTCCATCTCTCACAGAGGAAGTATTGCTTGGACATCCTAACTGAAGTTGGATTACTTGGATGCAAGCCTTCTGGTATTCCTGTAGATCTGAGGAAGCACTCTACTTCCACTATCCTATCTTCGAAGATACTACACGGTATCGAAGCATTGTTGGCAAACTCCTTTACCTTATTGTCACTAGGCCGGATATTTCTTACGCTGTGAGTAGAACTAGCCAACACATGGAGCAGTCGCGTAACAATCATTGGAAAGGATGTTCTTCAGATCCTGCGCTACTTGAAGGAATCACTCGGACGTGGCCTCTTCTATTGAACAAATGGATGCACTGATGTTATTGCTTATGTTGATGTTGATTTTGCGAGCTCATCTGGGATCGTCACTCCACTACAGGATCTGTTATTATGGTTAGAGGAAATATTGCTACTTTAAGGAGCAAGAAACAGACTATAGTATCCAGATCCAATGCAAAGGCAGAATATTGGGCGATGACTTGGGCTACTTGTGAGATCACTTGGATATTGACATTCCTACAAGAACTTGGTATTGTTGTCACTACTCTTATTCATCTATATTATGACAACGAATCAGCTACTTATATTGCCACAAATCATTCATGAGAGGACTAAGCATATAGAGATTGATTGCCATTTTGTCTATGATGTATAAGGAGGCAAGATTACCACACCACACATCACGACAGATCTTCAGCTTGCAGATGTGCTCATGAAGGCTTTATCTTAGAAGTGCCTCTCGTGGATAACTTCCAAGCTGGGCATGATCGACAGATATGCTCCAACTTGAGGGGGAGTGTTAGTCAATGATTAGAAAGGAGGCCTAGGTGGCCGCATATGTATACTCGGGCAACCAAACGTCCTGAGTATTGGATATGCGTGCATAAGGCGCTCACAACGCATAGGCATCCCGAGTATGCCGCATATGCGATCGCATATGCGCTCGAATTCGTGATATACGCCCCCCCCCCCACTTTCTGGATTAATTTTTCGAAAAGCATAAGCAGTAAGCGTCGTAAGGTCCGTAACCCCTCGCAAAACCCGACGCGCCTCCCCTTTCTCTTCCGCCATCGCGAGAAAATCCCTAGCCCTAGCGAAGGGCGAGTCTCCTCCGCCCTCCCTCAAGTTGACTCCTGCTCATCCGCCCTCCCTCACTTTCGATCTTGCTCCCCCGCCCTCTCACAGGCGACGCAGGCCAGGCTACTCTCCCTCCGCCGCTTTCTCTCCGCGACGCCCAAGGCCCCAAACTACAGGGTGCTCTCCCTCTGTCGCTTTCTCTCCATGAGCATGAACCGCAGGTTGTTCTTGGACTCCGTAAAGAACCGCCGGCACGACGTAGGTATTGCAATGCAACCTTCTCGTTGATGCTATTATTGCTAACCACCAGATTTTAACGATCCAGAAAGTAACTTACATTATATTAAGTATACAAGGGGAAAATGTACTCATATTATCAAACTAACCGCATCTAGTATGTGATTTACTTTTTATAGATCCTATCCCATTTTTTTTGAATGATGCCACCTTCAATTGGTCTACATGTGGAGAACCAATGTCGGTTTGGAGAAACATTGTAAGTACAACTGAAGTCAAGAGGCCAATCCTCTTGTTAGTTATGTAGAGAGGTAGCATTTAGAACATAGCCCCTTCCACTACATTCAACATCCACTTAACATGGAGCTTGGTGGCCGAGGCAAGTGGAGAAGATGAATTGGTGCATCATAGGAGGAGCCAAAGGAACATGGATGCATTACTGAGTGTGGCAGAGGAAGAAGAATTTATCACGGATTTAGACACTGACAGCGATGATGAAATTCCTCCTGTTGTTTTTGACGATTTAGATTAGCAGTTTGATTATTTTTGTATGAACTATGAACCTCTTTTGAGCTCTTATGAACCTTTTTTGAGCTGCCATTCATAGATATTTTGTTATGAATCTTATGATCTACTTTTTTATCTAAATAGACAAGTTTGGAAATGCTTTCGATCTTGGGTTGAAAATCTTCACATTAAAATACTTACATTTTATTTATTTTAAATATAAAATATCCAGTACTTGAATTTATTATTATATTGTTAATTATTTTTAATTAAAATAATAGAAACCGCATATACTTCCGCATATACTTCTGCATGCCCGCTTACTTGCTTCAGACCGCCTGACCGAACGAATACCGCATACCGACTTTCTGAACCTTGGTGTTAGTGATGTATTTGTATTTCTAATTCAGTGTAACCCCTACAGGGGCACTTATGTATTTTCCCGATTTTGAACTCTCTTAGGTTTCGTCCTATATAAGAACCCCTAGACCTTTTGAATAGAGTATCTCATTGTGTTCTCTCTGCTTTCCACATATGTTAATGTTGATTGTTGGGAACTACTGATTGTTGACTGCTAAGAGATACTAGAAAAGAAAAGATGAAATTTAAACAATAACAAGGTAGTAACATCAATAGATGTATTTAGCAAATTAACTTAACACCACATCGCATATTATATATAAATAAAATGCCAAGCTATATCAGACATCATGCAAACAAGCTAATGAGCATAATAGTATATATGACTAATACTTTTATTAATCATCTCTAGAGTTGTTTCATCTCCATCGTCAAAAAGGGTGAAGCCCTCCATTCATAATAGTGGTCTCACTCCTCGATCGTTAAAGCCTGGGTGTTTCTAAGGGAGTGGGTGCATCTCCCCGTGGGGGTGGAGGGATAGCACCTCTATCTTGATCAAATATATATAAATCATAATGTAGTTTCAATATTGGGAGTAGATACAAAAGCAAAATCCCAAAAAATAGATCAAAATTTAAAATTGGGTGATATTGAGCAATATCAACCGATTATCGGTGGTATCCATTGATAATGATTGATATCTGGGAAATGGTGTACTGTAGCAAATTTTTATCAATATATTGATACCTCACGAGATATCGCTTGATATCCTAGTAATCGATATAAGACCTAATATTGAAACCTCCTACATATCGAAATCGATATATCAGCGATATATCGTGACATTTAGTACCATGTAGTCAGTATCTCATCTCATTTATCATAAGTTATATTGTTAATCCTAGATTCATTCATGACCACTTGTAATGAACTGACCCATTATGAGTCGAATATGGATTTACTAAAATTGGCACTCCACCAGTTAGAGATTTCTTTCATGACAACCTCTTATAGATTTGAGTTTAACTGACACTGGACTTCTTGAGAGGATTTTGCATCATCCTCTAAGTAAATATGGTGAGGGCATAGTGCCAAAAGAATTCCATAGATCTGAAATGTGCTATCATATAATCTTGCGGTTTCTTTCAAAAACACCCGTCAGACGAGATTCTAGGCAATCATCCAAATTTGCAAAAAAAAAATGACTGAAATATTTTGGACTCATATGCAAGGAACACATACTTCATGTTGAAGGGTGGGGTTTTTATTTCTGGTGGAGAATAAACTAGTATTGTTGGCTTAATGGTGGTGTTCGTAAAGGAACTAAATAATGTGTGTTAGCTCCACCCGATCAAAAACTCCATCTGCTAGAGATGTATCATCTGAACTCTTAAATGTCTGCAACTGCTCGCTATCTAGCTTGGCTCTCGGGCACATAGTAGGACTAGTAGGAAGAGGGGTAGTAGCCGGGCCGGCATCAACTTGAATAATATAGTTCTTCCCTGCTGCTCGCCACTATATATCCTAGATGACAACTGTATATTTGGAATTCTGGAATGATTAGAGTAGGAATAAAAAGAGCAAGATGCTTTGGGAATCGAGATTCTACTATTCAGATAGCCTTGTGAATTTCCCTGGCTCTTTGCCTGAGGGGATTTTTTTAGTAGCTGACCCGGGGGAAGGAGAAGAAAGTCAGGGGGAAAAGCAGCTATCGTCCATCAACCCTTATTCGAAAGTGTAAGGGAATGGTCTTCTTCCGGATTTCTCCGCTTACTATACTTTCTCTCCTCATTCCTGAAAAAAGAGATAAATGTTAGCTGTGGAAGACACTAACGGATTCCATATCTACTAGCTCTGATTCAGTCAGAGTTGCATCAAAGCACTCAAACCACATCATACCCAATTCCAGTTCTGACTCGGGGAAAAATTGCCAATGCATAAATTTGCTCTTCTTCGAGATCAGTGAAGCGCACTCAAGAGACCATGGTATCATGTCTTCACTAATGCTAGTAGTAGTTTTTGTAGTATTGAGTGCAGGATCTAATTTTTTATTACGCTTTATAAAATTTGTTGCAAAGAACTTTATTGACACCCTTATTACAGGATCTGCTAGAATTACTAGTATATATTCACATTTTATGGCATTAACTTCATAGTATTATGTCCTTCTCAACATGAACCGATTTATGAAGTTAACTGAATAGTGGCGCCACTAGCAGTTTTGGTGTTTTGGGGGATGGGTTTTTTCTATTTTGTTTTCTAAAATTTGTCCTTGTAGAACTTTATTGGAATAGAATCAGTAAAATAAATAGCAGTTGTACCCTGACCGATCACTCTTATTTACATTTTTTAAAAAATTTAGTTGTATTAAAACGCCCAAAATGAATTTAATAATCCAAACATCAAACTAGGAGAGTAAATGCCATTACATCAAATCAGGAGAGTGGATGCCATTACATGCTCATTCTTACAGTATTCTATACATGCTCAGATGACACCAGAATCTAGTACGACCATCACTCACATTGAAATGGCTTCCAATTTTAAAGGCCAATCTGCTAGACTGTAAACCTCACACTACCATCACCATGATATTGCCACATTTGCAACTCCATCTGGGAGTACTATGCATTCATGCTGCAATTCTTGTGTCATCCTTCTATCAGGTATTAGTCCAAATCACCTGATCAAGTTTATCCGCAACAGTAAGCTTATTTGTCTGCATACTTGGTCACACATCCCTGAATGCACCCGGATCAACACCTCTACCTAAACATTCCATATATGGAATACAAGTGCTTCTAACTCAGTGAAGAGATCTAAAAGTTATTTTATGTTTTAGATCAGCATTTTTCCCCCATTAAAAGAAGTGCATCCTAACTGCTAAATGTGTGTCCTCTTTATGCCTTCATGTAGTACCAATTTTGCATTTCCTTATTAGTCCTTTAACTGATGTTTTTCTTTATTTTTATACAGTATGCTGATATATGGGCCCTGGATGTAAAGGATCCCTTCTTGCCACCAGAAGGTGGCGAGAGCGTTGCAGATGTTGCTTCCCGACTTGCTGGAGCTGTGGCCGCCATAGAAGCAGAGTACCAGGGGTATATAGTACATCACTCCTTTGAAGTAATATATAATGGTCTCTTTTTTTCTTTCTTGGAAATATCTATTGATTGGTCGTGGTATATGATATTTTGGTGTTGTGACACATGTCCTTGCAAATTTTTCCAAACTTAGACACGAATCTTTGCAAACCGCTTAAGATGGTTTGGACATTTGCAAATATCGGCTGATGGACCAGTTAGGAGATGAGAGTGTTGGGATGTTGAGCCAGCTAAGAGAGGGTGAGGACGGACCAAGAAGTGTTGGAAAGAGACCATATGAAGGGATCTTAGTTTTGTGGATATAAGCCCGGGATTGACCCAGGATTGATCTGAATGGAGGCGAAGAATCCATGTAGCCGACCCTACTTAATTGTGGGAAAAGGCTTTGTTGTTGTACACACGAACCTTTACATGACTCCAAGGAAACATCTATCACCCATGCTGTTAACATCGTTGGAAAATGTCAAGGAATCAAAAAAATTAAAAGTACTTGCAACAAGGACTTTATATAAAATCCAGTACATCCTTAACCTTCCTCCTCGTGACCTCCTTCCCGACCATTCCTCAATTTCAAAGCAAGTAAGAAGGCAACAATCAATTCAAGAATTTCAACAACAGGGTACAAAATCGATGGGCCATCTTCTCATTGCACCCAGGGATCTGAATGAGCACCACAGGGGAGGAACCCCCCTCTCCATTTTCCTCTAGATCAATGTTGAGATTTACAGCATTGCTGAAGGCTTGTTTATGGACAGCAACTTTAAATAGGGGCATCGGCATGGACATGAAAAGTATGACCTGTAATGTACAAAGGCATAGATGCCCTGTCATAAGGGACTCTCCTTGACATTGTAATCCTCATTGTATGACTTGTTGTTGGTGCCATTGGAGGAGATGCGATGGCTGACAGAAGAGGGCTGAAATTGGCAATGTGGTGGGAGAGTTTCAAGATCATGGAGTAGGTCGGGGAGGAAGAGGGAGGGGTCAGAAAGTAGGAGGTCAGTAATGTAACTAGTTCTATACAAGGGTTTCTTTGTAAACATTCGATTTACTTTTGAGCCTTTGACCATTATTCTAATGGTCTGACTTATTGATGTTAATGGCACAGGTATAGCATAAGAGGTCGTCGTGCAAATATGATTAAAATGGGTGTGTGTGTGTGTTATGGGCAAAGTCTCTTTCATCACATGCTATGAGAGGAAACTGGAGAAAGGGGATAAAATAAGGCAACCCAAATTCCCTAATGACGGAGGAAGAAAATTGTAAATGGGAAATATGATTTTGTGGTTTCAAGCCATATTTATGGAGCTAATTATCTTATTGTAGAACAAATTTAATCTGTTGAAGCACTTTATCATTTTGAGAGGTACGAAATGTTTCCTGCCAAACTAAGGCTTCAACGCCTGCCATTTTCTTCTCCAACTGATCTCCTTGTTAGTTAGTCTTATAGCCATTTGGCATTAAAAGTGCTCTTGTTGTTATTTCAGATGTCCAATTCTACTGGTCAGCCATGGTGATCCACTTCAAATACTTCAGGCAATAGTCGATGCAGCAAAACAAACTGCAGGATTTGGAAATCAAAACAGGCTATCAAGTATGCAAGAAGTTGCAGTGGCTTCTGTTCTGTCACAGCATAGGAAGTATGCGTTGAACACGGGCGAACTCCGTCGTCTCATTTGATTTTTATTGCAACTAAGCATTCTTTTGCAAATAAATGATCGTTTTTATAGTTATATTGTCATAATATCATTATCTACTTGTGTCAATCACTTCCAGAGCGTACGCTCAGCTACAGCAATAGATCAAAGTACTCAATATTTAAGCATTTTAAAACTGATAGTTTCTTCTACGGATATATTTTACCATGTCAACTTGGCAGTCTGCCATGTTGTGAAATGGATATTTTTCACCCCTCGGCTCTTCTTCTTCTTTTATATACTCTGACCTAAGCCTGCAAATATATAGTCACTTTCTTGATCGCAGGCAATGAAGTAGAGTTTCGAAAAAGGAAAATGTGGAATCCGGACAACAAACTCCAACTCCGTAATGCAGGAGTAGAACTGGTAATCCAGAGCCAACCTAAGGGTACCTCCTGAGTAGCTAGCTTACCCTGTTGTAAACTAGTGACCGAGCAGTGAGGTCTTTTGATCTTGTTTCCTAAGTTCTAGATGCTTGGAAATGGTAAAGAAAGTAATTGTTTGCATGTTAGTTTAGGATCCAAATGGAAGGAAAGCACTGAGGGAGGGGAAAGAAAAGGTGTATAATAAGTAGGGATGCAAACGAACTGATATAGATATGGATATGCGTATTATCGTATTCTTATCTATTTTTGAATACGAAAACAGATGCGGATAAGGATATTGACGGATATTAAAACTATCTCACCATATCCTTAAAAATAGATGCGGATATAAAACAGATACTGTTGCATACGAGTATTGTTAGAAATACTCTATATAATCAACTTAAATATATACGAATAGGACGGAAAATACATAATACAAATTTACTACTCATAAAAATTATATAAATACGGTAAAAGAAGGTATAGAATTATGTTATATAGAGTTAAAAATAAATATGACTATTTATATATGAAAACGGATATATGGGTACAGATGTTTGCGGATAACAAAACGATATCCATATCTGTATCCATTTTAAAACGGAAATGGATACATATGCCAAAATCTGTATAAAACAGATACGATGATAGATTAGATACGAATATATCCGCAACCGTTTGCATATCTAATAATAAGGGATAAATAAGATTTATCTCAATTTTTTATCAATTGATTTTAGGGATGAAGGATAATTACTGTAAACAAAAGCACAAAAGCACAGTAGATAATGCAATCATGATGAGATCAATTATCCTAAAATAAAATTCATTTATCTCGGTATAAAAAATGTTATCCTGCATATGAACTTCCACCTTTCAACGGAGCACCCTGTCCCTTTACAATGTGATTACTCATTTTGTAGGCCTATGCTTTCCAAATTACATTGTGAATAATTACGTCATATTTGCAAAAGGATCGGTATAAAGAAAGTTGCCACTCGAAACATATAAACAAGAGTGCTGACAGCTAAATAAAACAATTATTATTCTCCATCAATTCATGACAACAAGAACTATTCTATCATCGCACCATCCGAGAGATCTCTCAAGGTAAAGAGAGAAAATTGGCATAAGCTTTACACTTGAGGGAATGAGAATACATGTGGGGAAGGGCACCCTAAAGAACATCTATTCGACATTAGAGTTTTCTCTTTGAAGCCCTCCAGTAACATTTTCGACCTTTTCGACCTTGCCGTCTTTGGGAATTATCAACCCATAACCTCCATCTTTTCTCTTGTACAGTATATTGATTTCACCTGGAGGAAAAGGATAAGTTAACCCAATTCTGAATGAAGTTCAAAACAATTCAGCTGGAAAAGGTCGGGTTTGTGGAAAGATTAGAGAAATACCAGTTTCGTCGTTTCTAAATCCATAGAAGTCGTGATCGACATTCTCCAACTGCTCCACAGCCTCAGCAACTGACAGTGGTGGCATTTCGAAGTATTTTGTCCGAACAACCTGAAAATTATGACCGTCAACAGCGCATAATAATCGCCCACCAAACTGATAAGATTGCAAATGCAATTTCAAGATTTAGAAGTTTTCATGCCCCTAAATTAGGTACCAAATGAGGATAAGATAATTCATCCTTAACTATACAAGTGTAAACCAATGTTCATCTGAAATCCAACTTGAACATCTTCGAAGGTGAACAAGTCCAAGAATCAGGGCACAGTTGCTGGCGGCGAGGCTTAAAGGGGAACTTTAATGAACAATTAACACGTTGGCATCGACAGGAATGAAGTTGTTTGCAGAACAAGGACTTAAAAACAACCTGTTTTATAACAGGAAAAACAGTGAGCTGAACTAACTAGCTTAAAGAATTAGTTAGATTAACTAGTTATGATCCTTTTTTTTACTAGATCATGTTAGATATCTAACAATACTATTAAACAAAGATGCCAAAATTGTCAGGATCATTCAACTGTTCGGACGATGGAAAAAGCCATCATCAAATGTTGGACAACAATGATGCGACACTTGCTGAAATTGAAAATGCCAACATTACAAATTGAGAAAAGCTGGAAGAAAGTTGCTAAAGAGAATTGCTTAGAATAGAGAAATGGCAAAACAGAAATACAGTGTACAAACTCCAAAACATCATTAAAGTGATAGGGGTATTACCCCAAAATGATTTGTACATGCAGGTATTCAAATGAACAAAATATGCATGTTTCATTATGACAATTTCACACGTGAATGACAGCGTTAAAGAAACTGATTTTGCAGCTACCTAATTCACCAGTATAATGGCAACTGGATTTTAGTTTGAATCTGAACTATCAGAGGAGGCAAGGATCAAGACGTACAACTAATAAATCTATAGATCTTCTCTATACAGAAGTAAAGATAAAACAAAATCATAAGATATCTCAGAGAACTTATTTAAGTAAAGAGATGTTGAAAGTTATGCAAATTCTGAAAGAAAAAAACTAATTTTGGCAAGTTAGATTAAGCAATATTAGGAATAGGCAAGCATTAGTCATCCCACTTTACTTGGCATGCAGTATTCTTTTGGTCAGGCTTTATAAAGGGATTAAGCATGTATGCGGAAACGTATACAGGGGCATATGTTGATTATGTGGTTTGAAATATTTTAATTAAAAATACAATAATGAAACAAGGCAATAGAGATTAATTCTATAGTTGACGTTTTAATACTACCCAAAATTAAAAATTCCAATTTAGATGATATAGTATATATAATCGCATCCCCAATGAATATCTAGGAAAGTAACTCAAGACAATCTAAAAATGAAATATATGTTACATATTTAACATAATACCCCTTGTTTTTAATGTATAGATTTTTTCAATAGGGAAGGACTGTTGCAATAGTCACACAACCAGACCAATTATTTGGTTTGACTGCTCTACCGGTGGTTGACCGAATAGAATACTCCGACTAAACTACCGAGTAATAAAAACAATATTTATTATTAGAGATTTTCACTCCACGAACCCTATAAACTTTGTCAATTACCTTCTCGACCTTAGAAACAACGCAATTCCCCCCTCGGCCTCGTAAACTTGCTAACCCTTACTCCACAGACCCTGTGGTTGACTCTCATCCATTTAACTGTTAAACATAACCGGATTTCGTTTAAAATAGGTGCATATTACCGTATTTCTTTACTAGATTTACAGAAGATGCCATCCTTCCCAAATACCACCCCCCTCCACACATCATGTGATCTCCACCCCCTCCCCTCGTGTCGCCTGACCTCCACCCCTCCTCCTGCACCGCCTGACCTCCCACCCTCCTCTCCCACACCGCCCAACCTCCACCCCTCTTCCTCCCGCACCGCCTGACCTCCCCCCTCTCATCCATGCACCGCCCAAAGGTCGAAAGGAATGGAGGTTGTGATCGCTGACGTCGCGCACGACCAGCGGTAGGAGAACGCGAGGGCACGATCGACAGCATTACGCACGACACGTCTGCATGGTGTGGCAGACGAGGATGGATGGCGGACTCGGCAGAGAGCCTCGAGGAGCCTAGAGGAGTAACCGCCTCCCCGACACCCCCTCCTTCAGGTCCCCAACGAGGACGCCCTCGTCCTCCTCGACCTCCCCTCCTATATTGAAGAGTTTTATATTGTAGCATATTTTCCTGTCATTTTGTGTTTCTTCTTTTCACAGTATGTAATTTACCCATTACGGTTTCTCTCTTCTATATAAGAGAACCCTTGGATTCTATGAATAAACAAGTTCTCATTTGCTCTCTACATGGTATCAGAGCGGCGGTCCTAGACCGGAGCCTTGAACCGAAAATCCCTAACCCTAACTGCCAGCCCCCCATGCGTGTCGCCTCCACACGCTACCTCCCTCGTGCCGCGCGCAGCCTCGCGGCTTGACCGCCGCCCCTCCAGCAGCCCCATGTCGCACAGCGACTTCACCGCTGCCCCACCAGTCATGGCCTCAAATTTCAGCGAAATTCGATCGAATTTCTGTCGAATATCGATATCCAGTCGAAATCAAAATTCGACCGAAATGACCGAAATATGGGGGTTCTAGTATAAAAAATGACTGAAATGGCCGAAATTCCGGTCGAAATTCCACCAAAATTCTATCGAAATTCTGTTTTGGTCGATACCGAAATGGTGACCGAAACCGACATTTAGGGCCTTGGCAGTACCTTGTCATATTGCGGCTCAATCGCTTCCCCTCCAGCTACTTCATGTCGTACCTCCAGCGGCGTCATCCAGCCACTGCGCATCGGCGGCTTTGCTCGGCCACTGTCGTGTGGTCTCCCAACGGTGCCACCATTGATGCCCTATCATCCTAGGGATATCTAGGGGTTTGTTGAGGCCCTAAACGGGAGGTTTCATGTCTGATTTCATCTTTGTGGGGTATAATTTACCCTAGTTTAGTCCAAAATAGACTTCTTTCTATACTCTTGATGGTTGTGACATGAATTCAACAGCCCAACCATCATATTATATGATTGTTTAAATACAGCACGACGTGTTTAAGGTTCATGTGATTGTTCATGATGTGAGAAAGTGGGTTTGATACATCATCTAAGGGTGCATTCAAGAGTGCAACACCTATAGTTAAGATGGATGGTATAAACTGAGTTATGGGCCATGCAGTTCATAAATATCATGCACAATCATGGCAAGAAGCATCTTCTAACGCAGGTTGAACCGGCGGACAAGACAGGAACCAATGCCTCATGGGATTCTGATGATGTGTATGCCAAGGTATGGCTATCTGGTACAGTTACTGTGGAAATCGCAAATGACATTCTAGGTCAGCCCACAACGAAGGTGATGTGGGATCATCGCGCTACCACTTACTCACATGCAAAGAATGGATCAAAAATATTACAGCTCCAGCATGATATATTCACAACCAAACAGGGTGAACGGTCTCTTCATGCATTGTATACATCTTTGCGGGGTATGTTTGAGAAACTTCACAGTTACATACCCCTTGCGGCCTCTCCAGAGCAACTAAAGGCCTATAGAGACTCGATCATGACAAGTGTATTTTGGCAGCCCTCAACCTAGAATACGGTATGGCTCGTTCTCAATTATTCACTGATGCGACTATACCTCCCATGGAGGAAGCATACCGACGACTGAGCTGTCTGAATATCTCCTCCACACCCTCCCAGACTTCATTAATTATGGTCGCCTCACGTGGGAGAGGTAGATTTACTCGTGGCAGAGGCGGCTCTCACGACAGAGGTGGCTCGCGCCCAATTCAAACATGTTCATACTATCATCGGTGAGGTCATACAGAGGACACGTGCTACTCAAAGCACGGATTCCCGCCATCAGCTCGAGCCGCTGAATAGAGTCAGATTGCTCTAGATCATATCGATCATCGCTACGATGATTGTGTTGCTCGACTGCACGAGATCATGCCTCCAACTGCTGAATATGCAAGCACCCGTCCACCAAATACCGTTGCCTTTGTATCCACAAAAACATCAGGTATTACTCATGCTTTCACCAGTCGCTCTAGATCGGATCCTTCCGAATGGATCATGGATTTTGGTGCCTCACATCATCTATGTGAAGATAGACTATAGTATGGCATATACAGTCCAGTGTAACATGGTCGATCAGGTCGTTGCTGATGGGACTCAATCCCCCATTACTGGACAGGGGGAGGTTCATCTAACACCCTCAATACACCTACAGAATGTTCTTCATGCACCGGCTTTCTCTATGAATTTATTGTTCATTAGCCAGATTGCGAAAGATTTACATTGTCGTGCAATATTTGACCTTATTCTCTTGTTTTTTAGGATATACTCACGGGCAGGGTGATTTGATGTGGCCATGAACATGGTGGGCTATACCGTTTGTCTCAATCTCCATATGTTGGAGCCACGTCTTTTTCTGTAGGATTTGTTTCTTCCTATGCATGGCATCTTAGATTTGGTCATCTACCTTTGCAGAAAATTTGACGTCTTATTCCTGGAGTTCCTATTAAGTCTACTTTCAATTGTAAGCCATGTGAACTCGGAAAGCATCACAGATCCAGTTTTCTGAGTCGTGAGAGTTGTAGATGGTCTGTTTGATTTATTTCATCTTTATATGTGGGGTCCAATTCATGTACCTAATCATCAGGGACACACATACTATCTTGTTTGCGTTGATGATTTTCAAGATTATCATGGGTTTTTCTCTAAAAACACAAGTCTGAGGCTAGTATAGTACAGTAATTCAAAATTTTGTTATTGAAATAAAGAATATCTTTTATGTCTCAATAAAATATATTCATTCTAATAATGCAATTGAGTTATGTTCAACACACTTGTCTCGTTTCTTTAAGCCACAGGGCATTATTCATCAGACATCTTGTCCCTATACATCTCAGCAGAACGGTGTGGTTGAACGCAAATATCGTCATTTTCTCGATATCATCAGGACTCTTCTCATCCAGAGTTGTGCCCCACATTCTTTTTGGGGTGATGTTGTGATGACAGGTTGTTACCTTATCAATAGAATGGCATCCACCATTTTGGGTGAAAAAGCTCCCTTTGCCCTTGCTTTTCCTGATAAGGACTCATTCCCTTACTCCATGTGTGTTTGGATGCGTGGCATTTGTCCATATACTATGACCTGGTCAATCTCATATCATACATAATCATCAACAGATATCACATATCCATAATGTTTACTATGATACAGATGATCTGCATACATCAATATGTATGAGATCCTAAATATCTTGACATCTTACACCATTCCCAAAGAAGGGTGTATTGGACATTTTACTTTGAATACAATATTCATAAGTATGTAAGTTTTGAAATTTTAGACATTCTAAAGTTTCATCTCTTACTAGTCTATTGATCAAATCGATAGACAAATGTCCAAGGCTCGATGCTAGATCATTGTCAAATGATCTTCATCCTCCTATTGATCTTATAGAGGTTTTAATTTCAGTATTTAGAAATATTAATGAACCATTCATTAATTTTTCTAATTTAGAGAGTCTCCAGAAGAGCTACGCAGATCGACGACGTCGACACTTGGAGTTTCAGGTTGGAGACTTTGTGTTCCTACGTGTATCGCCCATGAAGGGGATATAACGGTTTGGAGTTCGTGGCAAGCTGGCGCCACGTTTTGTTGGGCCATTCGAGGTACTTTCACGTGTTGGGAAAAATGCATATAGACTGGCACTTCCCCCACGTCTGGCGGCCATACACAACGTATTCCATGTGTCGAACTTGAGAAAGTACGTGCACGATCCTCGACACATCATCAGCTATGAGAGCCTTGACATAGAGCCAGAGTTGACATATGAGGAGGAGCCTGTACGGATACTTGATTTCGCGGTCAGGAGACTTCGGAACAAGGAGATTCCCTTGGTCAAGATACTATGGCACCGACAAGGTGTTGAGGAGGCAACATGGGAAACTGAAGCAGGAATGTGATGAATCTCGGATTCATCACTCTAAATCTCATTTATTAAGCTCAATTCCCTAAAAATCAACAGCATATCTGCATCTATTTCGCATAATTAGCATTTGTGCATGATTTCATAAGAATTGTATTTTAGCATTAAATTCTGCATCAAATAAGAAGCCAAAAATCCAAGCCCAAATTGACCTGTAAATAGCCTAACTTCCCCTATTTTTAACTCCTTCATGCTAACTCCGAATGCCACAAATCCACCTCCACTATGTACATATCACTAACAAATATAAATAAAAAAATACAAAAAAAATAATTAACCCTGTTAAGTGGACCAAAAACCCAAACCCTAGTTCTAGGATTTTCGGACTAAAAGCCACATATCTTCCCCATCCAGTGCCCGATTTGATCCTACTCACTTTTGAACTAATGCACATTCAATTACCTTCAAAACAAGACCAAGTTCAAGTGAATCGGAGCTCGTATGTGAAAGTTGGGTTTAGGGCCTCTTTTGTATATTTTCGCGGCTTTTCTGACCTATATTTTATGTATATATTTTATTAATTAATAAAAATACAAAAAAATCAGAATTAGGTGCCTTTTATTTATCTTTGAGTTTTCCATATTTTTCCGGATTTTTATCTTGTTTAAAAAATGACAAAAAAATTAGAAAACCAAAAAATCAAGGTATTCTATGTACATGGGATGCCCCAAAAATGCACTTTTCACATTTGACCGAATTTGGCTTTGATGTCTTCATAAAAGTTGTAGATCTCTTCGAGACGAGCATTTCTCGTGAAGAAACTTTTTTGATCCGAGGTCATTTGCTATTTTTTATCTATTTTACAAAACATTTAGTTTTCGATTTATCTGGTGCTGACACGTGGCAGCCCCAGAGGCCGCCACGTGTCAGCGTTTTTTGGGCTTTTCTTTATATCGTTTTTATAAAAAAAATAAAAAAAATAAAAAAATATATAATAAAAAAAACAAAAAAAAAAAGCACCCGCGCGTGCAGCGCATGTGCCACCGCCGCACGCGCACTGCACGTGCGCCCGCTCCCTCTACCCTTTACCCCTCGCCACATGGCGCCCATCTGGCCGCCCGATCTCAGCCGATCGGACGGCCAAGGGGTCGTCATCCCCAACCGTCTTCCCCGATCCCTCGGGCGTCGCCGCCCCCAATCCTCGCGCCCTCCGCCGCCTTCTCCATCCGCAACAGGCCGCAGCCAACCACCTCCGCATCTCCCTCGCCCGCTCGATCTCTCCCCTATTTAAAGGCGCAGCCGCCCCGCTTTCTGATCATCCGCCGATTGCACCTGGAGACCCTTCGCGGCGGTGACAGCACTACGTCGCCTCCCCGGCGAGATCCGAGCACCCACCGCTCGTCGCAGCGCCGCCCTCGCGCATGCCTCGCTCCGGCTTCACGTCGTCGAGCTATATCTTCTCCGACGACTTCCTCGTTCACCTCCGCCGCCACACGACCGACTACGACACCAACGCCGCATTCATCGTGTCCGACTCCATCTCCGACCTTCGTCATCGACAACTCCGCTGACCCACGCCCAACGACTTCATCGCCACCGACCATCTTCTTCAGCATCGAACTCCGCCGAGGGAGAACGACCGGAGCGCCTCTAACAGCTGCTCCGCCAACCGCATCGCCATCGACTCCGCCAGAAGCTTCCTCCCGCTGAAGCTTTCTCCGCCTCCCTCGCCACCAGCCACCGGGCGTGAAGCCCGAGGCTCCCCACGCACGTGAGGGGCACGTGCGGCGGGGGAGATCTTCATCTACCCACGGGTCACGTGCAGCGCACGTGACCGCGTGGAGTAATTGAAGGGAAGCCCCCGAAGCTCCGTCTTATTACACTCACGCCCCAGATCCAGAGGGCACGTGCTCTGCACGTGTCCCGTGGGTAAATTGCAGAAGACCCCCCGGTCTCCTTCCATATCACGCGCTAGTCCACCTTCTAGAGGGCACGTGCTCTGCACGTGTCCACTGGAAGAATTGCAGATTCACCCCCTTACTTCTGGTAATTAATTTTAGGTCCCCCCTTGCATTATTTTTATTTATCCAGTTTGCATCTGTACCCCTGTCTTTGTCATCCATTATAGACCTCTACATTGCATCATTTTATTCATTTAAAAATAGCATTTTGTTCATCTTTTAATTCTCTACATTTTGACATGCTGTGGATATTTTTGTGAATTACGGTTGATTAATAAATAAGTGTTTTGTGGAAATTGAAATATTTTGCCCAATCTGTGCTCGGAAATTCATAGTTAATTAACCGTTGCTCTAAAAATTCCAGAAAAATCACACATTGTAGAGTTAATTATCCTTAACATTGTGCCCAAAAATCTTTGCATTTGCGTGCATATTTTGTCTTGTAAAAATCATTTTGCACATTTTAGTATTTAATTTTTAATAGGTATTAAACCCCACATTTTTGAGATTTAGGATTTTTCTAAGATCCATTACCTAGTGATAGATCTTGGATAATTTTATTTCTCGAAAATAAGTAGGTTTAATATTTATTATAATTAAATATTGAAAATCATTCTGTTTGCATTTAAAAATCCATAAAAAATTCATATTGCATCCAAAAATTCCAAAAAAATTACAGTGCACTCATTTCATCATATTTTACATCTCGGCCAAGTTTCGTATTTTTCGGACATCATTTGAACGTAATTCACATTTTAGTCCATAAAATAGGCCGAATTTGCATATTGCACCCTCTATTGCATTGAAAAATTCCAAAAAAAAAGGCCGCCTTGAAAACCGAATTCAAAATTGAATAGACATTAATCTAAGTTGTTCCTTTGCCTCCTTGTGATCGACCTTGGGACTTGCCCAAGTAAAATAAACATAAAAACCACGTGATTGAATTTAATTAAAAATTTGTGGTTATTTTCTTGACTGTTCTCGAAAGCCGCCTACAACGAACGACTCTAATTATTTTCACGAACTAACGTTAAAAACGATTTCTTATCGCGGCTTTTTGCGGGCACGTCAGATGGCGCCGTTGCCGGGGAGGCAAACGGCTTAGTTTTTTGTTTTGAAAATTTTTCGCTCGGTTTTCCGAATTCGGGTAGTCTGACCCCCGAATCTTTCACTGTAAATCCCATTTTATTGCTTGTATTTATTTTTCAGCATTTCTTTCATTTTTGATTATTTTGAGTCACTCTCTTACATTTTCTCTCTTATTTTTCTTGCGAGGTACCCGACGCACGTGGAGCGGTTTTTCAGGGAACCGACGCATCTTCACCGACACCCGAAGAAACCGCAATTAAATTAAGATCGAGTCGAGTCGTGAGAGAGAGTAGAGTCTAGGTTTTTAATTTCTGCAAATTTCCATTTCTGCTCATTTACAGCAGTGTCCGTTCGGACTCTCGCGTATGTAAAAAAGACCTTGAACTTTTCTGTGGTGTGTCGTGGCCTGTTTCACTCTCCGGTGAGGGTGGGGCCCGACTTGAGTGGCGATTAGGATAAACCTGCACATACGGCTCTTAGAGCATTTATATTTTTGCTTGTACTCGTAGGATCTTAAGCCACACTGCACATTAACCGAGACCACCTTAGATCGTTCAACTTAGCCAAAAATTTAACTCAATTCTTCCCGCTAATAGAACTTTCTGCATAGGTGCGGTTTTTATCGGCTTGCACGCATTTAGTGTAATTTTTAAATTCTGTATTGCATCCCACATGGAGATTGCGAGGAGGCACTGTAAGTCTTCTAACTAAGCATTCATCATAGTTTTCCGCGTGCATCGGCTTTTCCCGAATTCCTCCCCCTTGTTTTATCACATAAATCTAAAGGAAATTGGGACTGGACGGTAGACGTGTATTTTCGCTCATCTAAATTTTTCAGTGATCACCTCATTAAAATTGGGACTGCTAAATATAGCCGATCAAAATAATCCATAAAATCAAGAATTTCTGCGGGAGAGCAACCCCGATCTTGTGTGTTTCTATTTTTCTGATTGAGCGAGAGACGACACTTAAGGCTAGAGCCCAAATCCGAAATCTCAGCTCGCTAAATTTTTGCCAAGATTGATTTATCACCAACTAAAATTGAAAAGATAATAGCCGAACTCTTACGGCCTCATTGTGTGAGTTGGTGAACCTGGGGTTTGAATTGTGTTTGAATTGGTGTGCGTGAACCGATTTCAAGATCAATAGCCGCACATTTGATTTCTCTTGACTATCCCGTGCAATCATCTCTCTCCTTTCTTGATTTAAAATTCACCATGGAATTCTTGTTCAATAATTCTTGCAGACCTAACCTCTCATTCCTCTCCGCTCTTTCAAAAATAACCGAACGTTTATCCGAGAATCCATCAGAGATATACTATGAAAACGAATTCGTATCGGTTAGACCCAAAACACCTCCCCCTCAACCACCAATAAATCCATCTTCTTCTGCTAATCTGACCTATTTTATGAATGACAACCCTTTGTATTCAGAGCAGACAAACCAAGAAATGATTGAGGGCTCTACTTCTTCATTTAATCCTCTTTACATTGATCATACAATTCACCCCTCATATTCGATAAATGTCAATCCATCATTCATGGGAGAAGAAAATCACATAATCGAATTGGACACTTCTTCACCTCTTCCATCAATCTTGAATACCAAAGAAAAATCATTACCTTGGGTTGAACATAATAACCCCCTCTTCACTCATACAGAGGATTGGGCCGACCACAAAAGATCACAACTCTCCTTGGACCAACTCCACTTACCTAGACCATATGAGCAGCCACCTTCCATGATTATTGAGGAGATACTTTCAGAAGATGATGATCGTACATCGGATATTTCCGGAGATCCCTCCCCTAGTACATATAGAAAAATGGAAGAGGACATTGAATTACAAAAACATACCCCAACTGCTCCCATATTTGGCCAAGAAGAGATTCTGGAGAATATTTTGAGGATGAATAAGAAATTTGATTTAATGGAGGATAAATTTCAAGAACTTGCCGATCGATTAATCTCTGGTAGCTCGGCTATAAAAATGGATGAGGAAATGATTGGATCTGAAATTGAAAATTTTGAGGATATTCAGGGAACTATGGACAATTCTGAAAATGACTATGACGTTGACCCTCACCCTGAACTCCAGAGCCCATCCGAAGAACACCCCACAACCCCACACCACCCAGAAAATACCAAAAAAATAGAAACATTTGAAAACCACAAAAAAATTGAAAATTTAGAAAATTTCATAAAAATTGAGACTGAAGACGATATGAGGAATTTGGATCCAACTGTACGGGAAGCATTAGGAAAGAAATTAATTTTTGAACTTCCCTTTATACAGGCCATTGAACACTTCCCCGATCTTAAAGGATTTGTATTGGACAAATTAACGATGAAGAAATCGGGCAGGATTCGAACAAAAACCGAGAGACATATATTGTCAATGGCCTCCTCCTTGGTGTTGAGGAGAAAAACCAAGAGCCGCATAGTGAAGCGGTTGCCCAGATTTGAATGTGAAATCAAAGACACAATTTTCACCCATGCTCGGATTGATGACGATTCACCAATTAATATCCTCCCGACCTCTGTATTCCATGAACTCAAACTCGGACCGATTCGGAAGATACGAGAGATCATTCAATTGGCGGACCGATCGATAAAACGGCCGAGAGGAACCATTTCTGTCATCATGAAATTCCAAGGTGCTCCGCTCAAAGTTGAATTCACAATCATTGATATTGAGCATCAAGGAGAATTCACCCATTCTCCAATCATTCTCGGAAAGCCATTCTTGGCATTGGCCAAGGTGAGTATTGATTGTGAGACCCGGGAAATTAATTTCACAGCATTGGAAGCACTTAGATCTGACCATGTCTTTGAGGAACCACGATCTTCTAAGGCAACCGACGAAGTCCCCGACAACCGTAACCATGAAGCGGTAGAAGAGCCCTACCCCGCAGCCACACCTGAGATAGCGGTTGTTGATGAGACTATTGGTTTAGAAAATCTCCCCCTGCTCCATTCCCAGCCGCTCTCACCAGGGAGAATCATGTATATGAATCATATGATCCGGAGACTTATGCATGGGCACACCCTGGGTCAACCTACTCTGACTACATGGATTACATCAACTCGACTCAGGAATGCACCAACATCGAATCAATGGAGAAAGAACATGCAGAGACTCTCCCCAATATTCAAATCCCCGAGGATCTTAAAATAGACAAATCTTTCTACTACGATCCTGAGACATATGCATGGTCACACCCTGGAGCAACATTCGCTGAATATCTTGACCAAATCATCCCAAATCGAGAGTGCTCAAACATAAGGGAGACTAAGAGCACGCACACAGATCGAGCACCAGCCAAGGAAAATTCAAATGGCTATTCATCTGGATACTCAAGTGAACCGACACCTTCACGACGAAATAAAAAGAGAGTCACCTTTGACCTTCCGGAAGAGGTATCGTCTGATGGTCCCTCATCAGGTCCGGAAAAGGTAGTCTACATGAGTGAAGTCTGTTCGGCAGCCCTAAAGCCATATCTTCGTAAGGATCCAAAATTCAATTCTCATTGGACAACTCCCGTTCCTAACTACTACTCATCCAAAGCTAATGCTCCTGCCCTCTTCAAGTACACTGGAATTCTTTCGTATGAGCTGACTGAGACCGATGCTTCTGAGCTATCATCTGAGGACAAATTGATTGACCCCAAGAAGGAACGAATTCTGAGGAAACAATTAAAGAAACAAAAAGATATGCAAACTTGGAGTATGTCCACTTTCAAATACTACTCCTCTGAGGATAACTATGATGATGGATATCTTTCATCTGACTCAAACTCTTCATTTATTAACCATCATGATCTTTCTGAGGATGACACTGATTGTAGTTGGGAATCATATGCTCCATCTTCACCTCATCATTATGATCTCCCACCGCAGGCTCACAAGAAGATCAGCCGAAAACCGCCTTAATCATTCGGCTAACCACCCTCCCTCCCGACCACATCAGTCTCCTTGTACAGCTTCTTCCTCTACTTAGGCCAAGGCCTAAGTATAGGGGGGACCGATGCCAACTGTTTATACCATCCTTCTCATCCTCCCAACCGCTCCATTTCCCCCCTTCTTCCATACTTAGGCTGTCCAGAGCCTAAGTATAGGGGGAGCCGACATCCACCTGTATATACTCTCCTCACTCACTCTTTTCCGCTCTACTTCCTAACCCATTGTATATAAATTTTTAACCCTCTTACGCTTAGCCCGAGCTATGTCTTCATTACGCTTTTTGTGCTCTGAGGACACAGCACTCGCTAAGTATAGGGGGGTCTTTATATATTATGTATATATTTTACCCATATCTCGTACTTGCGCGTAAGTCTATATGTATTTACGGGGTGGGTACTAACTTGAAAAAAAAGAGTTTTGCTACTAACACTGACTTGCCCAAAATTTTTGAAAAAAAAAGGCTTCTGATTCCATTTTCTGCATAAAAAAATCCCTTGCATAAAATGTCAAAAAAAAATTCAAAAAAAATGTGTCTGCATTGCACACACCTGCACTTCATCCAACATCACATGCATTTGCATTTGTGAAAAGTCATTGGGTTTCGAATCGAGTTATGAGCCGAAACCGAGAGTGGTCTGGGCTTGCCCTTAATCCACCTAAATTTCAGAGGAACTTCACCGAGAAATAGGATTTTAAGAGCTTCAGGTCTTTTGACTTAATTCTTTAAGTTCCACATAACAATGTGCAACGTTTGACTCTTAGTGTCTAACCCGATCTCTTCATTCTGGGTACAACTCTGGAATAGGGAATTAATTTGTACTCTCGCACTATGCACTTAGCTCAACCCAGACGGGATGTTGGAAGACTGTGTGAGTCTCTTTTCTGGTAGCGTGGAAATCTAAAGACCGGAGTACGGGTTGAAATAAAGCTTCGGAAAAGGGATGGACGGCTGGGCACAATTTTTTCTAAGACCCCAAAAAATGTACGGAATAAAAAGATGCTATATCCGTAGGGGCAAAACAAGATCCAAGCAGAACCACCAAAAATTCCAAATACAAAGAAGCATTCTACCAAATAAAAATTCGACCAAAAGGTCCAAGCTTCAAGAAACCTGCAGATCTTGGTGGAGACTTGGCTACACTGGCCATCTTCACAAGGAGGGGTGACTACACTGGCCACCCCCTCCAGTTCTTTTCTCTTTCTTCTATCTTCTCCCTCATTCGATTGTGAACACAGCGCGACAGACCTTAGAAGGAAATACCTGACTCCCCGAGGACGAGTTACTGGAGAGGAGAGGAGCATGGTAGTCCGGCATTCTGGATGGGAAGAGCTAAAACCCTTCACACACACGAGTCGGTTATTCAGTATTCATAGGGTATACTTTGGGAAGAGGATTGATCTAAGATGACTTCTGAGCCGAAACTGTAACAAGGATGTGTAGAACTTGAGGGATGTTGATTTTAAAATTCTAAGTCTCACAGAAGTTCCGCCATACTATTAATCCAAAGGTCGAGTTTAGTTTCATTCTCACCTTCAGCTCATGGTCTTGGTATAGAACCCAGTCTCATTTCACTTCATGGCATGTCTTTTGATGCTCAGGGACGAGCATGGTTTAAGTATAGGGGGATGATGAATCTCGGATTCATCACTCTAAATCTCATTTATTAAGCTCAATTCCCTAAAAATTAACAGCATATCTGCATCTATTTCGCATAATTAGCATTTGTGCATGATTTCATAAGAATTGTATTTTAGCATTAAATTCTGCATCAAATAAGAAGCCAAAAATCCAAGCCCAAATTGACCTGTAAATAGCCTAACTTCCCCTATTTTTAACTCCTTCATGCTAACTCCGAATGCCACAAATCCACCTCCACTATGTACATATCACTAACAAATATAAATAAAAAAATACAAAAAAAATAATTAACCCTGTTAAGTGGACCAAAAACCCAAACCCTAGTTCTAGGATTTTCGGACTAAAAGCCACATATCTTCCCCATCCAGTGCCCGATTTGATCCTACTCACTTTTGAACTAATGCACATTCAATTACCTTCAAAACAAGACCAAGTTCAAGTGAATCGGAGCTCGTATGTGAAAGTTGGGTTTAGGGCCTCTTTTGTATATTTTCGCGGCTTTTCTGACCTATATTTTATGTATATATTTTATTAATTAATAAAAATACAAAAAAATTAGAATTAGGTGCCTTTTATTTATCTTTGAGTTTTCCATATTTTTCCGGATTTTTATCTTGTTTAAAAAATGACAAAAAAATTAGAAAACCAAAAAATCAAGGTATTCTATGTACATGGGATGCCCCAAAAATGCACTTTTCACATTTGACCGAATTGGGCTTTGATGTCTTCATGAAAGTTGTAGATCTCTTCGAGACAAGCATTTCTCGTGAAGAAACTTTTTTGATCCGAGGTCATTTGCTATTTTTTATCTATTTTACAAAACATTTAGTTTTCGATTTATCTGGTGCTGACACGTGGCAGCCCCAGAGGCCGCCACGTGTCAGCGTTTTTTGGGCTTTTCTTTATATCGTTTTTATAAAAAAAATAAAAAAAATAAAAAAAATATAATAAAAAAACAAAAAAAAAAGCACCCGCACGTGCAGCGCATGTGCCACCGCCGCACGCGCACTGCACGTGCGCCCGCTCCCTCTGCCCTTTACCCCTCGCCACATGGCGCCCATCTGGCCGCCCGATCTCAGCCGATCGGACGGCCAAGGGGTCGTCATCCCCAACCGTCTTCCTCGATCCCTCGGGCGCCGCCGCCCCCAATCCTCGCGCCCTCCGCCGCCTTCTCCATCCGCAACAGGCCGCAGCCAACCACCTCCGCATCTCCCTCGCCCGCTCGATCTCTCCCCTATTTAAAGGCGCAGCCGCCCCGCTTTCTGATCATCCGCCGATTGCACCTGGAGACCCTTCGCGGCGGTGACAGCACCGCGTCGCCTCCCCGGCGAGATCCGAGCACCCACCGCTCGTCGCAGCGCCGCCCTCGCGCATGCCTCGCTCCGGCTTCACGCCGTCAAGCTATATCTTCTCCGACGACTTCCTCGTTCACCTCCGCCGCCACACGACCGACTACGACACCAACGCCGCATTCATCGTGTCCGACTCCATCTCCGACCTTCATCATCGACAACTCCGCTGACCCACGCCCAACGACTTCATCGCCACCGACCATCTTCTTCAGCATCGAACTCCGCCGAGGGAGAACGACCGGAGCGCCTCTAACAGCTGCTCCGCCAACCGCATCGCCATCGACTCCGCCAGAAGCTTCCTCCCGCTGAAGCTTTCTCCGCCTCCCTCGCCACCAGCCACCGGGCGTGAAGCCCGAGGCTCCCCACGCACGTGAGGGGCACGTGCGGCGGGGGAGATCTTCATCTACCCGCGGGTCACGTGCAGCGCACGTGACCGCGTGGAGTAATTGAAGGGAAGCCCCCGAAGCTCCGTCTTATTACACTCACGCCCCAGATCCAGAGGGCACGTGCTCTGCACGTGTCCCGTGGGTAAATTGCAGAAGACCCCCCGGCCTCCTTCCATATCACGCGCCAGTCCACCTTCTAGAGGGCACGTGCTCTGCACGTGTCCACTGGAAGAATTGCAGATTCACCCCCTTACTTCTGGTAATTAATTTTAGGTCCCCCCTTGCATTATTTTTATTTATCCAGTTTGCATCTGTACCCCTGTCTTTGTCATCCATTATAGACCTCTACATTGCATCATTTTATTCATTTAAAAATAGCATTTTGTTCATCTTTTAATTCTCTACATTTTGACATGCTGTGGATATTTTTGTGAATTACGGTTGATTAATAAATAAGTGTTTTGTGGAAATTGAAATATTTTGCCCAATCTGTGCTCGGAAATTCATAGTTAATTAACCGTTGCTCTAAAAATTCCAAAAAAATCACACATTGTAGAGTTAATTATCCTTAACATTGTGCCCAAAAATCTTTGCATTTGCATGCATATTTTGTCTTGTAAAAATCATTTTGCACATTTTAGTATTTAATTTTTAATAGGTATTAAACCCCACATTTTCGAGATTTAGGATTTTTCTAAGATCCATTACCTAGTGATAGATCTTGGATAATTTTATTTCTCGAAAATAAGTAGGTTTAATATTTATTATAATTAAATATTGAAAATCATTCTATTTGCATTTAAAAATCCATAAAAAATTCATATTGCATCCAAAAATTCCAAAAAAATTACAGTGCACTCATTTCATCATATTTTACATCTCGGCCAAGTTTCGTATTTTTCGGACATCATTTGAACGTAATTCACATTTTAGTCCATAAAATAGGCCGAATTTGCATATTGCACCCTCTATTGCATTGAAAAATTCCAAAAAAAAAAGGCCGCCTTGAAAACCGAATTCAAAATTGAATAGACATTAATCTAAGTTGTTCCTTTGCCTCCTTGTGATCGACCTTGGGACTTGCCCAAGTAAAATAAACATAAAAACCACGTGATTGAATTTAATTAAAAATTTGTGGTTATTTTCTTGACTGTTCTCGAAAGCCGCCTACAACGAACGACTCTAGTTATTTTCACGAACTAACGTTAAAAACGATTTCTTATCGCGGCTTTTTGCGGGCACGTCAGAATGCGAGAGAGATACCCGCGACTTTTCTCAGGTACTTTCTCAGTATAAATTTATCAAAATATATGTGTGGCAAATCATTTCACAAATTGGGTGAAAACCTTCTTCGAGGTTTTTATGGGCTACAAACCTTTTGTGGTTTTTATGACATACCAAACAAAACTCGAATTAGACGCGGAGTCTCGGGGACGAGACTCTCTTTGAGGTTTTTATAATTGTAACATCCTTAAATCCTAATGACTAATTAAGCCCAAGATAATGGATCATTAGTGAGCTTAATAACATTTTGAGATGCCATTGTGGTTAAGTAGAATTAAGAAGCTAAGCAAGGATTAGTAGTTAATTATGGGTTACTATTCATGGATGGTCCTTAAGTGCAAATATAAGGAGTAGGTGGGTTTTATGTTGCAATTTTCCCAAGGGCATAAACACCCTTAACGCCACCTTCATCCCACTTATCTTCTCTTCTCATCTTCTTCCCCATTAAGCCATGGCCGGCCACCCTAACTCCTCCACCTTCTCCCTTTGATTTCCTCCCCAATTCTCATCCAAATTTGAGTTTCAAGAGCTCAAATCAAAGCTGGGGAGGAGAAGATCTTGGATCTTGCATTGCATGTAAGATCAAGGGCCAAAGAAGAAGAGAAATCCAAGCTTGAAGCCCAAGGTGTGGACTGCTCAACACTTGTTCTTGGAGTGTTCTTCCTCAAGCTTTGAAGCTTGAGTTTGAGGTACAAATTTAGCCCTCCTTTTTCTGCCATTTGTAGATTTGCTACCACTTATATCCCAGGTCTTATATCAAGTCTTTGTTTTGGGGTTTTTGTTGCAAAAAAAAGGGATTTGGAGGCTTAGAGTGGACGTTTTTCTGTGGTGTCCAGATCTGATTGTTGTTCTTCAAATCCAAGTTATGCATGTGTTTTGAGATTTTTCTTGAGCCCATTTGGGTAGAATTACTTATTGATTAATATTCCACTAAGTTGGCCTTCAATCCATTGGTTTGGACACGAAATTGCATGTGATTAGGAATTTTTAGAGAGGATATACATGGACAGTTTTTCTAAAATTTCAGATTGTTGTTGCTGAATGTTGGCCAATAATTTTAATGGTTTGGGGATCTTCTTTGAGTTCCCGTGGGTAGATTTGCTTACTGATTATATCTCCATTAAGTTGGCCTATGATTCTTGGCTTTTATTTTGGAATTTGACGTGATTTGGAAATGATTTAGCTGCTGTCATATACAAGTAATTGAATGCGTTCAGATCTGTCCATGCACTTTAAATTAGAGTTTTATGATGGATTTGAGGAGTTTCTTCATGTCTCCTTGAGTGTAATTACTTGTTGATAGATACTACTTCATGTTAACCATCAATCCATGGGTTTAGTTTCGAAATAGAATGAGTTTTGAGGATTTTATGAATGTTGTTATTATGATTGCCACTGAATGTCCAGATTTGATATGGTTGCATTATGGCTAAGAAGATGCATAATTTTGGAAATATCTTAGACATCCATTTGGTGGATTTGATTTTGGATATATAAGGGATACAATACCCATGAAATCCATGTATTTGGATTGGTTTTGGTGGTGATTTTGAGACCAATTTGGTTGCTGTCCATGTACCTTGCTGTGGTCGAATTTCATTGTTGAATGCATGTTTTAATCAAAACTTTAGGCATCCTTTAATAGGTTTTAAAAATCCCCAAGTCCCCATGTTCTCCTTATATTAAAAAAGGGAAATAAAGTTATGGTTTAATCCTATAAAGGAGAGGGATTAAGAGAGGTTGAATAGATGATTTTGGCTATTGATGCACTGCTATATGGTACTGTGTACCTTTGCAAGTCATTGTTGAGCATCGATGATTTTGATTGGATTTTGACCACTGTTTTGATGACCTTTAAACATGGATTGATAGAGTATTTTGTGGTCTTGAAAGATATAACCTTGATTGAGTAATTAGAAGAACTTTGATGCTTTGAATTGCCTTATGTTTGCGGCTATATGCTTGCTGTACACATAGATCTATGAGTAGAATAGATGCATGATTGGAGCATGTGATGCATCTAAAGGACCCTATAAATGTTAGACTTTAAAGTCAATTGAATGCCTAGATGGTGTCTTTGAAGCCATGAAGTTGGGGTTGAACTTAAAAGGACTAGATGCCTTGAATTATTATGAGTATACACGCACATTGCCACTGTTTTGGTATGACAAAAACATTAAAGGGAAAACCCCTATTAGTAACCATTTTAGAGCATACCTTAGGATAATTGTTACTTATAAAGGTGGGCTTGAAACACATGTTATGAGTTATGAGATTGGGGATGAACTTAATAATATATACGTGGCTATCTTACATGATAATAAGACTATATGAACTTGCCATGAAGCAAGTTTTCCTCTAATAGGTAGCCCGATCTTGTGGGTGCTTGTGAATCCTTTGGGATGTAGGAAAGAAAGATATTTTCCGATATGATAGTCAAGATCATAAGATTGATATTCTTCAGTAGGAGTTGAGAAAGATACTATCATAACAGGTTTGTATCCCTGATCTAGGATCAGTTGAGGTTCTTATAGAACAAGTTCGGGTCTGGGACTGACAGCTTGTAGATATGAAATAAATCAAAGAAACCGTAGACACTTAGGGCGAAACATGAAAATAAAAGAAATGGTGATGTCACATATGGTTAGTCATTATACTCCGACTTTGCGAGGGCGCGGTGACCCTCACCTGAGCAGGAGATGAGGTCGCCCAGGCTTGGGTAGAGGACACTGACAGCATGGGTCTAGGATTCCAGTCTTTTTCACGTGTTTTCTTCGAGCCGGCTCAGTTTTTACACTTCTTTGGGATCCACGAGTTGTCTAGACCATTCCGCTGACCCGTTGGTTTTTCTTGGAGAGCCTAGGTTGGGGGTTCTCCACAGTTAGTTACGAGCTCGTCTGGTTTTTCTTAACTCTTCTCCTCCGGGATTTGAGCAACGAGAGAGGAAGTCGGGTCCGGCAGGCTTACCTCTTCTCTTTCCTGCCTCTAGTGGCGTAGTAGTCGTACTACCACTGCCTTTCCCTTGGACCACACTTCTACTGGGATTGGAGAGACAGACGAATCCCTTCGGGGGTTTCCTCACCGCAGAAATTATTACCTTTCCGCCAGGCTTGTGACTTGGTGATGGGGTAGTGATCGATAGACATGTGACAGTTCACCAATTGCCCAGTTAAGTTGTAGTTCCATCAGTAGACATTGATGACTTCGTTATTACCTTTCCGCCAGGTTTGCGACCTGGTGATGGGGTAGTGGTTAGTAGTCACTGATGAATTCTTTCATTACCTTTCTGCTAGGTGGTTACCTCCTGATGGGGTAAGAGATGGGTGACTTTCCGCTATCGGCCTAGTGATAACTTTTCCACTAAAAGACTAGTGACGACATATACCATTAGTAGAGACTAACGAGGGTTGGGTGTTGAGAGATTTGTGAAACGTTTCCTCTTGTACACTTTCGTGAGCGAGCTATCACACGTATCGACCGAGGATTAATGAGAGTTGAGAGAAAAAGCTAGAAGAAGTGTTGGGAACTTGGTTAGGATGCAAGATACCATCGCATGCCTACGGAGGCAACCCAGCCCTGAGGCGTACATCATACCTCAAAGTCATAGTGTGAGGTTCAAACTGGACTTTGAAGTCCTACACGGATATCGAGGTCCTAACCGGACCAAGACCACATGCTTACTTCTAGGCTTTAGTTGTTGTTTGGTTAGTTCCATTAATCGAGGGAGACACGGTGTGGTAGTGAGCGAGTGTGTTCTTCTTGTTAGCCTTCCGAAAGCAAGTAAATAACTTAAAAGAATCAATTACCCCGTTTTTGCTTGCTAGTTCTCTTTTGTCCACTACAGTTACCTTACAGTTTTTCTAGTTGTTCTAGTCTTTTTCTTACTACTTTCCTTAGTAGAACAGTGTAGAATTTGTACTTGACAATTTTGTGATAGATCCTTGCTTGTCCCCTTTCTACTTATGACAGGCAAGGGTCTGGCAACCGAGTAGCCGACGTAGTTTGGGCTGCAGTCGTTTCTTTTTGGAGGATACACTTTCAGAGCAGGTATATCTTTTGGAGTTCATTTGTACAGTTGTTTGTTGTGCTCTCCTCTGTGCCTTATTTTTGGGATATATGTATATATATTGGGTGTTGTGAAAACCCAACATGTTATATGAATGAAATAAAAAGGAAATGATACCTTGTTGTTCAGTTCTAGTGCACTGTTCACTTCCGCTTTTGGTTTCCTCGTGGTTGCTTGTTTAGCCGGATTAAATCTTGTGAATGTCATCATGTTTAAAAACGAAAAATTTCTCCAGGTTTTCGTAACAACGGATTAACTCTAAGCTAATTAAGTAGGCGAATGACGTGTTTGACGGGTAACCTAAGCTCCTCGGGAGGAGGTCGTCACAAATACCTTCACTTTCTTGGCTGAAATTGGGTTGAATTACAGCTACAACGGTCTGATTTTCGTTGTCGACAGGTGATTCTCTCTCGTTTTACGCGTCCAACCATGCTTGTACCTTAACGCTTGATATAAGTCGCTTTCTGAACATCCGTTGCCGCGTACGAGCATGCGAACTGTAAGATATGCAACTGAGATTGAGTTGCAAACGCCAATACTCGATAGGATCGTCGATTGCGTGAGATTTTGGAGAGGAATTGCAAAGAATGCGTCGAGAGAAAGAGAGAGAAACACATCGAGAGAGAGATAAAGAGAGATGAATCTCAATTTTCATAATAATCTGAACTTTTTAAAAATAATAGCCTATCATCCCTTTATATAGGAGGGATGGGATTACAAAAATAGAATCCAAATTCAAATTCAAAACTACTTATCCTAATTGACTCTAACCAACTAACTAATTGATTTGAAATAAGTTCAAATCTCTAATCGACTCTAATTAACTAAATTGAGATCACACGTGATCTCTTTATTTAAATAAAAATGCGACAATCGAATAAACGTAAATAAAATTAACTGATAAAAACATCAAGCCCTATATTTTAA